>OY735211.1:16657848-16757848 GCA_963457665.1 Thysanoteuthis rhombus
TTGTCATGTTTTTTTTTGTCTGACTTTTACGTATGACTTTGTGTTTACCGTGGTTATATTTCAAATTGCAAAATAGTTAAGCATAATAAAAAGCAGAAAAAGAATATTTTTTGGTTGGCTGCTTTCATGAAAGCTGATTTAGTTAAGGGAATTATTCTGGCTGATTGATAAGAGGCTGAGAGGGACGTAGAAGGGTAGAAAGGGTGGATACCGGTACGCCCAAGGAAGAGAAAGAGGGTATTGATTTATTCAGTCTTCAGTCAATTGTCTTGCAAATGCGGCTATAAACATTTAATAGCTGAAAATCAGCTGATGTGGCCTGTTTTAACTAATTTTTTGCTTATAAGCATAACAATCTGAAGACCATATTAAGTGTTCATAAACATATAGGAATACTGGAGAACATAATCTCCATAAGTCTTTTATTGTCCTTCGTTGGAGAGAGACCTTCCCCAGGATTCACCTAACCTCTCTCTCACTGGCGTTACTCTCTCAGCTTGTCTTCTCAATCTCTTCATTTTGTATTCTGCTGGTCCCCGCCATGCATGTGATGTCTTGGGATCCATTTTTCGAGTCATACTGCCCTTAGTTAACCAGCACATTGTTATTTTTTTTTTAATGGATTGTATGAAGTCTTTGTTTCTTGTTCTCCCCTGATATCACGTACAATCTTGTGATCTCTTTCATGTGCACGTTGCATTGTTCTCAGTTTGATGGTTAGTTCATTGGTTGGGGTTCTATTTTCTGTTCCGTATGTTACTACAGGGAGGATGTGTCGATTGTATTCGCTTCTCTTTCAATGGAACTTTTTAGAGATTTTCTTGTCGTAGCGACTCAACTCTTTCTGAAGATCAAATAGGGACTTGATGTATCCGGTTTGTGCAGTTGTCTACTTTTTCCAGTTTGGTGTTCCTGTTTTTGATCGTTGTGTGTTTATTTCCGACGTGATTGTTACACAAGACGTTTGTTTTACTGAAGTTCATGTGAATGCCAACTTTCATTCTTTCTCCACTGAGTTCATCTAACATTAGCTGGAGGCCGTGTGGGGTCTTTCATATTGTTTTTTTTTTTATAGCTCAAATCTGGGGTTTTGGAGGATGTTTGCCAAAAGATAAGTCCCTAACTCTATAATGTGCATACATATACACAGAAAAACAAAACAAAACACATTTGAGCCTATCTTTATTCCTCTTTTTTCCTTATTAATCCCTCTCCGTCTCCCCGTGTATATCTATGTTAATGTGTATGTATATACATTTATTATTCAGAGCTTTGAATGATAAATATATTGAAAGAAAAAAAAAAGAAAAAAAATTATGTATTCAATTTTTCTTCAGTATTTTTTTTATGTTTCACAGATTTTGATATGGTAAATAGTGTTGATCTTTCTTGTTAGGATCATCAACTGTTTGCGATATAACTGTTTTGGGGATTTTGAATCAACAGAGTTATATCTACATGGCATCCTGGCAGTGCTGATGAATTGCCACATACTACCCAGTGACGATTTCAATATATAACTTATGCTATAGTACATACAGTTGGTGATTTTATATGTTGTATTATCATAATGTATGAATATGGCTGTTGTTCTATACAGAACATATTTTCCTACACATAGCGTTAACTTACATAGTTTATTCAATAATGTATTTCATGATGAACTATATATAAGTTTACAACCAGAAATCCGTTATTTTCTGCATCACTTCTATTGTGTATTTCTAGGGAGAGAGAGGTTAAAGACATATTAAACAGTATTGTCAAAACTTTCACCTTTATACCTCATTTTGTGCAGTCTATACTCGTGGCACATACATACACAGCAATGAAAACTCGTTTAGAAACTATGCAAACCTATATAAACATTCCCCTCTTATATATATAGTCATGATAATCTTGTTTGATATCATATCAATATGTATATATATATATATATATATATATATGTGTGTGTGTGTGTGTGTGTGTGTGTGTGTGTGTGTGTGTGTGTGTGCTGTATCTTCAAAAGAAAAGAAAAGTTCTCTATCTGAAGAAATGTTGTTGAAATACTCTGTGGAGAACTTTTCCTGAGTTCCTGTTCTTGTACAATATATGTGTGTGTGTGTGTGTGTGTGTGTGTGTGTGTGTGTGTTTGTGTGTGTATGCGTGCACGTGTGTGTTTGTGTGTCTACTTAGCAAACACGTTTTACAGATGCATATGCGAACGACATATGTGTGTTTCTGCGTATTTATGTGCGTATTCAAAAAAAATGGATATCTAAAGACGTAGAAGAGATGATATTAGAAAAACAGACATCTAACACGTATAAAAATGAAGTAAATGGAATATATTGTGAGATAAGCACGATTAAATAGGTATAAACGAATGATATGGATGGGAAGAAAAAAGAAACAAAGTGAGAATGAAAGAGAAAAAAGCATGAATGAAGAAAAGACTAACCCGAATGAAATAAAGAAAGAAGAAGAGAACAGGACGCATGGGTAAGAATGGACAGAAAGTGACAAAAAAGATAGAAATTACTTGAGAAAAGAGAACTAAAAAAAAAAAAAAAAAAAAATGACGATGATATGATAAAAAGGAAATAATACAAGTGAGAGTGAAAAAGAGCTGGAGAAAGGAAAAGGAACAGAAAAATTCTTTAAAAAAAAAGCAATAAAAAAGAAAGAATGTATGAAATTCAAGTAATTACAAAGGCTAAGAAAAGCCAGACAGTCAAAAAAATAAATAGAATTTACAATAAAAGGAAAGAGAAAAAGTGAACAATGGCTATAAAAAAAAAAATGAAAAATTAAAGAACATAAGTTGTGGACGGACGAAATAGGAATAGAAAAACACCAGAATAATAACAAGCACGTCGAGAGACAAAACAGTAATAAAAAACATCTACAATCAAATAAGCAATAGAAAATGAATGAAAGGAATCAAGTGGTGCTCTTTTACTCATAGTCAATCTACCGAAAAGACCTCCATCTTGTGTCTATTGAAATCTCTGTTCTCGTCGTGTCCACCATTATTGGTCAGGATATCGCTAAGACTTCGATTTTGATCAGCTGTTGACCGACTAAACCGGCGCCATGATGCGGTGTTCCGTTGAAAATCGTTTGCAAGAGATCGATGAGACGCAAGCCGTGGCTTCACCACTCATATCTTCCGAGAATTCTTTTTTCTTCTTCGAAAAAAGACTGGCTGCCTTCTTTATTCCTTGTTTCCAGCTATCAGAGCGAGACAAAAGAAGAACGAACGAGATATTACGATGTCTGGCTTTTCTGTGCCAAATTCTGTATGACCCTTTCGCCCACCAGGTCAATGTCTTTCTTTCAATTCTTAAGATTCCTTGTTTTTCACACACAGGCTGCTTCAGAAACCTATCATTTATTGCTTTTTTCATCGTTTCCTCATTTTTGATATTCTCCCAATATCAAAACAATTCACGCAAAAGATTGATTAATAAAAGACTTAATTAGTTTCTCAATAATTGCCTAAGTAGTTACATTAGCAAGTCGGTTGCTTAAGAAATAAAAATATCAGCATTTCAAATACTTTCCCATAAAATCTAATATTTTGTGAATGCTTTTGATTTGACACTTGATGATTCACATATATTGAATTTATACGGTGGATTTTTCATATGGAATGACATTTAATAATTGAGACAAGCTAGGGATTTATTGATTTACCATCATGCATGTCCAGTTGCATGCATACATATCTTTCCATAACGCACACCCTGTAATTTTCATATTGATGACGGGATTTTTTCAAGACACTTTACAGATTTAGTTTGTTGACAAAAATCCTTCTGCTACCCTATTACTCCCGAGTAACTACTCATGATTTCAAAATATATTACTTCGATGGATAAATGTAATAAATGTAAAACAAATGAAAATGAAGGGAATAAGAATTTAGCTTTTCTAAATTTTTTGATACGCAAACCGATTAAAAATAGCAAAATATAGTCTCCAAATATACAATTCCCATAAACATCATCACCGAATATATATATATATATATATATATATATATATATATATATATATTTATATAAATATGTGTATATAAATATGTGTATATAAATATGTGTATATAAATATGTGTATATAAATATATATATATATATATATATATATATATATAAATATAAATATGTGTATATATATATATATATATATATATATAAATATGTGTATATATATATATATATATATATATATATATATATATATATATATATATATATATATATATATATATATATATATCTTCTGTACAGCCCCAGCAGCAAAGATTCTCATTGGGCTTTGTACATTTGCACCGATATTATAAAACAGGATGTTTGTAAGAAGCCCAAAATTCCTGAATGTGAATATTTTTCTAGTAAAATAATGAGTTTAATGCTTCAAAATTGCTGATAACTGCGTGTCTGACTTGTTCAGCCCAGAACACCTCAAAATGTAAAGCGGATTTTCAATTTAAGAGAGGTAACTGAGGTTTTTTTTTTTAAGAGCATTTCTATTTTGGATGCTGCATCAGTTTACAAACACGGAGAGAGCAATATATATATATATATATATATATATATATATATATATATATATAGAGAGAGAGAGAGAGAGAGAGAGAGAGAGAGAAAACATCGATAGTTTTAACGCAGCCACTCAGCTCTTACATTCAGACTTTTTGGTGATTCTGTGGGAATGGCCCTTGACTAACACTTCATTTCTGACATTAGTGACATGAATATCGGTTTACAGAGTGTTGATGATCTTGGCCGTGGTCAGGCGTTCGATGAATTGGAATATAAGATAATATTTGCCACTCAAAAAGTGAATTTCATGAAATTACTGTGGATGATACAGTTGCCAAATAATCTGTTTCGGAAATAAAGTAAATGATGAATACAGGCTAGTATTGCAGAAGGTGAGTGACGTCCACCAACCGTACATTCGATGAAAATTTAGTGAGCCAAACACTGGCAGCGATTGAATGCTTGATCAGTGCACAGAAATAATTGAATCTAACATTCATAGATGCCTACTTGATAGTGGCGGTGCCCAAATCTGCTAACCCCATGGAATATAGAGAGAGACATCAAGAGAATAGAAAAATCAGTGATGAAATGCCCAGGAATAAACGATTAATATATAAAGAAAATTTCAAATCCACGTCGGAATTTTAGCAAAATTTTAGCAAATTAAAATAAAAAATCCAAAGTAGGGGAATATCCCCTTTTCATCCCTGGGTGACTCTCTGCGTCTTGGAAGCAGTTCTTTGAACATTCCAAATTGAATTCCTGATGAAATTTCTTCTTTGACAAACCCGAAACTGTCAATTGTGTGTTTTCGTGTAGTAACATAAAGACACACAGACACTCACGCACACATATACCATTGATATCAATTTGAAGCCTCTTGCTCGACATGGACCTATATATTGTGGGCGTTGCGGAGCCATCACTTTCAAAATTCGTTCAGTTTGTTATGCCATTTTAATTTCTATCAGCCGAAATTTCACACGTGATATCTGTTGATCAATGTCGTGAATTGTGATGTCCAGCGATTGTGTTATTTCTTGCAACTTTTTATGCCTTTTGTTATTTGAGTTTTTAACTTTCTATGATATATTACATCCCTGCTTAGACTACATGTACTTAAGATGACTTTATGATGATTTGGGATTAGAAAGATTTTGGTAGAACGAGATCAACTTTCAAAAATGCACATGTTCACACAAAAAGAGTCTAACAATGCCTCCTAAATTCAGCAATAGAGCTGAAACGTGGAACGTAACCAAAACATTGACCATTAAATCGAGAACCATGCAACAGGCATACGAGAGAATAAAACAAAGATCATAGGACAGCAAAATACATCAGAGAAAAGAAAGGAATCCAAGATATTATAGAAACAGTAAAAAAACATTGAAAACTCAAAAAAAACATTGGCAAGTGATATTTGAGACAGGATTTGAAAAATTACTTGAGTGATGTAACGAACGTTTTCAAGTCAAATAACAGCCCCATTGCCTCGTAATCGACTGTCTGCTTTATCGTTACTGTTAACATATTGATTGACAATACCGGTGGCCAATCGACAAGATTTTATGCTGATATGGTAATATTTTTAAAAATCCAGACATTACCAGGTGATAGTAGATTAGAAAAATGTCACCACTGGGAAGTGGCATTTTTTTTACTCATGATAGGCACGGCTTTCTTTTTTGTCGACATATCATGTATGCAGAATATTTGAAACCCAACCTTCCCGACGGCTTCAAAAGGAATCTTACATGCCAATCTTAATCTATAAGCATACAACTCCTAACCAATATCTAAATAACACTTCGACCATTTGTTAAATCAGTCACGTCTATCATGCAATTGAACTGATAAAGGGTACAATGATATACATATTTCTATTCAATTTACTACTACCAAAAACACCCAGGTTGGCCAGGGGGAAATATAAGTTGAAATACAACCAGAATAGGAATAATGTGTTCTCTTACATATTTTTTCTTTCACAATCCTAGCAATGGAAAAAAAATACCTACATTGTGTGCCCATCGAAAGTACCTGGAGCTGAATAAGTACTCACTAAAAAGAATGGATAATGTCGTCATTCATTTTGACTGGGCTCCTGAATAAAATACATGAGTGATTCTCCCATTCGGTTCTAGGTTCTAACCATAGCAAAACCAGTATAAGGTTGTTCACAGTAAAAGCCAGCGTTCTTAAGAGATTTTTCATGTGCCTTGTTACGATTTCAACAGGTCACCTCATATAAATCCTTGTGACTTGTAGCATTACCACCACATTTCCCATAACTTTCTTCGTACAAAAGCGAATCCCGATGGAGACTTTTTGCATCTCAGGTGTAATATTTTGATAATTATTTTCTGAAAAAATCGTTGGAAATGACTTGGAATTGCATATGGTGACTTTGAATACCTCCGATACTGAATGCACATTTAAAGAGATTAAAGCTGTGAAAAAATCAACTTCTTGCCTGATGTAAATTTAATCGGTGTAGAATCGAAACAGATAAAAGAGAAAATATGCTCCGAGCGATAGCTAACCATTAAGCTTAACCACATAAATAGGAAATGAATGAAACAAAAAAAAAGTCGCTAGAAACTAGGATAATAAAAATTCCTCAAAAAATATGCCTCAAATAGGAATCTAAACAAACAAAATCATTCGGCTGAAAAAGCCCAAACAAGGCAGAAACTTAAACTTGTTTGTGTACCGAATCCTTACACAATTGTTTAAAGCTCTGCTCTAAATCAGCTAGAAGTGAACTTGATTATCAAAGTTGAATTAATCGAGCACTCCATGAAATAAACCCATCGTAAATTGGACATCGTACAATATCATATTATGTTATATTGCATACCTGAAATGTATTATTTATATATGTGTGTGTGTGTGTGAGAGATAGAGAGGGATAGAGAGAGAGAGAGAAAGAGAGAGAGAGATTTCTCTGCTAGGCTTAAAAAAAAAACATACTTGCAGCTTAATTGAAGACACTAGGAATCTTTTTTCTCTTCTTTTAAAATAAAGCCGTTAAAAAAATGCTCTCTCAAAAATAAAGAGAGGGTAAAAGCTGTAAAAGATTAAAATGGTGAGAGATTTTTTCTTACATACCTGGAAAATATTTTGGTTTCATTAGGAATATTGTACCCGGCAAAAACAGGTACTTCAGTAATCTGTATGATAAAAACTTTCAAAGTTTTTAGGGGAGAGTTCTATTTACATTATAACCATACTACCAAAATGGAACCTCACTTTTAAATATTAAAACGTGATCATTTTATACAACAATACATAAATATTCAAGGAGTGTACAATGATGGGAACACTCTCTTTCAAGTTTGAAAAGTGAGCAGTGACTATGTCTCCACAGGAGTATTTTTATCTACAAAAAGGAAATGAAAAGCGTTCAGAAGAAATAGAACTCTTCAACTCCCGAATATAGAGTCAAAGTAGAGGCATAGGCGTAAATGAGGTACGAAGTGCTGAGGGAATATTTGAAAACATACCCGGGGCCCCATCACATGTTTTATAAATAGTACTTTTACTGAAACCATACTGATATTGTATAATAAATACTCTAAGAAATTGTTTGAGGATGACCCAAAAGGAAGATTATCTCCTGGGTCCTCACATCTGCAATTGAATTCCTGAATGGAAGAAAATTATTTTACTACCGGCGTGCCCGTGGTATCCTGCTAATACATAAATACCAGAAAGATAAGAAAATAATAGTATATATTCATGTATATTGAACAGGGAATAGGGGTGCAGTTTTGCCTTATGGATACGTGTAACCCCCCCGCCAAGACCATTAAAACCTTTTCCATCAAAATATGTGGGAGATGGGACCCGAAAACGAAGACGACCAGTATTTTTATGTGTATAGATAATAAAGTTAAAGATCGTATATATGTATACTTAACGTGAAAGGTTCATTTTAGCATAATAATTTTCTCTGTAAAAAACCCCAACTTCAGCTGGAACCATTAATTATCACATATCACATCATTTTTCCCAACACATACCTCATCGTACTTTCAGGATTTTGATGAACCGATGACTCCAAGCATCATCTGTTAAAACACCCCGGGGTTTCACGTGTCAAACGCTGACAGGCAGGCAGGTGAACACCATTATCTCCCTGTCTTACATTTTTCCTCATTTCGCCGAGGACTAAAGTTTCATTTTTTTTTAAACGAAGACGTCTTGCTCAACACATATTTCATGCTGTTTGCAAAATCAAATCGAATAAAAATATTAATGTATATGAAAAGGAGAGAAATAAACGAGAATTGAATCAAAATGAGTCTCTTAGTCATTAAGCGGACCATGATCTACAAAGAGGAACTCATGATTCAAAACAGTACTTCAAGGCTCAATCAACTGAACTCTGTTTATTTCTTTTTAATAATGATAAAAGCTTCACGGCAACATCATTCAAAAGTCGCCGATACACTATATTGATTTAATTTTTGATGTTTCCAGCCATCAATTTGATCATGTTTCAATTGAGTGGAATAAATCACATCATACATATCATGTAAGCCTGGTCTTATAATCTTAGCAGTGTCCCTAGTTAGTACTTGTCTAAATGATATAGGCCTTATGTATGGCTGATAAACAATTCTCTCATGGGATATTTATTTCAGGAAGCTCTTTTACTCGATAACAAGGTTCACAGGGCTGGCAAATTTTCCTGCTGAAACTTTATGCTAAGGGAGAAGACTAAAATTCAACAGAGATAAATGACATTTTCGAATACTGCAAACTTACACACACACACACACACACACACACACGCACACACACACACTCATATATATATATATACATATATATATATATATATATATACACACACACATATATATATATATACATACGTATATATATATATATATATATATATATATACATACGTATATATATATATATATATATATATATATATATATATATATATAAGAGTAAAAGTTCGACACACAAACACAATTTTGTTCCTGCCCTTCGGCGTCATGACAGATGATTCGGTTTATTTTTGGTTCCTACTTGGGACAATTTTCGAGTGTCTGTCGATTTCGTCCATCTTCTTAGGTGGTGTGGACTTCTTTCTGTTATATATATATATATATATATATATATATATATATATATATATATATATGCAGTGTTAGGTCATTGCTTGTTATGCATTTTTGTTTTAATTAGTTGGGATTGTATGCTTGTGGATGAATGTATCGAGCAGTTCATGAAATAAACCCATCACACATCAAATATTGGATCATATTATACATGGTGGTCACTTTTGGACAAGACATATGAAGCTCTCGCAATGTCTGATCTGATGGACATAATCTTTTTCTCAGCCTTGCTGGTGTAGTCCAAAAGGAAACAAAGCAGATAACTCCAAAGAACCCGATTGACGTCAAATTGAGTGTTGGATCCGGAAAATTGTTGTGATTGTCAGGGGTATCTTATTGTAACGAGTATGTGTGCACACTAATCAACCGTGGTAAACATAGTCCAAGGTTTGGAGATCGATGAGATATCTGAGTGGAGCGACAGCTTATATTTTCAATTGTCAAACTAACGATGCAGTATTTCGAGTTTGATTATTTGTGGTGAAATATTGAAAAAATCTGTCTCTAATTGATAGTAATAATGTGTGCAATTCAAATTGAATCCGTCAACCATTCAGAATCTTTTTAAATCTCGTAACTTGACTCCATAATGCGGGTAGAACTTGACGATTTTTAATATTCACTCCTTATTGAGTGGATAATAAAAAAGTGGTTTTTAAAACCAATCCCTTGAACTTATCCCTCGATTAATACTTTATTTTTTTGTTGTTGAAAATTCTGAGATTTTTTGAGATCACTGCCCAACAAAATAAGTTACATATTCATTGATCATTTTATCAAAGCTTATATGGGAAAAGAGTTCAACCTCCCCCCACTTCAAGAAAAGATTCATCAGCCTCTAGTTTCACTAATGCGGTCTGTATAGGCACACGTAGCAGGCTTAACTTGAAAAAAAAAATGAAAGAATTTCAATAGCTCCAGCAAGAGTTTGGAATGGAATTTGCAATTAACAATACTAATTGTATTGATATATTGGCACATTAACTTACATGGTCAGTTAGAGGATAGACATTCGTATATGATATTACGAAGTCAAGTCTATGAATCACAAATAGAGGAAACGCTTGAATGTACTTTTTCTTTTCTGATCTCAGACGATTTAGACATACTACACAATATAAATATGTCATCTGACAGGCTTGTGTCCTGAATGGCCCATTTCCTGATAGAAAAGTGATTACTGCCTTCATGAAATACACAAAAGAGAACGTGAGTTACATAGACTATAAAAGTACATCATTTTGCAAAGAATAAACAAGTTCAGTTAATATGTATCATGACATGGTTCTGCTATGAATATATACTTTGGCATATTTGACAGATGCATATATATATATATATATATATATATGATGGGTAAACAGAAAGGTAGATAGAAAGAGAGAAAAGTGAAAAAAACAAAGAACTTCACAGCTTCAATCACTGAACTAAAAGAAATGTACATGTTTCATTGTCACTTCAGTCACTTTTTTCCAAATATCTGTTAATGCAATTAACATTTTCTTACCGAATTTTTTCCCTTTTTCACTTTTTTCACTATTGTACAATGTGTGAATAATTCTTGTTGGGCTCATCAATTGCTTACCATGTGTGTATTTCGGGGATCTTAGGAAAAAACTATTACACTGTCATGACATCTCAACAGTGTTGATAGAACACCCCTCCTTTGAACTCCGTCTTAATATATTAGTAGTGCCAAATATGATTTTTTTTATAAGATATTATCATAATTTATTGTATATCGTATATTATGATACACAAAATCCAATAATTTGAAACAGGGTTAGGGTTTATTTACATAGGTTACCAAAGAAACGTATTTAACTATAGCAAATAAGTAAGTATAACGACATACGTGACTCACTGTTCGTGTCACATCCATAGAGTGTTCACCTATGTGGACACTAAATTCATTGAGTCGGTTTCAATTTCAGATTACGTGCAAACCAGATTATGATATCATCTGTGAGAATACTAATTGCACAGAAAGCATAGACGATATGAATCTCTACCAACACATTCAACAGAAGAATGTGACATTTCCCATAAATACATATACATATATATGTACGCGTGTGTGTGTGCATATGTGTGTATGTGTGTGTGTGTGCTTATGTGTTTGTTTTTTTTGCGTGTGTGTGTGTGTGTGTGTGTGTGAATATCTGTAGACACATAGACATAGTGAAACATGTAACAATATAGTACAATACTATTATTCTTAATGTCTGGACGGTATCCAAATCATAGTGTATTACTTTATTAGAACAAAATCCAAAACTTTAATACTAACCCAATTACTGTTCATTGGCACGTTTCACTTGATTTCCCAGGACACATGATATATTGATGGCTGTTGGCTTTTGATATCTCAAAAGTTCAATATCAATTTTATCTTGCAATGGGATTTGAATTCAATGTTGAATTCAAGATAGCACAGAGTAATTGAGTTACAAATATATCCGTTAAAAGATATGGTTTTGTTAAGAAAAGATTTCTAATTATATTGGAATGTGCAAAGTTAGACAGACATACATTTATCGTGTGACAAATAAAGCTAAAATCATTGTCAGTACAACTATTTATAATTTTGAAAAAAAATCGTTGACGATTTTCGATTGAATTAATACCATCAATCTTAAACCAGTTATACTTAAGCTCAGAAAAAATGCCGTAAAAGGCTGTACGTGTATTGAATATATATATATATATATATATATATATATATATATATATATATATATATATATATATATATATATATATATATTGGGTTTTCTTGGTTCGCGCCTAATAGTTTGATAAAGGGGATAGATAAGACAGACAGCATTAGCAGTGACACCATTAGCAATTATAAATACTCTGACAAAAGATAGCCTATTTATTTTCTTCAGATGAAAAATTACAAAGCAGTGATTTTAAACTTGGGGTCATGAGACTCTGTATGGTTTTTGGTTCGAGGAAAAAGATTGTGATTATTTATATCAGTAATATTCCTGAAAAAATATTTTCTTCAGATATTTACTCACGTCTTTGCTTTTGTGAAACGGGTCATTCATGTTATTCAATAAGTTTTTGAATCCAAATTTAGTTTCGGTTTAATTAGAATATTTTTCTATAATGAATTGTAAACACCGTGATAAATCATCTGATTGGGGGGGGGAAGATAACTTGCTAATTTGTTAATTACAGTGAGATTGTGACTACAGACTATTAACACCGAATCAGAGGTCACGAAAGCGTATGGAGCATCAATTCCCAGGGGAAAAAGCAATATACTTTCATCATTTTTTTTAATACGATTTATGTACATCTTTTTCCCTCCATTGTTCTTCAGGTTATGATATCTATACCGGTGAAATGTAGAACCAGATCAAAATTCTATTTTTCCGAAGGATTATTGTGCTTCCAATGAATTACACTTCTGCTACCTTGATAAGAGTCAGGTGTTGAGGAGAAAAGAATTGCTTCAGGGTACAAATTACTATGTAACTACGATATTGATCTAGAAATTCATTTTCTGCGGATTGCACGACCGTCCGAATTTTTTCAAACATTGCAATTTTTCTGTATTCGATTGAGATGAAAAGGAAATAACTGAATTATCTCAATCCATATCAGCAGCAAAATAAATACTTCAAAGCTTTACTTTCGTACAGCTGGCATGAAAAAGGGTCAAAGTCAGCATTTGAGTTAAAATACAAATAGACTCCTCCAACCTGAAAAAAAAAAATACAACAAAAACCAAAAAACGAGAAGTTCGTTTTCTTCAGAAATATGACGGCGTTTCTATTATTTAAGAGCAACACAACTTGCTTGTGTGCAGGCGATTATTACACTTTTCAAGTCACTAGTAAACACAGGTTGTAATTCTAAGATATTCTTGACAGCGCTGATCATAATTAAGAAATGAGCTCTTTGTATACATAATTTTTTTTTCTTGATCGAATGTGTTTACTGAGGTATATGTTCAATGACTTCTCACTGTGCCGTCACATTTGAAGGTATTTTTTCAGGCCATACCCGGTATCCCTACAAGCGCATACATACATACATGCATACACACACACACACACACACACACACACACACACACACACACACACACACACATATATATATATATATACATATATATATAAATATATATATATATATATAGAGAGAGAGAGAAGGAGAGAGACAGACACACAGACAGACAGACAGACAGAGGGCGAGAGAGAGAAAGAGAGAAACAGATTCAGCCATATTTGATTCCTTTAAATATGTTGGCATAGCAATGAAGTGACATTTAGCAGAAATGTATGGTTATGATGAGAGAATTTTATTCCGGCTTTTCAAATATCAGTAAGGGACACAGAAAGCTGCAGTTCCCAGGTGTGATTAAATGGCTCCGTCCTTGATAAATACATTCAATACACGACAGTACTATTTCCTGAATTTGAATTGTCTTCTTAATTACAAAGTCACTGCCTCATCATTACAGGCATTGTGATTGAATGGTATCACTGATCGTTTTTTAATGAACAAAAATTCGCACCATTAACCTATCTCAGTTCATTTGCTTCCTTCCATTTCTGGCGTACAGGATCGCTTCCAAGCATACACATTTATTCTTATTATGTTATAAAGATTTATGCTGTGTAACATTGTCGTGGTACGCGAAAGTTTCGTTCTGTTTGTTGCATACTAACCCATAACTAAATGCTGTAATTCATAACTGGTCGCTTTGGGCACTTTAGATGGAATTATTGTCTCATTATGTTGTCAAGGATTTCAAATAAAATAATAAAATAAGCCTAACTGAATTCATTTGGCTCTTTCTATTTTAAAAGTTCCGTCCCTCTCATCAATCAAAATTATTCTTAAATTTTCGGAACGTAAAAAGAGGAAATATTATCTCCATTAGTCGAGCATTATTGTCTGAAAATAATTGCTGTGTTTATGGCTGTGTCTCTAAACAGCTCAATCTCTCTCTCTCTCTCTATCTCTCTCTCTCTCTCTCTCTCTCTCTCTCTATATATATATATATATATATATATATATATATTTAGAGAGAGAGAGAGAGAGAAAGAGAGAGAGATAGATAGATATTGATAGGTATATTGATAGATCGATGAATAGATGAATACTTGTGGACTACTGGCAACAAATTTGTTTCATGCGTCACAGTTATATTTTAGTGAGTTTTTTGCATGAATTTTTACGGATATTTTCAATGATTGCTTTGGTTATGTGATATGACACGATAGAATATTGTTGTAAGTAACAATTTGGTCGGAAAAATGATTTTTTAAACAAAACCAGATGCATCATCTCGAAATTTTTCCTTATCACATGGATATATCCCGTTGACACACAGATGAATAGAAGTAACCCTCACAATGTGATACAATGATGCAAAAGTGTGGACACTTCCAGATTTCAAACCTTCTACATGAATTGCTTATGAAATTACAACATCAGCATACAAGGAATCGGCTAACACATTTCAAAATATTCAAGAAGCAGTCAAAGCACATTGATACTAGCCGTTTGAGAAGAAAAGTTTCATCTACATTCGATCGAAATATTTAAAAACAATACACCATTCTTCCATCCTGGCCCAAAGTGGAACAAACTTTACCCGTGACTTGATCCCGCCTCTCACAGTCGTCTTAACTAAGATAAGCCCAACAGTTAGAGACATAGATACAAATACCCTCTCATGCTTCCTCTCATGGACCTTTCTTATCTCAGACCATACTTGATTCTCAGAAACACAGATACACACATCACCCTTCCTGTCCCTGATGAACAGTCCATGGCAGAAAAATATCATAATTTCTTCCCTCAACATGTAAACAGCACATACTTCTCTTTGAAGTGTCTCTTTTGAAAAACCGGGCTGGTTTTAATCGAAATGCATCGATTTATGCCCCCGTTAGATAAACAGATTTCAAGATGTGACACCTGTTTTTTCTTATTTTTGTTATCTTCACATTTCTATTGTCACTTTCATTGATATATACATATATGTGTGAGTGTCTGTGTGTCTGTGTGTGTGTGTGTGTATGTTTGATTAAATAATCGGTCAAGTACACAATCACGTTTATGTTTCAGCATTTTGGGATTTTTTTGGGTGGAAGACTAGGTTTATACTTAGTAATTGCTATAAGTGCTTTTTCAAAAGAAATGACCAAAATCTGATATTGCATAGCATGCTGGGATATCATCCTTTAAAAAAACCTTTCGAAACTAAATATCACATTGAGGTATCCAAAACAGTTTTCAGATTGGGATAAGTCAACCATTCGTTATCTTTTTTCCTGATGAAAAATACAAAAAACAATACATCACTATCCACACATAACATGGAGATCAACGATAGGAATATCACATTAATAATGAAATGGAAAATATTAAAACAAACACACACATGCCAGACTATGGAAATCCAATACCACTCATTTCTTAATGAGAAATTCAAAATTATCACCTTCACTTAAAAACACAGAATAACTAAATTGAAAATATTAAGTGGCGTCAAAGTATCAGCACCTTTCAAAATTACTATGAAACTGATATACATAAATCAATCATCATAGTTACTTCGTTATTATTATACCCCTAATCACAATAAGCACAGTATAATCCTCTAAGACTAATAAAAATATATTTTCATCATTACCTTTGATGTATATTAGCTGACCCACTAAGGATATTCCATAAATCTAAATGGTAACAGCCGTGAAAATAAACTTTAAAACTCGTACACAGAGGAAATTACATGGTATATTAACTATTAACTGTAACTAAACCTATTCCAAATAACTAATTGATCAGTAACAAAAATACGAATGGAGCAATCATAAGAAGAAACAAGCAAAAAGAAAGAAAACAGGAGGGAGAAGTATAAGTAGAAAAATGCAGAATATTCCACTCAGAAAAAGATGTTAATACCTAATAACATCCTACATAGGAGTACGAATAAATTGGATCAAAAGGACATGAACAACACATTGGGAGCTCTACTAATATTCAATGATTTTGAAATTGACCATACATTTATATTACTGATTTGTACTGCACGTATATGTATATATATTATAAGGTCATCCGCAGACAGCTTTTTCAATGTATTTCTATGTATTACATCTCTTCAGTGTGGCTATAGACTTTAACCCATCCAGTACCGTAAGTCAGAATTGAAACCCTCACACCGGATCCGGAAGCCAATATCCTACCTCTAGACTACGGAACTGGGTGGTCAGTTTGACTGAATTTAAGCAATATATTCATTTACGCAGAAAACTCCTCAGCCACTTGAGTGCTCTATTCCTATGGAAGAGCATGCATATATATATATATATATATATATATATATATATATATATATATATATATATGTGTGTGTGTATGTGTGTGTGTGTGTGTGAACATACGTGTGTGTGTGTATGTGTGTGTGTGTATAATCATATAAGTTTGATCTGATTAAAGACCATACTCTAGTATCGTGTTTTTTCTTTTCATTTTTAGTCGATTTTTTTGTTTCTTAAAAGAAAAGAATTTCTTAATTCATGAACGTAAGCAAGGTCGATTATTGTGGATTTTAGATTTTTTAACCATACTCTGGACATTTCCACGCCAAAGAAACCAGATATTTTCAGTGTTTTTTTTTGGGGGGGGGACCAATTTTTCTTAATCATCAGGAAGGCTGACCGTTTATGATTGATACAAGAAATTGAATTTTTGAATTCAAAAGCCATATCTATATGAATTGAAACGGCATTTTCATGATGTTGTGTGACCATCATTGGTGTTTTTAAGAAGTGAGATCACCGACCGGTTGGAAAAATATCACCAGCACTAAAGTTCTTCTTGCGAAGGCAAATCAGCAACTAAAATCATGAATTAATTTCAATACGTAGTTACAATCCACGAAAAAAATCTAAAAACTTCCATATGTTTTTAACATCAGTATGTGTATGATGAGAAAATTAACAAAAGCATTGTGAATCTCTATTGCTAATTAGCAATTGATTACAGACATATATTCTTCCAAATTACAACCATTTGTGATGTTTTACGAGTGTTGTTTGAAAAAGTAGTTGCCAGAAACTACCGCCCTCCATAAAATGGTTAATTATTTTGTCATCTTGTATTAAATGAGAAAAATCAACCGTACCAGTAGATTGTGCAGTCGAGTTTAAATATGTCAATTACGAATGCAACTCTTTCCAATGGAATCTAGCCGGAAATTTAATGGTCAAGAAATCACAGATATACATAAACACGATATCTTTTGTAACGACCGTCCGAATAAAAAACTATAATGAAAAGGAGTAACCAATTTAATTTGACGTCTTATTGTGAAGAATCACAACGACAGTAAGCATTCTCCGTCTTCCTACATACATTGAGGTTTACGTTCAAGAACGATTTACAGGATGATAGGATGTTTTCAGATTTGGTTATAGAATTCAAAGCAATTATTTTACCATAAAAAAACATGTACTTTGTTGAACGATCCTTACCTAGCCAATGTCACTAGATATTGGCTACGAACTTCGATTTTCACTTGGTGACTTACAATTGTGAGTTTTGTGCCACACTAAGATAATTCTGGTGAATATTATTTTAAATGTGGTAAAAGAAATATAGTGGATCTTTATCTGCAAAATCAACCCTTGCAGGTTACCTCACTGTTGTAAAACTTGTGTCCATAATGCAAACTAATTGAAAAGATATTTTGAAAAGTTTAGGTCCCCGAAAAAGGATAAATCTGATTGATCATTGGTGGAATTTAGCAGTTCTTTGTGATAACCTGACTGGTAGATGATGCAATTCTGTAAAGATACTAGATTTTTTTTACTAATTTTTATGTTCACAAGAAGAGGCAAAACGTGAAAATAGTATCCAGCTTTTCTTAGCAGCAATCAGATATTGAGACAGCGTACAATATATATATATTATATATATATATATATATATATATATATATATATATATATATATATATATATATATATATATATATATATATATATATCGTGAATCTACCACCACCCAAACATCCAATGTTTCAGCCCAATATCAAAACATCACCATTTTTGTGGCCTTCGATAAGTCGATCATTTTTTAATACCAGGTAATGGTAGCCCCTTTTTTTTGTTTGTTTTGGGGTTTTTTTCTGTTGTTTTTTTTTTCTCTCATACTCTTTTGTTTACAAATATTGTGTCGGAGAGAATATCCTGTACTCATTCTGCACCTGGTATTTTTTAAAAAATGTACTGATATGCAAGTCAAGAGTCTATAATCTGTAATGTAATCAGTGAAAAGAAATGCTTCAAAAAATTAAATAATTTCATACATTTGAAGTAATTCATAAGTAAGTTATTTTTCATGAATATAATGGAGATGACTAAATCGATGCGACCTTTATTAGATTTTTTTAGGAATTATCAAATGGAACTTATGATAATCCTTGAGAGATATGGAAAAGTTATGTTCATTCCTCTGATTTATATTTATTAAACATTTCCTAATCAAACGCAAAGCAAAAACAGTGGAGTCCCATATTAGGATAGAAATCACTATATAAAAGAATGGCGTCAGACAACTGAATGTTGACGGTATATGACAGGTCCTCTAAAACAAATGTATTAATAACAATTATCCCTTTCAACGTATCACTAGATATTAGTTGTCCTCGGTAGATGTAGATGTTTACTTTCTCCAGTCCTGCATTCCCGATTTCGTTATGTGATTATTTCCAACTTGATTGTTGCACATGACCTCAGTTTTGCTGAAGTTCATGTGAAAGCCAACTTTTTTGCTTTTGCTATTCAGTTAATCTAGCATTTGAAGTTGCTCAGATATTCACTATCTCTACCAATTTTCTTTTTTTAGGTTTTTGAAGTTAATCAAAGTGCAGTATTTGCTTTTTGACAGACTTTGTTCCGAGATATACAGCAGTCCCGATGTCTTGACAATACCATGGCCGATGAAGGGTATTGATGTTCGACATAACTAAGTCTAAGGGACTTGAGATTCGTCCTTGTGCCTCTAAGATTCTCTCGGTCGAGTTTCAGGGAGCAGTCGGGCCAGGGCAGTACTGTTCTCGAGGTACCCAAAATGGTAGTGTTGGGCTTATACTGACGCTCATGCAGAACTAGATCCGAAGACTGGAGGAATTTTTTAACAGTTTTCTACACTGGGATCACACATAAACAACGACTTACAGTCACCTCCTTCTCTTCTTGGAGTGCAAACGAATTAGGTACTGAAGACATCACAATATATCAGGGGAAAATAAGGGTCCGAGACATCATATAATACATTGAAAAACTCAAATGGCAATGGGCAGGTCATGTTGCAAGAATTGCAGACAACCGATTGACATCACAACTCGCAACATGGATTCCCACGGCTCTAATATGAAATCGAGGCCGGTAGGTTACAAGATGGAGAGATGAACTTGACAAGTTCAGAAAGTATTGGCTCTTCGACGTCCACGATAGAAAGCTTAGACAAATCCTGGGGGAAGTCTATATCCAACAACGGACGATCAAAGACTGACCTTTGCTATGATGATGAATAGGTAGGATTTAGATGCATTCACTCCTTACTGAGTTTTCATTTCCTGATCCCTTTTTTTTTTTGTTGCATTCCTTTCTCCATATGCAACTGTCTCTTTCCACTGTAAACGGGTTGCAGTTGGAGGGCCTTTCACAGTATAATCCTGTAAGTGCGTGCGTGGTTTATGTACATATGCGACGTTGGTGTGTATCCTGAGGATATTAAAGGGTCGGTTACAAAGATTGTTGCTACTTGAATTACGATTTGGGAAGCTGTCGATTTAGAATGTTTTGCCTCGGAATTTAGAAGTATTTTTCAACTAATTGTCTCAGTATTGTAAAAGTAGTTAAGGGAACTATCTTCGTTGGGAAGATTTAAGATTTTATGTAGAAAGGAAAGTTATTTCATACCACCCTAGTAAGGGTATATTCAACTGTGCTTTTTCTTTAGAATATATTGAGTATTATCCTCTACAACAATGATTCAAAAACTCTGATAACTCAAGGACTCGCTTTATAAAGGTAATATTTGTGCGGACCCCGATGTTCAGCCCCTAGATTCCTGGCTGTAAGAAAATTTTTGACCTTTTCAAATCAAATCTATTCTCAATAATTCACATATATTTGAATTCTATGGTACAGGTGTGTGTACTATAATAATGTTTCTGATAGCTGTGCAATGGATGTTGTTCCCCTTCACACAAAATCTGCAATGTCAGGACTAGTGGGTACACACAGTCGGTCCTCAGGTATCCACGGACCCAGTTGTTTCTCAGAAGCTGACAATGTAAAGTAAAACAAATGAGTGTTTTTTGTCTGCAACCATTGAGAAGTAGACCAGCTCAATTGCTGATCTCGTTGGACTTATTGGGATGTTTCAAACTTATCGATGATCAGACCAATAACGCATTGTCAACGACTGAGTATATATATATCATACCTACCTTCCTACAATTAATTGCAGAATCAGATAAGAAGAATAATGGATAAACAACATCATTGAACATCTGACTGAGTTATCGCTCTTTTCTGAATATGTCTCGGAAATATTTAGTTATCTACCTACTCCGAACGATGGCTTCCCGATACCTGAACTTATAGAAGATTTGGCCTGAGTGTTTTTGTTTCGACGGTATCATTATAAAGTATATTTTCCAGTTTCTAATAAATCATCCGAATATCAGCATAATTATGTGAAAACAATTCTCTTGTTTGCGTTTCAAAGTCATCAATCAATCTAGTAGACATTGCAGAATGAAATGAAAATCGAATCTCATTGTGTCTGATATCCTTGGTTTAATGTAAACTGACATCATGGTGAGTTTTCATTCTAAAACATAGCTAGATGGCAATATTTAGATAACTTCTGCTGATTGACCTTCGTAACCTGTTCTGTGACAATTTTCTAAGTTTCGGAAATCAGGAATGGAAGTGCTTTGTCAGGGGCTTATTCTTTATTCTTATCTATGATACTTATTACTAGTTTAAGAAATAAGTTCTGAGGGTTGCAATGAAAAGTAAAAAAAGAAAGGTAAATAATGTAAATAATGTAAATACTAGTGAACAATAAACTGTTATGTCATTTAACTATCAGCACTAGAACTTAGAATTAGTTTTATTCTCTATGATAATAAATCCCCGACGGGTTACGGATAGAAGAAAGTATTTCAAAATTTCATCAAGCCAAGTGTATAATGGGAAACCAAGTTTTTAAATGCTGCTTTCCAAAGAAAGACGATAATACTATTTATGATAATTGTGCAAAATACTTATTCAACCAAATATTTCATCATAAAACTATTAATTTTTTTTTCATTATTTTGCTAATTATTCTAGTTGTCTGTCTACTTTCAAAAATGAAATACTGCTTTTAGAAAAAGATTTCGAAAATTCAGCCAAAGTTATATAACAAATCTGGTTCAAAGAAGTTGATGTATGTAGAAAGATTAGCAGATTAAGTGGAAGACAGTAAAAATGACCCAAACAATAATATATCTACCAAGCCCAGTTGATAGAACGGTCTGTGATAAATAGATGGATAAATAGATAAATAGACAAATTTATAGATATGAAAAATTAGAATATATTTACAGTCACTGACATTCACTTTATTAGTTGACTTACTTGGTGTTATTATACTTGAAATAAATGTATTATGAATATAAAAAATGGCAAGAAAATGCAATTGGTTCTCATATTCATCCATTGTTCAATTCCTTGGTTCATGAGAAGAAAGAAATGAAAATGAAAAAGAAATCTAATGAAAAAAATTGATACATACTGTTAAAGCTGGATCTAAATATTACCGATTGCTTTGCACTGATCAGGAGTCGTAACCACGAGCACAAGGCGCCATCTTGGTTTAATCGATTATAGACATTTTCGAGAGGTATATGTATCGAATGCAGTTATAAAGAAAAAAGCAGTTTTATTGATGATCATCAGAGGTTCGATGTTGATATTTCTGCTATTTCTTTCAACATATGTCATATCCATATTACTATACGAGTAGTATAATAAAAACAATAAGAATCGGTTTTACTTTTGTACCAAAAGTATGAGTCTTTTTCTGTCTTTTTTCCAGGGTGTAGTCTTCTATAAAACTACCCATGAAATGTTTTGGGCTATACCTGTGCTAGAGACCGGGGAAGAATGGGAGAAACTCAGTATATGATTTACAAATCCATAATTAGTAAAGTTGAAGCCATCAGGACCGAGGAACCCTAAAATCCATACACAAAAAAAGATATTGTCAACTCTATTGATGCTTTTAAATTGAGAAAAACAAAGGATTGAATTTTGATCAGAAAGATTACATATGCGTCTTATTCAACTGGGATACCTATTCTGGAAGCATTACAAAGAGTGTCGCTCAGGATTGCGAATAAAAAGGAGACCCACACAATTGGAGAGAGACTCAAATCAAATGCTTCGGAAATAATCAAAATCGCTTCAGGGGAATGATGCAAGGGCAGAACAGAGCGAAAGGCCCTTATTCCTTCCAAACAATTTTTTTTTGTTCATGTCTTTGTCGAATCTATTCAATTTTGTTATTTACCCATTTCCAGGCTAAGAGTTAATCCAAGCGAAGTCTATTTGGCAGACATTGACATTTGTTTTCTCCACGATAGGCAAACGAACTGCTCGTCTCGCTTTCCTCAGCAAAAATGTGGATAGAATTGATAGGAAATGTTATATAGTCAATGTCTGCTGATGTGGAATTGTCTTTTACCGGTTGAATCAGCTTTGATTAATCCGTCTAAATTGGCAAAATTGAGAGTAAAAGGAAGAAAATGGAAGCGAAATGATGAAAACGAACGTTGATCAGATATGGAGAAATGGGAAGAAATCTCCGTTGACCAGATTCAATGTATTATGTACCATGCCGAATCTTTTGTGGGGATTTATTTTTATTTATATTTATACGTATGCATTGGCAATAATACAATATACATGTGTGTATTTGTGTGAGTCTGTGTGTGCGTGTCTTTGTTCGTGCGCTTGTTGGCATGTATGTAAACACATACATATATCTGTATGTATACATATATGTATATATTTATATATACATAAGCATATCTACACATTTATACTCTGAGTGTATATATGATTATGCACTCACGCACGCACACACACGCGCACACACACACACACACAAACATATATATATATATATATATATATATATATATATATATATATATATATATATATATATATATATATAGTCTGGACAGCTTTACAGCTTTAAAAACCAAGCATCAAAGAACGTTTTGTCACATACCTCCGAATAACTACTGAGGCAATTTTTTCGGTCTTTTTCATTACTTTTTGCACGTACTACGTTAATATGGTACGATATATAAATTTTCTCCAGCTGAGGCGAATTTGTTTACTGAACTTTCCACGGAGGTGCTTCATAGTCTTTTGAAGCTAAAATCCAAAACTTCCTTTGAAGAACAAACCACCATACAAATAGTCAGCCCCATGTGAATGTTGACTCTCTGCGTGGAAACTATGTAATTTACAATCAGTTCACACACATATCGCCAGGGAGAAAGTATGGCCATTAGATCAACACTGTATCCCGTGCTAGCGAGCTTATATATAGAATAGTTCGAAAAATAGTCTTATCCATGTTCCAATTGTGACCTACCACCGGGCTCAGGTAAGTGGATGACACGTCTATAATTTTGTCTCAATGCACAAGTGTTATTCGGCCGTGTAAACACTATAAAACCTTTGACCCAGTTCACACTTTTACGGAGTAGGGACAATTCTTTATCGTACAACTGACTGCGTCCAACGAAGATGTTTTTTTTCCGTCTCCCCCTAGAAATGAATAAAAAAAAATGACCGATTGTTGACAACCACGGAATTTTGACACCAATCAAACAACCGTTGGATCAAAAAATCAATCGCATTCGACATTAGACAATGGAATTATACTGTTTCCAGAAGATAAGTAGGACATTTGATGGTCAAAAATACATCTATTCCGTTCGTATCATTGACAAAATTCCAGAGACTTTCGGGCCCAACGAGAGTTGTAAATAAAGGAATATTTACTCCAGTATTTTGGCCGATATTCTTATTGCATTTTAGTCAATACGTTTGCTTGCTCTATGGAGTATTATCGAATCATTTTAATATAAAAATTATAGCTTCTTTTCAACTTACACTATTGACACTTTTGTTTGAAATCAGCAGATGGCACACTGTTATAAATAATAATGTCTACAAATGAAATGAAGGGAGATATAATAAGCACCAAATGATTTCCCGATTTAGTATTTACAACCCTCTCAACTAGGTTGATTTGTCTGCAATACTAGGTACCTAAGTTGTATTCCACAGTAAAGCAATCCAAACGTTTACTATGCTTTACATAATGAACAGGGACAGCAGAAGGGCATAAGGGAAGATTGATCAAACTTCATAGGCAAATGCTCTACTTTACTAACGACAGTACCGAATTAGGCATCCAAAGTTGATTAGATTTCCCTTCTTTTCTGAATACTCAATATTCCGTTATTCTAATGCTCTTTAGAACCATAGAAGACAACTCACTTTGTTAGACAAGTATTAGTATGTGCTTTTCAGAATACTTCCCGCTGATGCTAAACGCAAGAGACTGGAAAATGAGGAAGAAGTTACTACATACAGATGAGACTTTATATAATAGTAATGAGATTATTCAGTTGCCAATATTACAAAATTCTTCATTTCTATTCGTCACCTGTTTGTCCATAGGTTGTTGTTTCCCAGCCTTTTTCTGTGTCTTCTTCGTTACCCACCTCACACTTGATGGTTATTGCAGCTCACCGCATTTTTGTTCACCAAATGTAAGTTACTCGATGCTGTAATCGATCTGATGGAGATATACACCATGGTCTATGTGGGGTTCAAATGGTTTCTCCACATTCTCACACTCAATTTAAGATTTGATTGTACACTGCTCTGAATTTGGTGATAGTATAAATGAACGTTTTTAATTTCTCATCAATCATTTACAGCTGAGGTTTGAGGAAAAAAAAGGACAGAAATAGTTCAAGTATAAATAGTCAAATGTTTTGAATGGTAATAAGCAAAAGTGTTACCATTGACTGGACTTATCTATTGTTGCTGATAAGTGATATCATTCATTATATAGACAGGTATTTCAACAGAATTTGAAAGTGTTGAAACCACAATGAAATATTTGAACCATTGATAAGACAAAAAGATATATTAAGAAAGTGACTTGTTCAAATAATACTCTGCTTGCCAAACTCATTTCTCATTCCATTGTCATTCGTTGCTTTCCTTTTGCTACACGAAGTTTAGGTAAAATCAAATACAAAAAAAGTATTACTTCTAGGTACAAAACCTTAAATCTGGTCAAAAAGGCCAAAAGTTACTCCCTTTATAGACTATCTATAAAAGTTTTGAGTGCCCACTTGCTCGGTCACCCTGACTTTCTAAGTCGGTTACTTCCTCTCTTCCACTTCTTTTTTCTCTTCACTAACCTACCTAACGGCGAAGATTTTATTGTTCCACAGTGACCAAAATATATATCCGCTTGACACTGATCTTCCTCGACGTGAAAATCTTTGGGGACTCTATGGTTAACCGATGCAAACACTGGAATTATTCCAATCGTCCTATTTTTGCACATTTTCAGTGACTCAATGCATACACTGCATTTAATTCACTTATCCTCTCGGCTTTTCTAGTTCCTTGCACTTAAAACTGAGCACCTTCCCAACTCTCACCGTAACAAGTATTACTAATCAGGCACCATTAGTGATGTGACAGCATGTGCCTGTGAATTCAAGAAATGCAGGGACTTTTCATATGTTTCCAACTACCATCTTTTCATGGCTGCATATGAACTACTACTGTTCCCACTCTTCCTCTAACGATATAAAAATCATGAAACGTATATTTCAGTAAACATTTTCTTCATCTATTAACAACTATATTCTCCACCAAAGGTTCCTCTAATTCATCAGTTTTCAAGTTCTTGGGTCTTTCGATTCTATCTTTCCCTTTTTGCTCCCAAACAATTCTTACACATGTTTACACCGACATCTGTATTACCATCAGCTTCACGTGGCTGAAGCTGTAGTTACAAAATTGGACACGGGGAGTAAATAGTTGTATGAGTCGAACAACTGTGCTTACAGCTACAGCTACATTACCATAGTTTT
Organism: Thysanoteuthis rhombus; assembly: GCA_963457665.1. NCBI lineage: Eukaryota > Metazoa > Mollusca > Cephalopoda > Oegopsida > Thysanoteuthidae > Thysanoteuthis > Thysanoteuthis major. The sequence continues at coordinate 16,684,776 of OY735211.1, forward strand.
GCCTAATTTTAGCTGTATATTCCCGAATTGGACACGAAATACACGTTATACAGATTGAAGGACAGTAGACGTTAGCGATGGTTATAGGTTTTATCCACTCTTGTGTGTGTGTGTGTGTGTGTGTGTGTGTGTGTGTGTGTGTGTGTGTGTGTGTGTGTGTGAGTGTGAGTGTGTTTATCTGTTTATATGTCCGTGTGTTTCAGTGTCTTCGTCTACTGAACTTTTGGGGGCCTCATTTTGCTCGTGTGTTTGTTCATTTTGGTGCTCCTGGCCATACTGTTTAGTCTTCAAACTGGAACATTGGAATCAATACTCCTTTTTGATATTTTTCGAGTTTTGGAGGAGAGTTTCTTTTTTTTTTTTACCTTTTTTGGTCCTTATTCTGGTGGCTTTCTTAATAACATCCACATCGTCAGAATTTAAATCTTCATAACTCTTCCTCCACTGTATTTCAGCAATCTTCAAGTGAAAAACACCTTAGAAGTCATGAACAGCAATATTTTTCCTGTCTGACAATATCTATTCTTTGACGAAATTTTTTAGCCGACATCAAATTCTACAGCTATTCAATCATTGACTGTGATGTTGAGTTTCGTTTTTCTTTGCATTTGAAGAGTGTTTGGATCTCCCTTTCTTCAACTTTTCATTTTATCAGTTTGCGAAAGATACCATCCCTTTTCAGTATTGATTGAGTCTGTTTTTATTCTCTCTCAATAATCCAGTCCAGTAACATAATCTGTAGCTTAATCGACAAAGATAAGCCTGCTAATCTCGACAAGGTTTTCTAGTGATTTAAAATGTCTCTTTTAAAAGAAAAAATAATCCATTACTCTCGAGAAACCCTTTAACGACGGTCACAAAAATAAGTGACAAAACTGAAAATTGACAATTGATTAGATGCAAATATTTCAAACACAAAAACACATAATTTGCCAACAAATCTATAACAAAATCTCTTACAGTAAATACGATTTCTTCAGGTGCAAAAAAAAACTCTTTTCAAAAATGTTATCCGTGTCATAATCCTGACACTGTCAAAAAATAAAATACTGATTGCTTTACTTGATAAAAAGTGTTCTTATTGTATTTAATTTAAGCAAAAATCCAGAAGCATTATATAATTACTCTTAAAAAAAACTTCTATTATTATTCTTTCAGTCAGTCTGATAGTAATCTGAGAGCTTGGTATCTAATGTAGGCATTTTTAGCAATATTTTGTACATTCATCTTCCTTCTACAACGTTGGTATTTAAGTTCATTTTTGCAGTGCATTGAAAGGATGTTTACCTGGCTGATAGCCACATTATTAGCTAGTTTGCCTCTGTTATCTAGAATCGGCATTGAAGGCTACGTGAATGTGTGCCAATCAATATGGCATGGCAACGAGACCACTCCTCTTTAGCACTGAAAGTAACATGATTCTCAAATTCTACTTTTTATGATTTTTACATCTCCATAATTAATGATAAGTTCTGATGCAATTCGTTTTTCGAAGTTCCGTCTCAAGTATTTATTATTAAATAACTTGTTTTTCAAGTCCAAGAGAAAATTTGCTTTGCTTTTCTTATTTGCTCATTATTACTACCCTAAATCTGAAAAAATTCCATTTGTACCAGTGGTCAACAAATTTAGTCGACTTTCGTTTATATATATATATATATATATATATATATATATATATATATATATATATATGTGTGTGTGTGTGTGTGTGTGTCGTGGATGTGAAGTTATCATTTCTTTTCTTCTCGACCAATATCTGGACAATGTACGTCAGAAGTCTAAACTAGAAGGGCTGCAAGATGATGTAGGCCAATTAACCATTGATGGACATCCAGTTCGTTATGTCACACACATATTATATTCATCTCTATTTTTATCGGTCATTTGATGTATGTGATCACTTGAGTAATGGTGTAATATACTCTTCTCAAAGCGAGTATTTTAGATCAGGTAAACGATGGACATCACGACTCACTACATGGATTCTAAGTAATCACATGCACAACAGAGAAGGAAAGAATCCAAGAAGGTGAGACGAACTAGACGAACAAGATGAATCCAGAAAGTCTTAGCTCTAGAACGCCCATGATATAGAGCTGTTGCGAATCCTGGAGAAATTATGATTTAGTTAAGAGATCTGATGAGCAAACACAGTTGATTAGAGAAGATAAGTTTTAAATAAGATTGCATGGCCATGAACAAGGAATAAAAGATCAGCAGAATCCAGTCACCTCAAGGGTTGATAAGACGATAGAAACATGAGAAAAATACAAGAACCTTGCCATAGATGGAAAGACTCTGAAACATTATGTGTTTGTGTATTTGGTACTGCACCTGAATCACTAAACACCAGATTAGTTCAATTAGTAACTACAGGGATTGTGATATTCTGGACAACAGCGTATCTACTAAGGAACTGAAAAAGGTGCTGGTGATCTGAAAGGCGTTGTTGTTACTTGATCTCCAGAGATAAACACGTAACTTCTGTTTTTTTTTTGTTTTTTTTTCTCATTTTCTTTGGCAAGGTTCTTGTAATCATCCCACGTATCCATTTCCTCGTAAATCACCAGATCACGTAATAATACTGGTCCTCTATTTTTTGTTTACAGCGATTAAATCCATTGTAATAGCTTTGATGAAGTGTCATCCTCGATCTCCAAAACCAGTCGTACCTGGTCATTGAATTCATGGAAAAACAATTCTGATTTATCAACATCTTTTTTCCCAACGATTAATCCATCATCTATAATTTTGATTAGATCCTAATATTTGCAACACAAGTATAGACTGATAAAAATGATTTTGCTGTATGAGAGTATTTGGAATTTAATATGATTATGCACCCATGAAACATCTGTAAATGACTACAATTCCGTGTGTCAGCTATGACAGAAAAAGATCTCTTTACTGTCGCTGGTGGTTCACTAATTCGCCAGAAATAGGATCATTTGATCATGGACATTGCAGAACTCATGCAACAAGATTTTGTATTTTTGAAAATATTTTATGAATATTTTTTCAATCTTTATCTGCTCTGACAAATGACGTTCAAAACCTTCACTTTTTCAGAGATTTTTTATGACGAGTAAATGGTGTTCAGAAAAAAAGGACCGCTGAAAAATCAAAGCAAAAAATTGTGATTAATTAGAACCGTGTATTATGTTCGTTTTAACGGAAAACGCAATTAAATCTGTGTCGGACTCGATTCTGTCTTTATTTAAGAATGGAATTAAATCGCTGGGGCCCCTACTTCATTCTGCCCCATCCATTTCTTCATAATTCACATTATTTCTAAAAACGTTTAGTCATGGAAATGATTAGATTTCAAATTTCTAATTAGCTCGAACTATTTTTTTTTGAAAAGATTTATATCATGATAACTGAATACTCAAACGTATGATATTTCAAATGAAACAATTTTTTTAAATTTTTTAATGTTGCCTTAAGGCATAAGAGCAAGGACACCCAGCAAATCTCAGGGGGAAATAAGTGCCAATATAACAGCCCAAAAAACATACATTAACACACCTTACCTCACAACAATCAATCAATTGATTGTCATCAAATGCCAGTTAGTGAGACAATGAAACAGTCCAAGAAATTTCGTTTCTGCATCGGTGAAGTGAAGTTAACATTGCACAGACCGTTGCTTTCCCAATGATTATTTTGAGGGTTAGGGATGGGCGATCAACGTTCTACATTAAGTTGCCCCAAAAGAAACTAGTAGCAATTTCGCACTGGTGAATAACAAGTCCAACAAGAGCAAAGCAACAGTTTCTTATAACAAGCTTAATAAGTGGAAGATCACTGTACAGTTTTTTGTCGGTAGTATAGGGTCGCTACAATATGTTTTGAGCAACACAGAGGATGTAACTGTGACTGATGTTAAATTTCTTGGGTCGGGTACTATCTTGTTCCTGATTCGGAACCGTAAAGTAAGATGAACTCAACAGAATACTTTGAGCTTTGACAATACACGAGTATGAAAGATGAAAAAATTTAATAGTGCATGATTGGCTCCTTAAGTACTCCTTGGGTACTCCAGACGAATGTATCGTGCTAGATGTTGATATAAACACTCAAATACTTGAAGTCTGATACTCTTTCTATGGAGGATCCATTAGTTGCATTCACACTGTTGAAAAAATTCAGATGAATATATTTGATTTTACAGATAATTAAGGAAATATCAAACTCATGAGTTCCGTCATAGTGTAGGAGACCTTTTCCAGTTTCAATAGAGTTTTCTTACATAACACAGAAAATCAAACAGAATATTGTATATATTATTCAAATATGGAAAACTAACCATTGCCCAAAAGATAATCTGACCGACAAAACAAAGCAAAAAATGTGGTCCTTTTGTTTGACGTACCTGTTGGCTACAAAACGTTATAGTTTCTGGGTACTCACCACCAGTACTTATCCCACTGGGTTTTGTTATAGGTCTTTTTTTTCTGAAAACAAATTTCTGTGCAAGATAACCTTTTACGAACAATACAGAATAAATCAAGTATTGCTCTATGAGTACTTCCTAGGCTAAAGAAGCAATCTTAACTGACTCTGACCCTTGAGTTCTTTACTATCAGTCGTATCAAAATTTGATCCCATCTGCTTTTCTATTCGTGACATAAAAACCATTGTAGAAATCTGTGTATTATAATAGAAATTGCTTCAATTCTTTATAAATTGACTGGTTACTTCGAATGATTTTTTAGGTCAACCTTACATATCTTACATCAAGCCTAGCAGATAACACTTCTTGCCAGATCTCGAAGTGTCAACATGGTAGCAGTTCGAACAAACACGAATAATCAGAGAACTCCAACTTTATTGTAGGTTTTGGTCTATCACAGTACGTGTTGGGTTTTTGTTATTTCACAAGATTTTTAATCAATCTTTCAACGACTTTCAAAGGTAGTCCTGTCTCATAATAAAAAGATCTATTACTAGTACAAACTAAATAACCCAATTGAATTTCATGCCTATTTTCGCTTAGTTAAAAGCCAAAAGAAAAAAAAAATGAAAATCCATTTATTTGGAATTTTTCATGTATTTATAACAATTTCCTCTCGAATTAGACTCCAAATTGTCATTGCAAAAGTAAATAATTCGTGTATTTAATTTCTTTCCCCTTGAATTTGAATCTATATCAAAAAGCATCAATAGCAGGTAAAAGTACAGGACTACATTTTGCATTAGGAAGACGATTGATGGAATCATTTATCTAAAAATAGATCAAATTGTTATTGTCGTTTTAACAAGAGAACAAGGGTGTCGAAGAATTGATATTGATTCTTGTGATATTAGTATCATTTCTTGTTTTGAATTTCCAATGTAACACTTTGTCAAATTGACGAAGAGTGAACACGGACATCAATATTGATTTCTTTAGGGTAATTTCACTTGAGTAATCAACGACATTTCAATTAGATCAATTTAATAGACAACCGTGAAATTTATATTTTCAAATTTTCGTTGGAGTTTCAATCTTATTTTCTCCTCGGAGAGACCATCTTTAAATCTGTTTGAAAAATATTTCATTTGCCGAGTAAATAGATTTTTCTGAAAAATGTTAACATCGCTGAATCACAAAAAGTGTTTCTGTTCTTTGTTCATGAATGGTTGCCGATGTCGTCAAATAAAATTTAATTTTATATGGAAGCATATAGATATAAAAGAAATAAAATATAGCGTTAGAATTGTTGTATTCCAACTTGAATGATGTTATTAAATCATACTCCATAGAAGTTATTCATTTTACTTTTTTTCTTCACTTGTAAATATAGATCTATCCAAGAAGCAAGATGCAAAAATACGTCCAGCTTTTGATTTGCGGTGCGCTGTTCTGAATCAGCGTGCAATTTTACCCCCTCTCCCGCTGTTTCATTCCAGTTTCCTGTCTCGCAAACCATATCATCTTTTGATGGCTCAGACTACAATACCATCATTCTAATTTGGGAGGTTGAAGGGCTCAGTATCAAGAATCTGAACAATATGAATTAATGGTAAAATACTCCTTTACTTTACGGCATTTTGGTTTAGAGTGGCTTTTATCATGATGATCCACGTTGAAATGGCAAGGGATATCGGGTAAGTCAAATTCTGTTCCTTATTTACGTCCAAGTTGTGTATTCTCGTTCAGTATGCATTGACATTATAGATTTATTGTTCAGACTTCCTTCGTCTTAGTTTTTACGTTCCATGTAACATCTGGCAAACCCAAATAGTCTGTGGTATTTGATGGGTTTCATGGAAGTATGCTTAGCTCACATCTGCATAAGTTACATCAAGAAAATTTTTCATACATCGACAAATTATCCTTGCTACAAAATTATTCCTTACTACACCAAATACCCATACTTGCGGTTGACTTGAATCCCAGTTGAAATATTTTTCCCACAGTGATATTAATCACTTTAGAAGATTTTTCGCAAACTCAGGAAAATGCTATATGCACTGTATGAAATAAACAAACATTCTTATAACTGATAAACAATCATTTTCTCTCCGACTCTTAACTTTTCCCTATTCAAAATATGAAGACCCAACACACTTACTCAAGTAAGCATAAAGCTTGTTCAGCTGAAAATGGTTAGTCTAAAATACATGCTCTTTCAAGCAGGAATTCATTATAGTAAATGCCCCCTCCCCAATGTTCTGGGATGATTATCAGAACTTAGTTGACTGAAAACTTATGTTCATACACAAAAGAAGAAAAAAATTCATTGGATTATGTCTTATCTCGGAAAGAAAAACCTTTTCGGAATCATGAAATAATGAGAAGACCTACATTTCCTTCTGCTTGGCTTCAGGGGGTAAGCCTAAACTTTGGGAGCTAGAAAATCCCAATATTTAAAAAAAAAATGTCCACAACAAATGTCCCTCCCGATAGTCACCGATGGAGCTGAAACATGGAAGCTAACCGATTGATTGAACCTTTAATAGAGAGCCATGTAACATACATAGGAGAGAATCATCACAAATCAGCACATCATATCATAGAAAAAATTGGAGACAGGGATTTAGTAGAATCTAATACTCATATGGCAACTTTCTGGTTATGTTGAAAAAATGTTTGTCAACCAATGGACATCACGACTCTCAACCCCAGGGATCATATGCAGAGCTATGGCCGCCAAATGTGAAATGTAGCGAAGAACTGTACATGGTCATAATGTATTCGTTCTGCGACACAAATAATGGAGATGTCTTGCAAACCCAACGACTGAAGCTAAAAAGCTGATGATGATGTAGATTTAGCTTTTCAAAGTTCTAATTTCATGATCAATACAATCTTATTTGATAAATAATTGTTTGCAAAGGTGTGACTCCGTTTGCAAAACAACTATGGAAAGTGTATCGATCCTATAGGATTTTTCAAAATCTACCCAATTTTCAAACGTGTATGAAATTATGAGCCTAGAAGCAGCAATATCGTAAGAAAGTGTATAATGAGAAGAAAAAGGAGCAGATGGATAGATAGATAGATAGATAGATTGATAGATAGATTGATAGATAGATAGATAGATAGATAGATAGATAGATAGATAGATACATACATACATACATACATACATACATACATACATACATACATACATACATAAATTCGTAGATTGAGAGAAAACGGTGTGGAAGAAAAAAATGAGACCTAACGAGAGGATTATATAGATCAATCGATTGGTCGATAGATAGATAGATAGATAGATAGATAGATAGATAGATAGATAGATAGATAGATAAATAGATAGATAGATAGATAGATAGATAAGTACTTAAGGCAATTGACTAAATGAAAGAAAAAAAGGCAATGCTGCAAGTTTTTACATCGTAGAAACAGTCTCTCAGTTTGCCAGCGATAGAATCAGTTATGAAAATGATGTTTTCATTCACGTTGGTAGCTACGTCAATTCCCGCCGATGGAGAGCATCATCTATATATCACAAGTGCCAAGTAGTCCAAACTGCAATTTTTAACAGAATATTCATATTATTGTTTGCCTATTCAAAGGAATACAATAATAAGATTAGTGAATTTTTTAGTTAACCAACGAATGGATAAGTATTAAATCATCCAAATTTGGGGTTCTAAATATCATACTTGACATATTTAATGTTATATGTTTTAGAATAGAGTGTATATGAAATGCATGTATGTTTTTTTTATTCTCTCTGGTATGTATCTGCTTATTTCAGTATCCTGTCAATGCGGAGAAACGGGGATATTTTTTTTACAGAAAACGAAAAGGAAGAGAAATGGTGACATATATCATAATTCTCAGCAATGACACTAATATAGACTACTCCATTTTTAGCAACCTATATAAAAAATGCTATTCTTTTGTTCATATAGGATATGCTCTCAAAATAATTGCATGACTTACACATCTGTCTAAGACGTTAATGTATACGTTCAGTACCACGAAATATTCTTGGGATAACGATGATCGTTATTAGACAAATAGACGGTTGCTTAAGCCATATCTCCAACACAAACTCAAAAGGATACTGAACTGAATGGTCGATAAATATCACGAAAAATGGCTTGCGAGACAAACAAGCATGAGGACTGTGCACGTAATTGAGATGAATAGAAAGAAAATGAAAAAATCATTTTTACCCATCTTTCTTTGTCCGACAAATGAAAGGCGTGCTTGGGCTGAAGGATATTAGGGAGAAAATTAATTATCTATATAATTAAAAAAACGAAAAAAAATTGAATTACAAAAAAAAAAATAAATAAATAGTAACTATTTTCTTCACTTTAACTTGACTACTGAAAAGTTCTTTCAAACTTGACAAACTCATTAAATACTTTTCATGCATTTTAGGACAAGTAGTGGATATATATATATATATATATATATATATATATATATATATATATATATATATATATATATATATATATATATATATATATATATATATATATATATATATATATATATATATATAGAGAGAGAGAGAGAGAGAGAGAGAGAGAGAGAGAGAGAGATATAGATATAGATATAGATATAGATATAGATATATTAGCAAGATCCTCAACTGGCCGGCAGCCAGTGCTTTGTTAATGTAACAGGTGGACTTGATATTAGATTGCAACACATGCAGATACGTCTATTTCTGGTGAAAAAGAAAACCATCATATCTTCTAATTTTTAATTGGTGTGTATTGATCGCCACAAGAGAGTCACTGCTGAACTTGCAGAATCAGTTCCATTATGGTCTCCAAATGTTTTACTATCCAGCTTCCAATGTCCACAAGGCAGAGTCTTTTCATTCTAAAAATTACCATATGGATCGCGTTTTGTGAAGAAGAATTACTTTCATGAATTCATTAAAATGCTTAATGCATTCTGGGGTGATTCTTTTTACATTATTTTTGGATAATACTTCTTCAAACGAATCGCTGTTGGTGTGCTCTTTCCTTACAGATACGTGTTACATTACGACAAAAGAACTCACACACGTCACACATTCACACACACACACACATATATATTGTTATGTAAAAACTCATACTCCAAATGATATTCCGTCGTTACGTGGTTAATGTAACTCTCAAACTAAACGATGTAACAAGATTAAACAACTAACGAAAATGGGGCTGCTGTAGGAATCGAACTTGCAACCGATAAAGTGGCCACTTCAACGTAATATTGCTCTTACCGTTGAGTTAAATAGCCCAACTGAACACTGTTGGCCCAAATAACTGCTTTATTCCTAGTCCCCTCATTTCGTTCGTTCACTGTTCATTTTCGCACACCATTTTTAACCTGGACAATTATATTGTAAAGGAATGGACAAATGATTCAACAGAGTATAAATGAATGCGTCGTATGGATTCGTCGCTTTTAACCATGTATCCATTTCCTAATGATATACCTGTTCATGTTAGAAACAACATGTACAGACATCGTTGGTGAATGAACAATAGAAACAGGGTTAAAACATTTAAGCAGACTGAATCAATCACCCTCTCAGATTGTTGGAATATTCCCCACGGTTGGTACCATATAATCCCCAATTTTTTTTACATGTTACTTTGAGAGGAGACAAGAGCTGCTGAGGAATAACCATTGCCCAAGAAAGACTTAATAGAATGTCATGGGAAAAATTGATTCGATTCGTTGAAACTTCATTGTTTGTATCGGAACAAAACTAAAATCGAACCAAAGGAATAAGAGAGAGAGGGGACAAATAGACAGGCAGAGAAGGGGTGACTGACAGACAGACAGACAAGGAGATTTATACACGCATATATATATATATATATATATATATATATATATATATATATATATATAGATAGATAGATAGATAGATAGATAGAAAGAAAGAAAGTGAGAGAGGGACACAGAGAGCTGGAATCTATTGATTGATAAAAGATATGGTTATTGCAGTCGGTCAGGATCGAAATAAAACCTTACTCTCTCAGGTTTGAAAACTCCATGAGAAGATTGTGTGGAATATTCGAAGAATGCTGAACAATATTCTACACAGACGAATATGTACATACGTACATACATAGAAAATTGGCCTCATACGTTCTCTATGATACACATCAATGTTTAATTTGTCAGATGAAAGCAAGGCGAGATCAAGTCAGATTATCATGAGTACACGTGTGATTATTTGCTCTTGAGGATGCTTGCATATAAGAAAAATGTTTTTCCACATCAGTAAGTTTGATCAAAACTTGACTTAATTCACTGCTTTCTGAGAGAAGTCCAAACTTGGAAAGCATGAATCGTTAATTTAAAATGAAAATTCAGTTTTTAAATTATCATTGAAATTTTTCTCTTTTGTTTCCAGGAGGAACATGGAAAGTTCTTTATAGCTCACATAATACCGTTGAATTCACAATGTTTGTTGTATTTGTTATTGTATTGCACAGCAGCACGACTAAAACACGGCTCATCATCTGACTAATGCAATGAAACAGTGTCTAAGAGCCAGAATCAAAAGAATTATACATTCGAGAACAAGGAACATCTGAAGTACTTTCGAAATTATGAGACTGCGTACGAAACAAAAATGAACAGAAGAGAAAAATAAAATTCGCTTAATAAAATAATGTTTTTCGCTGAGGAGAAAGATCCTCCGAAAAACTGACACAGAATAAAACAGAAGAGAATAAAATTAGAATAATTTGCCTTTGAGGTTTCACGCTTCGATTCAAATAATTCGCACAATTGGAACAAGAAAAACGAATTTGATTTTAAAAAACGCGGAACTGATTACGCTTGAACTCGTCGCAATTTTAGTAGAGAGAGGAAGAACTAAAATTACAATTCCAGCAACTAATTACATTTTCTTTTTAAATATCTCAATGGAAGAGAATCGAACAAAACAGAATACTAATTTATTCGGAGAAATTCATGGACACTACGTATTTGAATACAAGTTTATACGACCAAAATTACTTCAAAAATACCATTAAACGATCATATTTGACATAAGCGACGTGTATGCTATCGGATTTTCTACAATATCAAGAACCATTAATTATCAGTGTCTTGTAACTTGCTATCATATTTTTTGAGTTGTTATTTGGGATGCTCATCGGCTGAACAAATATCATACAGTGGATAATTCTTAGTAGCTTCGTACTAGAAACAGTATTGGTCAAAAAAATACAAAATCATGTTTAATGATCTAAAATGGTGCAATTTATTGGATTACTGGAAGATAATATTCATTCAGAATAATGAATACCGTTAAAATAGTAAGTACGCTAAAAATTGTCGGTGATTAATGATGATAATACATATTGTTGTCCTTGATGTCTGCAGTAGAGCCTAAACATATTTTTCCTGTGGGACACGTGGCTATTGAACCCACGAATACTGGCTATAATTCGAGGTAACGTTTCAAAATTTTAGTATTAACTTGTTAGATTTGTCTGGAATAGGCTGCAACAATGGAATCCCCCCCATCCTCAGAATGTATCTCACCAAATATGGGACTAGTTTGATAATCCTTATATTTCGATAGGAATTTGAATATTGTCCTAGATTAGGAGTACAAGGCGATAAGGGTGACGCTTCTGGACGATCATGCCCACTGCACAAAGGAATTCCCCATACTTTGCAGTGAAAATCTATTAATCAATCTATATATATATATATATATATATATATATATATATATATATATATTTATATATGCCATATATGTATACATATATATATATTTATATGTATATATATATATATATATATATATATACGCCATATATGTATACATATATATGTATTTATATATATATATATATATATACACATATATATATATATATATATATATATGTATATATATATACATATATATATATATATGTATATGTATGTATGTATTATTGTGTCATCCACAGACAGCTGTTTCATTGTATCACAACTCTTCAGTGTGGCTATAGACAATCCATTATCCAATCCAGTACCACGAGACAGGATTGAAACCTTCACTTCAGACCCATTGAGCCACGGAACGGGATGGTCAGTAAGGCTGAATTTAAACGATATATTCATTTAGCTTCTTAAATTCCCCATCCACCAGAGTTCTCTATTCCTATGGAAGAGTATGCCATATATATATATATACCATGTATATACCATGTATATATGTGTGTGTGTGTGTGTGTGTGTATTACTGTGTATTCATGTATTTACGTCTCTGTATGTGTATAGGAGGATGTGAAGATGATAATACTCATATGTATGCGCAAGCATACTCTTGCTAATAGCGATATAGAATTTGTCATTTCGTTGCCATCATTTTTATTTACATAAGACATTCGAGAAAAAAAAAGAACATTCGTTAAGACTATCCTTTTTCTTTGCAAATTTGGCGTTTTACTTCATAATCAGGTCCACTCTATCAAACAAAAGATTGCAGACAACTAAACGGAGATGGTTGTTGATAACTTTAAAAGTGGAATTTGCCAGTATCAAACAACAGCGATGAACGCCATTCTTCTTTCATTTTAATCAGTACGGTCTTGGAGTTGACTCAGACTATCAGAACCAAGTGTGCCAGTGATGAGATGGGGAATCTCAAGACAATGGTTGTGGTCAAATGTCCTGACCACTTGGAAAGTGTCATTAGGGAATCCTAATTAATATTATAATGGTGGAGCAGACAGCAACGATTAAAAGAGTGCAGATTGCCTTGATTGTTAGACGCTATGAAGCTTTCTTTGACCATCTATCCAATAACAGACAAGTATTAGTAGGCATCGCAGACCTAATTATTCTATGAGAGCCATCTGCAACCCATTACCGCAGAAAGCAGATTTTCAATTGGGATGTGGGGAGCCGCTATGTGTACAGATCATTCGATTGTTCAACACTGCATGGAGAATATCAATTATTGAAAGAAAAAAACGCACCATGGGCTATTTTAAATATTCCATCGTGGTGATACGGACAAAGCAACTAACTTTCCATTGAAGCTGGTGCCCCATACAATAAAACAAAATGTTCCCGATTGGAAGGTACAAGTCGGCTTTAAAATACACTTGTGGTTCCGCTAATCTTATGACATTCTGAATGTTTCAATTGAGCAGAGTTATTAGGAAAAAATCCTGAATTTTTTTTTATAAAGATGAGCTTTGTTTTTCAAATGCAGTCTAATAAATTTTTTGAACTAAAACCCCAAACAAAGAGACGTACTTGAAAAATTATACATATATCTTACCTATATACATAACTTCATTCGCTAATGTAAACAGTGGAAGAACAAAAGCTGAGTCACAAAAACAAATTTACTAGAAAGAAATTACTGATAATATTTATGTCTTAGTATGCACAGCAGATTGAACATACTTCAAACAATAATGATATCTTTTGTTTGAGATTCTCTGAAGTCATTGACTACGAATAGAATTAGAATTCTAGGGATTACAACAGCCAAAACTGTGTCGAACAATCAGGATGAGTGATGGATTAATGTATACTGATATTAATGAATTATTCTCGAATTCCTCGGTTTATGGGCGTACCATGTTTTAAAAAAGAAGTCTTCATTTTAATAATAAAATTAATAATAACAATCATAATAATAATATATTTGTATACATATGTCTGTGTGAGTGTGTATATGATTCTCTGTGTGCATGTATTTAAGTCTCAGTTTGTAAATACGTGGGTATGCATGATCCTCGTTGTTTGACAAAATATTCATGACACTGTTTTGTTGGGAAAATAAATCTTTTTTTTTAATCCACAAATAGGCGCTACTGACCCTTGTTACGTGTACATCAATAAGCGTGCATTTATAAACAATTTCTATGTGCATAGACCTATTAGGTTATCTCCTGCTACCAAATTATCGACGTTATTTTTAATGCGATGTTTGCTTTTTGGACGCTGTTGTGGAATGTTTTTTTCTTTTTGCCTTTCTTGTTTCAAAGATATGTTCACCCTTTTTTTCACTTTGCTCGCAATCCTAATTGCAGGCTATATTTATCATTCTTTTGCATCAGTTTTCTGATTCGTGAGTCGTACCGTCTGATAATTTTTGAATTTTGTTTATCATGCAACTGATCAGGCCAAATTATGTCTTATATTGATTCGAATCATTTGTAGTTTTTCTCACGCTTCCTCTTTCCCGTTTCTTTTGCTGTTTATGTTTTCATCTCGTCCATTTTTTTATCATCTTTTTTCACTCAAACATATTATCTCCCCAGCCAAGCTCCCATTTTTTTCACTGATTTCTCCTTCTTTGTTGACAACACAATGTTCTTTCTTCTTTGCTACCTTTCTCGTTTGCAAAAGATTTTTTTTTGTTGCTTTTCTTCGATTATTCCCAATTTGTATCCGTTGTATATTTTCTTTATTTGCTCATCTTCTCCACCCTGAGATACTGCTGCTTCTCCATCATCATCATCATCATCATCATCATCATCATCATCATCATCATCATCATCATTATTATTATTATTATTATTAGTAGTAGTGGTGGTAGTAGTATACACTTCGTCATCATCATCATTATCATCATCATCATGTTGCTGTCTCTGATTTCAGTTCATTCAAGTCACCAACGAGAAATCTGACCTTATGCTATGTTATTCGAAGTTTGAGAAAAGTGATTGGCAGGACACACACACACACACACACACACACGCACACACACACACACATTTATATATATATATATATATATATATATATATATATATATATGTATATATATATATATATATATATATATATATATATATATATATATATATATATATATATATATTGATTATTTGGTAAGTGGAGTACATCAATTTACATCGACAAATAGATTCTAATGATGTGCACAGTTGAGATGACAGCTATGCGTGGGTTACCAGGTATGCAGTCGGCGAATTCATTGGTCCCCCTTTTTTCAGTAAGCCAAAAGTGTCAAAAACTATAGGTATTACTTTGGTCCTGGGCTGCTACATTCTACTGATATTTATTTCAAGGTCTTGATATTTTTATTGGTTTTCTAGAATTCGTTTACAGTAATGTTTCTATCAGCTGGAACTGTCATTTCTTAAACAAAAAAGATTGCGTTGTCATTAAAAGTCTATCACCATGTCTAGCATGTTCTCGTTTTTCTAATATGTATACTGAAGTCCCATAATATTGTTACATCTTTTTGTTTTTGTAAATAGGTCAGACAGGTACTCGAAATAGTTCCTAGCATACGGTGCGTTAGATTACCTGCAGATGTTCCAGGTTAAATACTGCCCGAATCTGTCGTGTCTCATCTTATATACATTCGCTGTTCAGGCTGAGCATTTTTCTACGATGTGTTCGATCCTTTTGGTTTATCATCAAAGTCTATATTTAGGGTCGTTACCATTTTTTTAGTACGTTAGTCAGGCAATTTTGTGTTTTAAGGCTCTGATCTTTGGCTGTTAGTTTGAAAATCTCTGTTCTGGCCTTCAATCCTAAGCTTTTGTAACCACCCATGGGGCTTATCCTTATCTACATCAGTTCATTTGATTTGAAGGAGGTATAGGCCACGTCGTGTTTTTCCTTACGAGTGCTTGTGTAATATTCACTTTTCCCTCCTCTGGGGCCTTGTTCCTTTTTTTTAAAACCTTTTGTCTGCTTTAGTTAACAGGTCAGTCCCTGATTTATTTTCAACTTTGAGGCTAGGCTTCTCTTGTACTTATTTGTTTTCATTTTAATGGAATGCAGTTCTTTCCTACGGTAGTTTTTCACAGGTTTTATTATCCAGTCAATTGGTAGTTTGGATCAGCATAATCACCATCATCAATATAATATTATTATCATCATTATTACTACTATTACACTTTCATAGTCCAAAGGGAGTCTACATAATTCGCCGTTGATTTTGTGATAACTCGTCTTATTTAAATTAAGGATAGATTGGTCAACGAACCCATCCAATTACGTTTGATATTATTCTATTTATAATTAATATACAAAGAGAAGACCATAACGAGATGTGATACATTTTGATACAAAATTTATTTAGAGTTTTTCACTGTTTTAATATCGATAATTCTAGAACAGTTCAAACCACAGTAACCTTAATTTGTTTTACACATCTTTTATTATAATCGTTTCATTTTTGAATTGGAAAGTTTGTAATTAGGTTTTCTCGTAAATATTTTTGCATTTTAAGTTTGAATATCTAAAAACTAATTATGTAGATCTGCATCTGTCAGTAAAATTTCAGAAGCAAGAATAAAATGACAAGTGCTTTCTTCAAGAAGAATACAATCAACATTATATTGAATGTCTGATACAACAAATTTAGATCTTAAATAACATTTTTTTAGTAATTAAAAGTTACTATTGCTTAGTGAAATATAGACGGTAATGATTTTTTGAATGATTTAGCTAAGTTATTTCGATGTTAAAATCAGTTTAATGATCAGCTAAACTTTGTTTCGACGATTATACTTTACAATGCATAACAATAGTTTCGATTTAGTTCTAATTTTGTCTCAGGAGTCCAGCAGATGATAATTCATGAACTTTCTTCTAACATCCAATACCTATCCTTTAACAGGAACCGTCAACACCTTCACACGGCACAAACTCACAATATTGTGGTTGCGTCCAGTTCGTCGAAACAACGTATTCATCATCAGCAATAGCCCTTTAACGTTGGACATAGATTTCCATAACCTCCTGAACAGGTCCGAATCGCGACAATATTTATTTTTCTTTTTGGTAACAATTCGGCATATGATTTCCCAGGATCCCTGTTGTAGGCCATGATGTCTACCGGCTGTCATCCTTATGACATGGCCTGTCCATTGTCATTTCTAATGGACTCGGAGATATATCAGACACCTGTTATATATATATATATATATATATATATATATATATATATATATATATATATATATATATATATATATAATACACTTTGCTGTCTTATGGTCTCTGTATGCAATGTCATGCATAATCTTTTCACGTGCTCCTAACATGATTCATGTTTCAAAAGAACACATTATTTGTCACATTGTTCATTTTTATACACTTTTACTATTCTGCTTCGTGTTTATGCTTAATGCATTGCTTTCTGTATATGTTTATTAGAATTCCTTTTGTAAACAATATATTGCTTTATGCACGAGGCTATCTTTTTGTATTCACATCGTACTGTTTCACGTATATTTATGCTATATTGTGTATGTGTTTATATATGTTGCCTCATTTAGACATATCCTCAATGGTTTTGCATATTTCCAGGATTTCATTTCTACTTTTCCATCACTTGATAAAACTGTCGAGCTTTGATACATCCATTTTTGATAACAATGTCAACAGTTCCTCATTTGAAAGCATAGTATAAATCATGCCAAGCATATAATGCGCAGCAAAAATGGCCTTTACATCACTTTATCTCTAATGGATATTCAACTTGGGATTGCCAAATACATAAATACTCACTTTCACCATCAAAATGATTGAAAGCATGCTTGTTTATGCCAGAGAGATAAAATGATCACGTAATTCTTGTTGAACATTTATCCAATATCTTTTAATAATTTTACCATTTACTCGGTTATCATATACCTGTATGAAGCTTTGCTTAGCTTGGTGGGTATCTGTTATGAATATATGATTGTACGTCAAAGAAATTCAACAACACTCGAATCGTTGCATTAAACAAAAGCTCATCTGTGAAACGTATCAAGAGAAAAGTACATCAGTTTATCATATTATTGATAATGGATTGAGGAAGAAGATGAGATACGCATTATTACTGAAATCTTCAATATAGCAACTTATAACGAATGTAGAGCAGCCATTGCAACACGTGGACACGGGAAAGGGGAGGAATATACTGATTATCCATCGTATGATTTATTGACACAAACCTATATATCCAGGAAGAGTGTATAATCTGTTATTAAGAAACACAAGTGCATAATGAAATGTATAAAAACACATCAAGATGAAAAGTGTGCAATAGAATAAGTATTAGACATCTGTAAAATAATTCAAAAGATTAGGAAGAAAATGAAATCAGATAAAAAGTAGTAAACCAAGAGACATATCATGAGTATGAGATGCATACTTTCTACATGTGAATTATGTACATATTATAAAACAGTCTCATTAAATATGTTGGATTATTTGATTATGTCCGTTCAGCCCCAAGATTCACACAGAACCAATCCTGTTTATACAATTATCAAAACAGATTCGCCGCAGTTCGAACCTGCATTCAAAAGGTTGAATAGCATCTTGTAACCTCAATGCATTCGACTCTTACAGCCCAAACGTGTTAAATACATTGTAATTGGTATGATTTTCCCGTGTTAGAAAAATGATTGCCATTGTCTCTAAAAGGTGTCTTTCTATAGTATGAATCGCTTGTTTGATTTGAAAACTCATTAAAGCAAAACAATAAGATAATAAGTTTACAAAAATAGTGTCCTGCATTTTGATTCGTTTAGTCCTTGAAAAATTCATTGTAAGTGGTGGGTTTTCAAATTTCACCTTTTTTATCGAACAAACTTCTGCCAGTAATTTTCTTCACATATTGTTTCGGAAAATACAGGATTTTTTAATAGATTTTTTTTTACCACATCATCATCATAGTTAGTCTTTTAACGTCGGTCGTTGGGCATAGACCTACTCTAGGATTTGTGACACTACTCTATCATGGGCGTCACTGAGCCAGCACTTCCTGAACTTGTCTAGCTCATCTCACCATCTAATATTCAGCCGGCCTCGGTTGTGCATGTGATCTTGGGGGATTCATGTCGTGAGTCATGATGTCCATCGGTTATCTGCCATTCTTGCAACATGGCCAGTCCACCGCCATTTGAGATTTTTAATAGATTCTATGATGTCCCTGACTTTTGTCTTTTCTCAGATGTACTGTGATGTCTTGTGGTCTCTCCATGTGAGGCCCAGCATTATTCTTTCATGTGCACGTTGCATGGTTCTCAATTTACGGGTCTGTCTCCTGGTTAGGTTCCATGTCTCGGCTCCCTAAGTGACTGTTGGGAGGATGCATTGGTTATATACCCTTCTCTTTAGGATTAATAGGATCTTATTGCCAAAGGCTTTGCCATCCTAGTGAGATTCTTCGCTAGATTTCTTCTTCTTTTGAGGGTCTCATGGAGATTCGTTGTCCTAGCTAAATACAGTCGTCTACTTCCTCCAGTTGTGTGTCCTCGATTTTCATCTTTGTGTTTTTATCCCCTATGTGGTTGTTGCACATGATCTTCGTCTTGCCCTAGTTCATGTGTAAGCCGACTTTCTTGCTCTTTTCATTCAGTTCATCTATCATTTATCATTAGTTGGAGGTCGAATAGGTTATCTTCGAAAAGGGCAATGTCGTCTGCAAATCTGAGGTTGCTCAGATACTCGCCGTCTATTTTAATTCCTTTATTCTCCCAGTCTAGTCTTCTGAAAATCATCTCGAGGCAAGCTGTGACGAGTTTAGGTGAGCTGGTATCACCTTGTCTTACTCCTTTCTGGAGCTGAAAGGGGTCCGAGTCTTTATTTAACCTGATGAAGGAGCTGCTGTGGTTGTATATATACTTCAAGACTTCAACGTATACTGGATCTATACTTTGTTGACTGATGGCCTCCATGCCATCAGGGATTTCTACTGAATAGAACGCCTTTTTGAAGTCGATAAATGCTACGGCAAATGGTAGTTTATACTCAGCTGCTTTTTCTTTCAGCTGATTTATCGAATGCAAGTGGTCCATAGTCGAGTAGCTTCTTCCAAAGCCAGCTTGTTCACGTGGCTGGTTTTCATCGAGTGTTTTTGTGATTCAGATGGTGATGATCTTTGTGAAAAGTTTATATACACAGTTGAGTTCTCTTATAGGCTTATAGTTGTTGTGGTCTTTCGGGTTCCTTTTTTTATATAGAAGCATTATGATAGCAGTGTTCCAATCGTCTGGGACTTTACTGTGTTTTAGACACATTTTGAAGAGGACGGCCAGTTTCCTAGTGATGATTTTACCTGCTTTTCGGAGTAGGTCGATGGTGATGTTGTCTGGTCCAGGGGCAGTTCCTTTTTTCGTCTGTTTAATGACATCTTTCACCTCTCAAGGGGTTACTTTTGGGAAGTCTTCAAGTTGATTGCTCACGTCTTGCGTATCCTGTTCATTGTTTCGTAGTCCCTGTTTGGACAAATTATGTTTTTGGTAGAATTCTTTGGCACGTTCGATAATCCTGTCCCTGTCTGTTGTTAAGTTTCTATTTTCCTCAAGTATGCTTATTATTTGCATTCGTCCTGGGTTGAGGAGTTTGTTTATAGCTTTGAAGCCCCGACCTTTTTTAAGAGTCGATTTAATGAATGCCGTTGTGTATCTCCTTCTGTCTTCCCTTCATTTTTACTTTATCAATTTATTTAGTTCAGCCTCTTCAATTTTCTCTCTAGTTGTTGTCGGTGGCTTGAGGTTTCTGCATTTTTCCATGAGATTTTTACTTTCATCTGATATTTTGCTAATGGCTTGTGTGCTCATCGGTTTGAATGTAGAGGCTACTTCAATTATTGACGCTGTCATTTTGTTGCTCAGTTCGGTAGGTTACACTTATATTCTAGAAAATCATCCCAAATTTCCATAATGTGTTCAATTTGAAGAGCAAAAACCTGATTTCACGAATTTTTTTTCACTGAAATGGATATTTTGCGACTTAAAATCTGAACAAAAATATTTTAAAAATCCAATTTGATTTTGAAGTTTATTAGTAAACAAATCGGGGCCAAAGAAGTAGATGAGCCTGAGAAGAATTAGCATTTACCTACAATGTCTCTATTTTAGAAGCAACATAGAGGCTTCGACTTGAATTTAACAATATACCCTTTACAGTAATTTCAATTTCAACATTTCAGTATTTAAAAATCATCTTTAAATATAAATAGAGAAACTTCTGACATCTGTGAAAAAATTGTCTGACAATTTTTTTAATATAAAAACATCAAAAAATGTACAGGGACTTCACTTTTTAAAAAAAATCTAGGAAAAAAAATACCATTAGAAACGATTTTTTCCTTAACCAGGAAAGTAAAGAGATTTTGGACTTCTTTCCCAAAGATATTTGACCATTACCGAATATTACTTTTGACTTTTTGACTTGCAAAGACATTTTTCCCCAAATGACTTATTTTCTGTCGCCCCAAATTTTAACATTCACATAAAAAAAACAAGTTGCATGACATTTCGATGGGCACCCTAATGTTACCCTCTGATTTTAAGCTGAGGACCAGTTGTGAAACTGTGATCCTCTGCATTGCGCGCAGATGCTCTGATGATACACTGTGATGCCGTAAATTACAGATTATCTGGCCGTATCATGCTACTTTATATATATATATATATATATATATATGGTAGATTGTGGATTGCTACACAAACTAGCTCATGTTTCTGTCCTCTTTGGGCTTCATCAGGCAAATCCACAATCTGCTATTCATTCCCAGCTCAACTCTAAAACAACTCAACTCCATGAGTAGAATGTTGTATGTATCGAGCATTCTATGTAATAAATCCATTACATTTCAAAAGTGGCTTTATATTATTATATTATGTTATACTGCTAGCCTGATTTGTACCACATATACTGTGTATATATGTATATATATATATATATATATATATATATATATATGTGTGTGTGTGTGCGTGTATGTGTGCGTGTGTTTGTGTGTGTGAGTGTGTGTGAGCGTACACTACACACACTCACACTCATATGTTTATTGGATATTTCAGATCTATCTACTTGTACGTATTCACACACACACATCGCACACATATTCACAATGGATTAGACAATATCGATTTTGACATGGGGTCACATCTGTTGAGTATTCATTGATGGGTGCTAACCAAATTAAATAAGCTATCCAGAGTCAATTACGAATGAAGACATGACGTGATGGAGACGGATAGACGATTACTCGCTGAGAATCTTCTATCTTCCTCTATCACTTCGGCAGAGGGTTTTGTAGTGCAGAAGACACTTAAATTGCTTTGCACCATCTCATAAAATTCCTCAGAGGCCCTGAGTTGGGTCAGAGAGTTCAGCCTATAAACCTCAAATTGTCACAAAATGAGGTGTTTCTTCATTCAGAATATGTTAATGTGAGAAAGTCTGAGGTTTGGTCCCATTTTCCTCGATAATTTGAATTGTGACCCACGAAATGAGGAGTATATTTTGAATATAACATAAAATCACAAATGTTTCATCCTCATTTAGTGGTTACAATGCTTACAGAATGACGTCAGAGATTCAAGTAATTGGAATATATTCTTAGATCGCATTACAATGTTCTCTATTGCTTTGGCCAGAGAAATCTAGGTTAGCCTCCAAACATTTGCAGTTGCCATTACATTTACGAGTGGTCAGCGTATAGCATGTAGTTTTCGCTGGAGGTAAAGTCAACCTTATGGGTTTTTACTACAAAATATAACTTGCACGCAATGTATGCTGCTTCAGAGCTTTTTGGGTTGTTGGGCATCTTTTAAGACGTCGAAAACCTCTTTAGTCACTTCTTATTTAACATCCTTGACATTCACAATGTTCTTGTAACACAAAGGAGAATGATGAATATTTCTGGTAGACCACGCATTCTTCATCAATCATGTCCGACATTGACATCAATGTTCCCCAAAACGGTTTGTAAACACTCAGAAAACTGCTACAATTGATTTCTCATCTTTCGAAAATGAAGCTAGTGTTTGTTTGTGATTTTATATCTGGGGGGAATCACATTTTCAAATTCTTTTATTAGCCTAAGTATTTTTTTACCAGTAGTAATTCACCTTCTTAAAGCTCTTGTATTATGTGTCAATCTAATTGTGTCATCATGACCCTTCACCTTGACCTCTTCCCGTGCTTGATACCAAGAAATGGAGGAGGAGGCGTGTTTCCTTTTTCTGAAAGCAACTGACCTATCTTTACACTTCTGGTATATATTTGGATGTAACTGTCATGAATGTGGACTGACAGTCAATTGGAATAATTAATGTGACCTAGAAGAAACACTCATGGTGTAAGCTCAAGTAAGGTACTTATGTCCCCTCAAAAAATTTTCCTCTCTCAATGATCTGGAAGGCTGGAAACAGCAAATCTGCATTTCAATCACCCGTAATTCAATAACCCTGGAACTTCAGGGGCATTCTTGACATTTTGCATTCCCATTTGCTTATGGACATGACGGTGCGACCATATGATCGTTGTTGCGGTGAGGAATGTATTTGGCTGCAACAGTTTATGAAGGATCGCAGCTGTGATTTGATGAGCACGTGGTGTTCATTTGATTTATTTTTTAGTTTTTTTTTCTAGTTATTTATGAAGATAGCTTCCAGCTCACCGCATCTCAAGGCAATTGGCTTGAAAGGATGCAATTGTTGACCAACTATGATTATTAATCAAGCCAAGCCGATCTCTTAACACAAGAATACCATCCAAACAGAATTCATCTTTTATATATCCTGTGTTTATTAGCTAAACTATAAGTATACAAGAAAGTCTCTCTCATTGACCTTCTTTGACCTCTACAAACCCGTCAATGCCCAAGCTGCACGCCCTCTCATAGTAACTAACCGTACTGCAGTATATTTTATACAAATTCTATAGGTGTTTTTAGGTACAAACATGGAATATGCATCAGATTTTAACAAAAAATTTCAAAATTAACCGTGTACATGTTTTTTAGTGATTTAGAATGTATGTTTTCTTTTCAAAAGCTATTGACCTCCACAAGGCCATAAAAAACAGTATGAAGACAGCCTTATCTTACATCCGTCTAAGCAAAGATTGTGAGTGTCCCAGGAACGTAAAAGATTTCTGAATATGTTTCTGTTGCATTCATTATATGAATAAGGCAGGGTTGCCTGATTGAGCTAACGGTAAATGTTTGGCTATTTCCTTCTTCATTAGGGCCACCTGATATTTTAATGCGACCTTTGCACGTATTATGGGCCATTATATCTTTCTGCTACTTTTACATTTTGTACCAAAAGTTTACACGTATAGTGAGGGGGGGGGGAAACTTACGATGAAAAAACAAAAACACTTTCAACATAATTTTACTTCAGAAATATGTAAGAGATACACTGGAAATATAAAAAAATTTCATTGTATGACTTAGAGACAAGTTTTGGTTTAATGACTCTAAATTGATTCTGCATTTATTCTTTATTTCAGAAATCTAAAAAATTTCCTGTTGGTTCATAGGTCTCATAAATCAGAAATAACCATTTTATGTACTGAAATATAGAATTACCTAGAACTATGAATCAAATTAAGATTCATCTGATGAAAGACGACAGGGAAAGCTACACATGTGTGAATTACAGTCTGTGCTTGAATTCACAATTCGTTTTGGAATATAACATTACAATAAAAAAAAATTAAAAAAATGAAACACTGCATACGAGATATTCAGAGGTAAAAGCTTTGGATGATCAGAATATTTGTATATATATATATATATATATATATATATATATGTGTGTGTGTATGTGTGTGTATGTGTGTGTGTGTGTGTGTATCAGATCATTAGCTTTACGACTAGAATTGAAGCTCAAAATGTAGTAAAAAAAATTAAGTCAATTCAAATAAACATGCCTCGAGAAACAAGTTTAGCATTTCAAGGGACTACATACTTTCAAGCGAAATATGCTGCTTTTTACCAACCTTCCTGCTACTTTATGTACTTTATTCCTCGCAACCCTGAACCAATAGAGTACCATACACTCACTTCCGGTGTGGATATGCTGACTAGTGATTAATCCATTGACCGAGCATTTTGGTACTCCATTTTTTATCAGATTACCCCGTTTTTTGTCCACACTGAATAGATTTCCCAAGTGAAATTGATGAACATTTAACTGCAAATATTTTACAAGACAGCATGGTATCAATTATTTCCTGAGTATAGAGTGATTATGAACTTTGTATTGTAACATGCAGATGTACAGGATCCCCAATTCTGTGAACTTAAGTATTTCTAGCAATTTCAGTTTGTTGTGTTTATTGCCCTTGGCTATTTATTGTCATTGTTTATTCATGCTTCAAATAAATCACATTTCAGGAATTTCTTTGTCTTTCATTCTTTGACTTTAGCACCATGCCGTAATATGAAAATAACAGTGCAGAAAAAACAAAGAGTAAATATATGATTTTCATCCAGCTGTAGAATAAGGCTCTCATGTCAACACCATCCTATATATTGGCTCTCAATATCATAAACATTTATCAAACTTGATACATACAATCATTGTCATGTCTACTTAAGAACATATGGAACGTTTGTTTGTTGTTTTCCCATTGACCTGTTCATTCACTCTCTCTCTCTCTCTCTCTTTCTCACTCTCTCTCTCTGTTTCTTTTTCTCTCCTTCTTCCTCTCTGTACATATGTATGTATATATATATGTGTGTGTGTATGTGTGAGTGTGTATCAAGAAATGTATATATATATATATGATAATACATTGCGTTACATTTTATAAAAACTCTTCTTTGAAATAATGAATACGGTTAATGTATCAAATGACTGTAACAACGTTAATAGAATGAACAATTAAAAAAAATGCAACAGATTCAACATTTCTGGCAGAAGTCTCATTTCCCCTAATTGTTTATTCTATTTATTCTAAAGAATAAACAATATGAATATCCTGAGAGAAAAAAAAGTTATTTTGGCTTGCATTACCAGCGGCTGTTTAGATCAATGGTAAGAACAACGCTATGTTAACGAAGCTACACTGTCAGTCGTGCGCTGAAATAGTGAATTATTGAGACTGATAAGTTTGCCACTCTAAAATTCCCCTGCAGCAGCCCAATTTCCTCCAATTGTTTATTTCATTTACATTGTCTAAGCAAAGAGAAGCATTAAAATTATGATGACAGGGGACCATTTAAGAAAAGAGTTTTTAGATAATATAACGCAATTAATGATAATTTATAATCCACATATATATATATATATATATATATATATATATATATATATATATATATATATATATATATATATATACACACTCTCTTTTTGTCATGAGTATTTGAACAAACAGCTATTTTGCTACTAATTGATTAATTTTCTGATCTGAAAAAAGAATCGTCACGCAAGAAGAAATAACGAGACATGCATTCAGCTATAATTCGAGGATCTGAATTTTGAATCCTCATTTTTTTTGCTCTTATCATCCTGGAACCATGTTCTGAATTGATCAAGGAGATTCGAAGAGAGAATTCAACTTGCTAAACAGAAGTGATGCCAAACTAATCAGTTCAATCTGATCTGCCAAGCACAACATCCATAATATCTTCTGCAACCTCAGGAAATAAAAAAAAAGTATAGAAACTGTGATATCTGAAGAAAAAGATGGGTAAGCGTTTTTTATAAGAAATTTGAGGTATATTAGATTTTAATGTCTTTTTTTGAAATCAATAATAAGTTGAAACCATAAATGAGTTTGGTTGTTATTGTTTTTTTTTCTGATACGACAAAATGATTCTATTTATATCCATACGCACACACACAACCACACACACAACCACACAAACGTACACACACACACACACACACACACACATATATATATATATATATATATATATATATATATGTATATATATATATATATATATATATGTATATATATATATATATATATATATATATATATATATATATATGTATATATATATATATATATGCATTTATTTAACTTTATTATGTGGTTTGTATGCAGTGCAATAGATTTTTTCTGTGATTGTTGTTATTCACCCTTACTGATCATCAACAAAAGATGAAGCATTTCCCACAAAAATGCAAACACACATGCGCAAAAAGTGAATATATATATATATATATATATATATATATATATATATATACATATATATATATATATATATATATATATATACATACATATATATATATACATATATATATATATATATATATATATATATATATATATATATTCTTTTTGTAAAATTTCTTCCAAAGTTTTGAATTTTATCCATGAACATTTTCCTCCAGTTTTTTAGAGAAAGTATATGATTGTAAATGCATGAACATTGACAAGAATAAAATGAAGACGGAATACATTTTTCCAATAGTAAAAATGAAATACAGAAAGTATTGCATCGCCATCCATTTATCCCTGAGAGAAGTTAACTTGAATCTAGTTTGGACTCATCACTGTATGAACTTGAACATGCATACCTTTCAGCTCAGACTTGCATGTGAGTGTATAAATGATTATAAATCAAGTATCTTTACATATATGGTTTAAACAAAACCAAACCACATTTTAGCAGTTAGTAATACTTTATACATTTATATACCACGATATGTTCTGTTTTTTTACTTGCATCCCATGTTTGGTCCTCAGAGCATGTATTTTTGTACAATTTTCCAAATTCACCTTCATCATTGAGAAAACATTGGTGGTTTATAAAACAAGTGCAACTTGGAAATGAACGGTCTAGCTTTGCATCAGTTTCAATTAAAGATAGCATGAATATATATTCATTCCTTTGTGAATACAAATTTAAGTGGAAAGAATCGGATCAATTCCCGTGGAGACACCCATGCTCTAATAAAACATTCTATTACCAATTTTTAAAGTAACATCCTTAAATAAGATGACTTACAACTGCTACAAGGGTAGAGCAGTTACTGTGAATCATTGCTTTTTTGATTTTTTTCTTCACACCAAAATGTTTTAGCGTTTGCAAAATCCAATATATTCACTATTTCCTCCTGCAAATGTTGAGTCCATTATTTTACTTAACACTCTGATAAATTTTTCATGGGATATTTTTGTTAAAACTATACGCTGAAATAGATTCAGCCTCTTTATGGGTAGTTATGATATCCGATTTCTCCTCAACGGGCACAGGATTATTTAATACCTGAAAGAAATTTCGATTATAATGGAATTCACTTTCATCATGGGATGCTTGTATTTGATGGGATAATAAATAACAAACCTTAGAAACAGTTTTGTTATCCGGTTAAGTGCTACCAATTCTAGAGGCTACAATGAATATATTATAGTGATCACACACAATTATCAAACAGCAGCTCGGAGCTTATGTAACTCTAATTATGTTATAACTCACGAGTATTTTATCAGTTTTGCATAGTTTGTGTCAAAAGTAAGGTAGTTTTGCACTATATGGAGATTTAAATTATATATCTATCTTATTGAGCTGCAGAGATTATCATGTTGATAATCACGTCACAACAGCTTCCCTAGCTGGATCCGTCATTTAACAGATATTGTATGGAATACAATCATCAATTGAATTTGCATCTAAATTCTTCGATGTTTAAATGTTTAAATCGATTAATGCTTTTTTTCTTATAGTAATCATTGTTATATAAAAAAAGGTCATGCGTGAAATTAAAAACGATATGCTACCTTTGCAAGGATCTATGAAGCCACGTATTGAAGTGAATTCAACTAGATATATCAACGTGAATGTGCTACAAGGTAATTTTGATATGATATCTTGGGAGCAGCTGGCTTTTGTTTGATAGACATCACGACCCACGTTTATCATATATAACTGATGTTTGAAATGGATATTTTATCCGACTGAATGATAATAATTTGTTTTAAACTGAACTATATTAGAAAAGATCTCCCATTATTACACGGCCCTTTGGCTCAACAGTAAGAACAACGCAACGTTGAAGCGGCTAACCTACCAGTCAGAGTTTTTGTAGCAGTCTAATATTCAATATTCTTTAATTGTTTGTTCTACTTATTCGATCAAACCAAGATGATACTGTTTGATAATGGAGATAATTTCAGATAGAGTTTTGATCTGATATGATGCAATTCATAGTCATGCATTGATATCTGTACAAATATATAGCCATTTGCTTTCACTTTCAATGCTACATTTGATATATTTACTTCTGTGTATATGCATGTCCGTGTGCGTGCGTGTGTATAATGTGGAACTTGAAAAATTTGACAAGATACATGTTATATTTGACGATATGGAATTGGAAAGGAATAAGAAAATTAAAGTGGTTACTTCTCATACTTATTTTTGAAATTCAAACATCTTCTGATGCTCAGAAGGAAGAATGATGTCATATGAAAAAAACAAAAAAAAACAAAACGAAACGGATTGTTGAAGAGAAACCTAGATGTTAACTGAAAATATCATCAGTTAGAAATTGATCTTTGATTATTATCGGTTGTCTTATCTATTCTCTATCTCCAGTGAGTATATCGTAAGAGTGATTATAGTCGGGCTGTTTGTTAATATCCCTCATGTGTTTTGCAAAATATAAAAGATATAGTATCATATCTCATTCAACGAGGTTATTTTGATTGATAAATATTAACTTTAATCCTATTCTCCATTGAATAAACCGAAGCAAATTCAATTGTACTCATCCAGTTCCTGCAGCAGCATTCGGGATTTCAGAGGATTTTCAGAGACCGCTAGCGAGAAAATTGAAATTTTTCATCTTTTTTTAATAGTTCATGTCTGTCTCCCGGCAAGAATTCACTACTTGGATGTTCCGTCTTAAATCTAATCTAATGTTTGTTTTTATGGCCAGTCAAGCCCTGGTCGAGGCGTAGGGGTAACTAATGTATATATTCAATTATTTCTCTCTCTGTCTTCGGTTTGGGGGGTTTGCTGGAATATTGTTCTCTAAATTAAAGCACATTCAGAGATTTTGAAGCTGTACTCTTTTGACAGAAGTTTTTTTGGAGGGGATTGTACATTTGAACAATACAGAGTTGGATGGACGAACAAGGCATTGAAGTATATGATAAACAAATAAATAAGTAAATAAATGAATGAAAATAAGTCAAATTCAATTGCACTTATCCAGTTCTTGCAGCAGCATTTGGGATTTGGGGGACTTTTTCTAGCAGTTAAGAAAATTTAAATTTTCCAACTTTCTTTGCTAAATAGTACACGTCTACCGGCTGAGGGTGGCAAAAATCCACTACATGGATGTTTTGCCTTGAATATAATCTAGAGTTTGTTTTTATGGCCGGTCAAGCCCCAGATACGGCATAATGTGTGTGTGGGGGGAGGGCTTTACTGGAATATTATACACGAAATTAGTGCACATTCGGATAATTTGGAACTTTACTTTAATTAAGGCAATCCGAATAATCCTAAAAGTAGAGTATACAACCGATGCATCCTCCCTATTGTCATTTACTGAGTTGAAACATGGAATCTAACCAAGAGACAGGCTTCCAAACTGATGATCAAGCAACACGTGTATGAGAGAATCATGCTCAACCTTACGTGAAGAAATCACAAGACAGCCAATTATAACGAAGAAAACGGGAGTCTGAGATATCATGGATACTATAACAAAACTCAAATGACAATGGGCTCGTCATGTTGCTAGAACAAAAAAACAACATATGGACATCACAACTCAAAACATGGATCCCCAGAAAGTTCATGCAAAACTGAGTCCAACAAAATACAAAATGGCGACGCTCATGATGGAGAAATGTGGTGGATCTTTGGGAAGTTCTATGTCCAACGATGGACGTTAAAAGACTGATGATGATGATGATGATGATGATGATGATGGTGATGGTGGTGGTGGTGGTGGTGGTGGTGGTGGTGGTGGTGATGATGATGATGATGATGATGATGATGATGATGAAACCAAAGTAATACTAAAAAAAATGGTTTTAACTCTGTAGACTGTTTTGGGATCGAACTCACTTTCTATTCCAGCAACTGATTCGAATTTTGAAACATATAATTCCTGTACTCATCGAGCGGAGAGTGTACGCAAACCCTTCAATTTTTTCAATGGATGGTGGAGGCTGCAAAAAACAGGGGAAGAAGTCCATCGTTTGATGTATGTATTCTCAGTGGTTCGTCAGACCTGTTGCAGAGGCAATAATTTCTCAACTTGTCTAGTTTGTCACGCCATCTTGTATTTTTTCAGTCGATGTTTCACATTTGATTTCTCGGGTTTTTCATTGTGAGTCACGATGTCCATCAGTGGTCAATATGACCAACTTATTATCATTTGAGAGTTTAATGGTTTCTAAAGAATCCCTGACTCATGTTTTTCCCTATTTCCAAAATGCTATACTGTTGTGATGCTGAGGGTAATTTTCTCTTATGTATGTTGCATAGTTCTCAGTTTGAGGGTCAATCTTTTGGTTGAGTTCTATTTTTCAGCGCCATTGGTGACTATCGGTGGAATCATTGGCTGTAGACATTTCTCTTTGAATAATTTGATTTTCCTGTTTCTTAACAGGAAGGTTGTCATTCTTGTGATCCTTTGCAGGATTTTTCCGTTTTTCAAGGGATTCACAAAGATTTGTTCTCTCAAGAAGATGTAGTGGTCTACTTTTTCAGGTCTTACTTCTTCATCTGGATTTTTGTGTCATTGTCCTCAACGTGATCGTTATACATGTTATTTGTTTTACTGAGGTTCATATAAGTCCAACCTCGTCGTTCCGTTCGTCTAACTTAGAGAGTGTTACGATTCTTTCGTCGTCAGTAAAACTGGGGTTAATTAGGAAGTAGCCAAGAAGAATCAATGCAATATAGCTTTCACTTTTTATTTACTCTTTTTTTTCTCAACGTACTTTTTCTTTTTTCATTTTGAACTCCTTTTCCTATTTCTCTCAATTTTCCTTCTCTCCTTCTGCCTTTCATCCTGTCTTTCTTTTTTCCGTTGTTTGATAACATAGGAATAAAATCTTTTCTCTCCTTTAATTCTTCTTCTCTCTCTCTCTCTCTCTCTCTCTCTCTCTCTCTCTCTCTCTCTCTCTCTCTCTCTCTCTCTCTTTCTCATTTCAAACTTTCCACTTTGTATCTTTACCAAAGGTTTTGATTTGTCATTGATGTTAGGTTAGGAAAATAAGTCAACTCGGTAGGAGTTTCACAATTGTATAGATTGCACGAAACCGTATCCATTTGATGATAATTTCGATGTTCAATAGAATAAAAATTTTGTGGAAATTTGGCAGTCATACTATCAATCAAGTGCCAGGAGAAAATTTGTGTTTCATGTATTGGAAAGTTAAACTACTACATCCCAATGAACTTTAGATATCTGAATTCCCCATGACTATTTTGGTAGTCAGTTACTTTAGATATTTTGATAACACGTACCAACTTTTCTCGACATTTAGTATCATATTATTTTCGATATACTCTCATTTTTCTCCATATGAATGGTCTGTATTGACTTATTTTCGATTCACTGTGGTTTCACAACTGTAACAGCATATCAGAGTTGTCAGTGTTCTGTAGTATACATTTTCAAGAGTTTTTCAGACTATTGATAGAATATCGATTGTCAGCTTGAATGTTGGCCGGTAGAATTTTCAATGCTTGAATTTACGAATGGGTTGGTAGTGGAAGTTTGAAATATGATATAATTGAATGACAAATAAATATAACTGTATGCTAAGGGAAGTCTGGAAAATATCTGTCATGATGTTCAATTGAGTCCTATGAATGTGTGGACAGTACGCCGTGTATGTGTGTGTATGTTTTGTATGTGCGTGTGAGTATGAATGGGTTTTTACATCAGTTTATAGAAGGAAGGGGGGAATGCTTTTGACATATGAGCCATATTTTGTACTAATCTCTACGCTTGAAGTATCAATTCTATTTTTGACGGATTTCTCTTTTCTGACAAACTTGTACGCACTGCTTCTGAAGCTTTACGTCGTTCCTGGAATATATCCTCTTGATATGGTTGGTTTTGTGAATGGTTTTACTGATACCGTTGCAGGAGTTGGTCAGAAAATAAATCTGAATCAATTCCAGTTCAGAAGAAAAAGGTATGTGTGCACACGTGATGGCAGTGATGTGGTGCAGACCCCCCCCCCCAAAACAGCAACTTTTTATCTCCAGTGGAATGCAATTTGAGGAACCATATTTTCGATAAATAATTCTTATTAATTAGGAGATTTAGATCGAATTTAGCTTGATTTACTCTGTTTTTTTTAATTATAATTCTGATTCACACTAGAAAAAAAGCTTAACGTACTTACGTGTGGATAGAGGCTGAAACGGTTCAGTCCCTTGTGTCCAATACTACGAAGAGGTCAGGTTGATCAAATGTTTTCCCTCCTGGACGATAGGGGCTGGTGATCTCAGTTTAGATTTTCTAGAAGCTAACAGCATCTGCCTTTCAGCCTTGTTTTATGAAAAAAAAGACAGAATTAGTAGGCAGAAACCGCAAAGGGGATAACAAGATTACTTTCCCGTACAATCACATCCCCGAGGGTTGTTTCTACCTTCCCATGGAATCGAATTACAAGGAGTTCCATCTGCACAACTTTCATCCGAATATCCACCAATGATTTGGCTTCTTCAAGGAAAGGTACATGTTTGAATGACATTTTCTCTTCAAATAACATAATCACTAGAAAAAAAGTTCTGAATTTCAAGAAAACAAGCTGGCCAAAACTATTGACTGATTTAGCATAGACGTACATCTCATAATTCAACCATCATTAAAAAGCTATTTTAGAGCGGATTTGAAAACAAAATTTGAAAAGAAAAAAATCCCCGACTCATGATGTGTATGTGTGTGTGCACTAGTATATTTCCAAGTGTGTAATATTGTCATGATTTTTTTTTTTGCGTCATTATAAAAAAAACTTTCGGAATTCATTCATCGAAAAAAAGGAACCTAAACGAAGACAAATTAGCAATCTTTGTAATCTATCATTGTACACTGTCAAAAAAAGTGAAAAAAGAAATGTTCCGTTCTGGAAGAATATTACTTACTTCTGCTCTACTAGGCTACGAGTGAATGATTTAAAGCCCGGATGATCTTTCGTTAAAACGCTTACACATACTAGGCACAGGTCTTAACTTCCCCGAGAAATATTCTCCCCCCTCAGAAGGAATCTCAAATCGATTTTTTAACTCTTAAACGAATATGTTCGTTTTTTTTGGTAATAATATCATCAACTTATTCCTGAGTTTCAACAAGAAAATTACGTTCCAAAGCAGTTACTGGGTGAAACCTTTAATCTGATAGTTTCACTACACAATGTCCTGTCTTTTCGATTAAATTTAACACCAGATCAGTTGCACTGACTATGACAGACATTATATATATATATATATATATATATATATATATATATATATATATATATATATATATATATATATGTGTGTGTGTGTGTGTGTGTGTGTGTGTGTGTGCGTGTGCGTGTGTGTGTATTGCAGAAAAAAATTCAATCAGTAAGTTTTCGAATTATTGATTCACCTTATAATGGAATCTTAAATATGCTGCCAACATCTTTGCTAGGAGGTTTCCTGATAATGTCAATCGAACTAAATAGAGCAAAAAAAAAAAAGTTGGCCGCTGCATGAGCTTCAACAAAACAAATGACACGTTTAGGACGAACTCACAACGATCAAAATCGAAAATGTAATGCTGAAGAAAGGAGACCACTATATATAGCTAGGATAGCGATTGTACATAAATATGATAAGATCAAACAAGGACAACACAAAGTTGACTAGCTTTTGGTAGAGCAAGCACAATTTTCAAAAGAAGAAAAATTCAACTTTCTCCCGGGAAAAAGGTATATAATCAAAGTATTTAACCGATGGTCACCCATGGAGCTAAAACATTGAACCTAATCAAAACATCGGCCTTAATAGGATTCATGCAATATGCAAATTGAGCAATCATGCTCGGTCTTTTGAAAGATCATTAGATAGCGCAGAGAAGACAAGGTCCTGGGAATCATAAAAACCGTAAGAAAACCTAAGGGCAATAGGCTGGACATGTTACACAAACAGCAAATAACTGCTGAATATCACAATTCGCATCGTGGATCCCCTGAAATCATGTGCAAGGCTGTAACTGTCGGAAAGTGAGATGGCCTAACGAGCTTGATAAATTTAGATAGTACTGGCTCTACGATGCCAATGATAAAGAGATTTAGCGAACCTTTTGCAAGACTTATATCTAACACCAGACGCTAATTGACTGATAATGATGATGATGATTATGATGAATATCTGCCTGCCATTATTCCTCTCTTCTTGACTATCTCTCCTCCCTCTTATTTGGACTATTTGAACCCCGATTGCTGACGTTATACGAAACCTGAGTTTTATCTTTGTATGATAATGCAAGGGATCATTAACTCTAAAAAATCGTTCTACAAGTAAACTTTACGTAAATGGACTCAGTAATCAACGTGTGTTAACCGAAAGCCTTATCAAGTGAACAGAAGGTATAAATTAGTAGAGTGACCGTTGCCAGCTGTATACATTTGGCAAAAATCTAAAGCATTATAGTGTCTGATAACAATGTTACAATTATGGAAGATAACAAAGTCGAATTTAATAGAAAAAAATGTATCTCTTATCATTTGGAATAATTTAATATATAACCTGCTAATAAGGCCGCCGACTTGGTGGGAATTTTCGAAGTCATTGATGCTATAGGTCTACAAGGTAAACCCCATATATATCAGAGCTTTACAATATATATATTGTCACAGTAGTTCTTTCATTAGACTTCATAAAGACTCGGAGCCCTTCAAGTCCAAAAAATTGTAAGACAAGGTGATACAAACTCATCCAAACACTTTTTAGTCTACTTTGAGATGGTTTAAACAGAATAGTTAAAAAATACCTGAGAAATTTTTGGTAGAGTATCTTTGTGATGCTACACGAACTGAATGAAAAGAGCAAAAGTTGTCCTCCATTTGAACTTTAGAAAAAATGAAAGTCATGTACAACAAACATTTCAAGATCAAACACCCAACGATCAAAATAAAAAATGTAGCGTTGGGAAAATAAATCCCGACGAGATCTACTTCGGAAAACGAATTTCTATGAATTGCTCAAAAGAATAGAAATCTATCAAAGGATCAATCTGCAATTGCTTACCCTTAGAGGAGCATGCTCAACCTTCAGGAACTACAAAATCCCATGTGTCCTAAAAAAGAGGGTACAATGCAACGTACACCTGAAATAATTGTGATCAACATCACATGGAAGGATCAAAAGACAGTACAAAATAAAAACGGAAATAGGAGTCTGGAACATCATGGAATCCATTTGAAAACTTGAATAGCTATCGGTCAAATTGAATGTATGGCAGGCAACCGCTCGACATCAAAACTAACATGGACGCTCAGAGGTCACAGAATATAAGATGGACTGATGAACTGGACAACCTAATGAATCGCTGTCTCTTTGACACAGATGGTAGTGGTATCTGGTGAATCTTGGGAAGGTATATATCCAAATGGAAATGAATTTACGCTTTGTTGTATTTAGAGCATAAAAATTATTTCGTCAAATTTGGAGCATAAAAATTATTTCTTTATGTGAGAAAGTTGTATCACTATAATTGCACATATCCAAGCACCAACACACACACACATGCACACAACACACACACACACACACACACACACACAAACATGC
Source organism: Thysanoteuthis rhombus (assembly GCA_963457665.1). NCBI lineage: Eukaryota > Metazoa > Mollusca > Cephalopoda > Oegopsida > Thysanoteuthidae > Thysanoteuthis > Thysanoteuthis major. The sequence continues at coordinate 16,721,699 of OY735211.1, forward strand.
AAGTGTGTATGTATGCATACGTATATATTTTTGTCAATATGGATGTGTGTTTATAACTTGGTAGCATGCTACCTTTTGGGAACAAGAGAAAAATCAGAAGAAAAAAAACATTGTTATGATTTTCTTTTGTAAATCGATTGGAACCGAGGGAAATATCTTATCCAAAGAGATTTTGCGTTATCAAGCAAAATAGAGAGTTTAATAATTGAAGTGGTATTGATTCAACATTCGGTAAAAAAAAATCAGTCTTCGATTTATTACCCTATTTTAGAGGAAGAAATAAGGAAGAAAGTTTCGTTTATTTCGTCCAGATTAAATTTTGGCACTATTTTTGTTTTGATTGCCTTTGAGATGAATTATTAATGTCATTTAATCTTACTTTTTCATCGCTGTTAATATCGATGACGTCGGATGTTGTGTCGACGGGAAATTTTTATTTGTTTGTCCTCCTTTTGCTACTTCAATTGTATATTATGGTCATAAATGTCTATATTGTTCTTCTAGGACTAAAGAATCTAGTGTGGTGGCAGAGATGACTTTTTAAAGTCATAATAACAATAAAACGGAGTTCTGATGGATATATTATTCTGAGAGTAAAAATTTAACCATCAATATCCTAGAATAGAGCGCTACTAAAATAAACTATCGTAAACCTAAACGGTGGTGTGAAGCAGAGGGACACTATCTTTCTTCCTTTCACACACACACACGCACACACACACACACACACACACACACACGCTCAATCTCTTTATATATTCATACATACATACATATATTACATATATATATATATATATATAAATAAATATATATATATATATATATATATATATATATATATATATATATATATATATATATATATATATGTATACTGACCTAAAAGTAATAAATCAAAGCCAAACATTTAGATTAGCTTTGTGTTTGATCAATGAACAATGGTCCCATCAAGACAAATTCATACGTAGGACCATAATATCTAATTTCATGCAAAACATCAAAACGTATTGGAAGCTCATGAAATTCATTGATATATTTTGGGAAATAATTGACTGTGATGATGTAAATTCAAGAATATTCTCGAATATATATATATATATATATATATATATATATATATATATATATATATATATATATATATATATATATATATATACAAACCAGTGATTTGGTATCCGAATCACGGTTGGGTTATCTCAAGAAGGACTTGACACATTTGACATTAAGTTCTCAAGGTTTATATTCAAACCAAGATGCAAGCCTCGATTTCACTAACATTCCGTTTTCTAATATTTTTGATGTACAACATGCATTGCCAAAATTGCAAATTAATTTCAGTCTTACTCCAGCCATGCATTTTGATTTCCCCTGGTTTTCTGTCGTAGTCCTACTTAGGCTACTTCATCGATATTCATGTAATAAATTCGTCCATAAATCACTCGTCTATTTTCCAATTATTTCAAGTCTTTTTTCGAAGCGTTCATACTGATCAAACATTATATCCTATCAGTCTTACTCATCAACTGGATTTATCGAAAGTTTCGATGAAGGTAATCCCTTCATTTGATATTATATCGATAAAAATTCCTCTCCACATTTAGCCAATGTTTTACTAGAATGTACATTCAGGGAATTATTAAGAATAAACAAACGATTCGTAAGAAAGGTTTTTATTCTCACATCCATATTCGTCTTAAAATACTAGCAACACTGATATAAATGAGCTTATGTGGGACAGTAAGGTCTTGTGTATTTTTTGTTTTGTTTTTTTTTTTTGCATCCAAAACAGCGTTTGGATCCTTTCAATTAAGTCAGAAGGACCATTCATAAGCGTGAATATATTGTCTAAATTTGTGATATCAATAAATGACAAAACTGCAGTAACATAACTCCCTCTTTGACTTATAGCTGACCTAGTGATACATGGAACGATATGTCAATAATACCATGTTGAATTCTTTCAGTAGCCAAATTGAAAAAAATAAAACAAATAATTTTACTGTAAACCATGGCAAGATACCGACATATGCATTATTTCTATATGACTTGGATACATGATCAAACAAACACAACCATAAAGGCAAACGAGATTTCGACATTATTTTGGCACTTGGAAACAATTTTCCCGATTCCAAACGTTTCCCCATCGCAGACTCATTTCTTCGCAGGGTTATAGTAAATTTTTTTCAAGGGATATTGCAAAAGCGTCGCTGAAAACGGTACCTTTAATTTTCAGATTTCTTCCCAAAGTACAAGTCTGTCTGGTTCGCTAGGTCGGGTACCAAGTGAACAAAACTTAAACAAGTTTACTTCTAATGATCAAAACGAGTTTTTTTAGCACGTATTTTACCTGGCAGCAAATTGTATGAGCAAGATTTCCCGTTCACGAAGGTGGGCAATCTTATGATCGAATCAAATGAAAAACACGTTCAAATAAAAGAGCTGCGGTCTGACTTACCCATTGTTCAGACTCGAACTAGTCTAATCTTCGTTGCTTGAGGCCATTGGTTCTGACAAAAAGATTCACAAGCAACTTCATGCAGAGATATCAGGAGAGAGGTTGTTATTATTCAACAATCTATTTGGGAGAGTCTATTTTCAATTTTTGCTTACAGTTTTATTTCTTGTGGTTGCTGTTATTTTTCATCGTGAAATTATTATAAGAGACATTATTAAACCATCAACACAGAAAGCGTTATTTTGAAAATTGATCTTTCGAAAAGACACGATCTTGAATCCAATTCATCTTTTTTTACTTATGCAGCAACTGATGTTCATTCAGCTATTCTGTTGATTTTTCCGTAAGGTAAGTTGTATGATCTTACGGAAAAAAAATTGACAAAAACATTGAGACACACAATACCTGAGGTGATGGCGTACTAATCGGCTTCAATGTATTTCTAAAATCTTAGATCCAGCTAAACTCGAAATATCATAGCTCTTGTTCTTTTTTTTTGTAAATTCTGAGTCAAAAACGTATGATACGATGGATTGATCAAATATTTAAGTAGCTGGTGACCTCTGGAGCCTGTTTGGCTACCTGCATATGAGAAACAAAAAACTTCCTTAGAACGGCCGATGTAGGGAAATTACTATTGCCGTATCGGCTGGGACAAGCAAACACTTTATGGAAGGATTGAAAGTATGTCCTATAGACATGTGACCGGTACATTTAGTCGCAATATATATATATATATATATATATATATATATATATATTTATATATATATATATATAGTTCGATCGTTTTCTGATAATTGCAGTTCTCAAACAGTCAAATCCAGTGTAGTATATCTTAGCTTGGACTAAAAGTCACTCATCGTAATAAGAACCCTCAGACAACTAAAAACGTCAATATACTCCGGTAGCATTGGGGTCTTGTTTGCTTCAGCCAGATCATCCTTAAAAGGCGTTTTGAGCCGCTGCAGTAATAATTCGAAATGCTTGAGAAATAGAACGTGGTCGAAGAGAAATGTGGTGAGTAATCTGGTTGGAGTAGAGTTTGATTGCCTAGTCTGTTCAATTTTTGCATGGCCATTCGAACAAATTGAGGTTAGGGCATTGTCATCAGACGGATTGTCCCTTCTGTATGCCCAATAATGGACGCAAACGCTGCAGTCCTTGGTGCATTTAGTTAATTTTTTTCTTTGCTATGATCGTTCCACCAGTATTCAAAATGGCATAATGGATGATTCATTCCAGCAAAGTGTGACCATAATCTTTCTTTGATACATGTTCGATTCAGGGATGTGTTTTGATGCTCAATCTCTGTTTAGTCACAGCGCCGAACGATGTCGAGCAATGTGCAGAATATATTTGCATTGTCACAGTGCAATCAAGGCATGAGTTGTTCTTGTTGAGCAGACAGCGAAACAGAGAAGTGCTCGATTTTTGTTCAGTTCGTGCATCGCCAACTTTTTTTTTTGTTTCATAGAGTTGGTCCAAATGTCGATGAACTATTGAGGTGGCAGGGTACAGCTCCTTTGCAACATTTCGAGTAATGTTATCAGGGTTTACTCCAGTGATCACTTTTAATTGGGTGTCATCAATCACAAAAAAATGTTTATGTACCTTTCACATCTCAAATGCTTTTGTTTATGTTTCCATATTTTTGGAACTAATGTAAACTGTTTGTTGACGGCCCTTAGACCAAATACTTGGTCGATACTGTGAGTCATATCAGCAGTTTTACGTCCAATTTTGAACTGTCACAACAAAATTACTCGAATTCCCTTTTTTCATCTTTGATTTGACAGCTCAGTATTAAACTAAATTAAGTCATAGATACCGTTGGATATTAATTACCCTTTTCGTTTTATCATTTGATTCAAACTAAAATTATCTTTTGATCACACATTGCGTTTTTAAAAGGATTTAAAATGTGTTATTAGTTGGCAACAAAATCTGGATACTATAATTAGTCACATCATTAGAAATCGGGTTTTATGAAGTTAATAATCTAGGCCCCTTCCCACATATGATTGATGCTACAAAATCATTGTAAATACATAAAAAAACCTCTTCTTTCACGTATGCTTAACATTGGTACGTCACACATAGTCACCTAATCCTATTCAGAAGGACACTTATGTATGGTCCATTTTACTTGTACTACTAAAAGCTCTCTAACTACCATGGCCATAAAGGTTATAGCACATGCATTACCCAACTGATACTCAATCATGCATGAAAAGAACCCTCTCTAACATATCCAATCACTTTGAATATATATATATATATATATATATATGCAAGTATCCTTTATCACCTTATTTAATACCAAACACAACTAGACCATGATAAAGATTCCCTGATAATCATGACAAACAATACTTAGAAGGCTTACCTCCGTTGATAGGTAAAAGTAATACCCATAACTACCGCTACAAAATCCAACAAAAGACCCAACTAAACCACAACATATTTTCCTTATACATGAAAACGTCTGGACTCACCATGATGCCCCATAAACTGTTAACTGATGATCTCCATTTTCGCTTTCAAAGCAGAGCATCTGACAGTATTTTTCTATGAAAACCTAACCTTCAACTACTGAGAGGTACACATGTTACCAAAAATGACAACCTTGTCCAAAACATGCACGGTATAACTGACCATTGAAGTCGCCATACACTTTTACTCCAAAGTTTTTTTTTTAAATTCCAAACTGTTCATATATATATATATTGCTCTTCCATAGGAGTAGAGCACTCTAGTGGATGAGGAGTTTCTGCATAAATGAATATATCGCTCAAATTCAGCCTTACTGACCACAGTTCCGTAGTCCAGAGGATATTGACTCCCGGGTCCGATCTGAGGGTTTCAATTCTGCCTCGTGGTACTGGCTGGGATAAAAGACTATAGCCACACTGAAGAGATGTAATACATCGAAAAAGTTGTCCGTGGATGACACAATAATATATATATATATATATATATATATATATATATATATATATGTGTGTGTGTGTGTGTGTGTGTGTGTGTGTACTATGCAAGTATTTTTTCAACCACTGTCCAACTGCAAGGCGTAAAAAAATTGTGAAAGGTTTAACTAATGGAATCACATAAATTTGCGCAAGTAGATATTCGCTGTTAAGTTATCATCAATTTTTATTTTGTTTCTCCCTCCCTCTCCGTGTGTATCTATCTATCTATCAATCCATCTATCCATCCCTCTCTCTCTCTCTCTCTCTCTCTCTCTCTCTCTCGATATATATATATATATATGTATGTGTGTGTGTATGTGTGTACATATATATGAATATATAGTGAGAGAGAGAGATAGAGAGAGAGAGAAGGTGACAGAGAAAAACAAAGAGAGAAAAAAATATACAAAAAGCGTGGGAGAGAAAGATATGACAGTTACTAGTGTAACATAACTGTACTGTTATCATTCACACGCATCCCTGTCAAATGCTGTAACAATCTCCCTGTGACATGCATGCATGTATATATATAGGTGAGATCCAGGCTAGTTGGTTGTTGAGGCAGGTTGAATCACATGTTATAATTTGTTTCCATTTCTTGATGGCGTTACTGCTTGCCTCATTTCAAGTAAAAAGCCAGCCTTATTTATTGTAAAGTTTCGATCATATGTGCTGTAAGCTGGAAGAGTTTTGCATTAGTATGTTTTTTCAACCTAATAAGTAACATTTTCATTCAGTCAAATAAGTACCTTGTTTACGATGTATTTTGGGGTCGGTGATGGTATATGTTCAGGGAACATCACAATAAACAGAATCCATACACTATTGAAAGCAGCTTTCGCTAGAACTCTCTCTTCAGATAAAATGTAAAAGGAACCATATGCTTAGGCTTAGTTTGTAAATTGCTTATAGGGCGTTTAGGCCCTCTTTATGCTACTGAGGCAGAAAAAAACCCTGAAAAATGGAAAAAAAACCTTCATTAGTGTATACACTCATAGTCATATAATTCAACGCTTATTAACAATTGGTCATTATACGATTAAATTTAAATTTAGAAAAAAAATTCATTTGACAGAAGTTTTGAATTCAAACGACTGATTCAAAAGAAGTTCCTTCTCAAAACTAAATTTTGGTCATATTTGTATGTTAATGAAGTGATTCAATAGGATATTACCAACATACAACCATCCACATACTAGGCTCGATCTCATTATTTATATATATATATGTATATATATATATATATATATATATATATATATATATATATAATCCACAGACAGCTGTTTCGTTGTACTACAACTCTTCAGTGTGGCAATAGACTTTCCATTATCCCATCCAGTACCACGAAGCAGGATTGAAACCTTAGCTTCTGACCCAGAAGCTTATAACCCACCTCTGAACTACGGAACTCGACGGTCAGAAAAGCAAAATTAAGCGATATATTTATTATAGGTTAAATTCCCTGTCCACCAGAATGCTCTATTCCTATGAAAGAGCATTGCATAAGCTTACAATGAACGGGAACCTGAATTAAAGAGTGCTCAACCCTGGATAGAAGAGCATTATATATATATATATATATATATATATATATATATATATATATATATATATATAGATACAATTCATTTATGCAGGATATAAAATGAAAAGTTTTGGGGGAATATCTTCAAACCTACCCTGTACATATCCGAATAGTTGTTCTACAGCACAAATAATTCCTCATTATTTTCAATTTGTAGATATTACCACTTTTTGCATTCATATATGCACATTATCTGGTACAGTTTTTTTTCTTATCTTGCAATTGAAAGAAAGAGTCGTACAATGCTCAAAGAAATGCTGATGGTAGGCCAAAGTTAAAGGATATGTCTGTAGATACTAACTTTCAGAGAAAAAATTTTGGGCTAGGTTTAATATCAACGGAAAAATATATTTTGCTTATATCTGTCATATTTTCACTGTTTTAAATATGATTTGATTCGCATGCAATGCCTCAGGGTGCATAAAGTAATTTTTTTGTAATAAGAAAAGCAGATAATTAGGACTGTGCATTTATTTGCCACCAACAAGTAATATCATAAAAGATTGAAAATAGTTTTGACAAAATCATTTTGCAATGCAATTAGGAAATACAGGCTATTGGAAAGAAATGTAAAGGTCCCTATGCTAGCGTTGTAGGCTATTCAAATCAAGATCTGTGTTTATTTTGTCCCTTTCCTGGCTTGGGGTTTTTTTTTTGTTTTGATATTAAATGCAATATGAGTTTCGTTATTATTTGAATCTCAAGTATTTCTGCCGGGACCAGACTGCTAAAAATTGTGAAAAGAGTGTTCCCACGTACCAATTTAGGAGGCTCCAGGACAAAAATTGTAAGTTGTATTTGTGTTGACTGGGTTGTCGTTCGCTTACGCTATTAGTGAACTTATCAAGCACTAAATATGAATCATTTACTCGGGATAATGGTAGTTGTACAGCGTAGGATTCAACAGAGGAATTATTACTAGGTTGTCATGAAAGTGCAGCATACTGAAGACGTACTTTAAGAACCCAAACAGCTATGTATTATTATGAAGTTGGCCAAATTCATGAAGCATTCGTTGAATAGTAATAAAATCAAATATAAAAAAATCCTGTATTTTGGACACGACGTGGTAGATAACTAGTATTGTTGATAAATGAGCAATATTTATTCATCTTGGAATATCCTCATCAAGTTATATCTCATCTGGGTTTTGAGTTGGATCTAAGCCAATTTTAGCGTGGGATTTTCTTAGACAAAGCTGCTGACAACGCTCCCTCATTCTTTGTAGTCAGAGGATGCAAACATAATATGTGGGACATATTTTTTCTTGTGACCTAAATATGTGTGCCCGTTACAATTCGACGTTAGGAATCAATGCACTCTCAACAGAACTTTTAACAGAATTTTGACACTTATGTGTGCATGATAGTTTTTTGTGCACTGGTGGTAAAACGTGCGTGCAGGCACACAGGGGCAGATAATAAGGAATAGGGCTGGCAATCCTGATATGCCATTCTTGTTTTTTTTTTGTTTTGTTTTTTTTAAATTCGATGCTTTTTTTCAATAATTATTCAATGATTCTCATCGACTCTAACAAGATTTACTCAGTTTATAGGGGTTTTTTTTCTAAGACCTGAATTGTTGTCAATTCAATCAAAAAACAATTTTTTTATGTTTGGTCTTTATTACGACCATGTTAAGAATATTAATTCCGTATTCAGAGCTTATATCAATATGTGTGGATGAAGTTGAACGGACCAAATCACACAGCCATGTGCATGCACAAAGGCGCGCCCACGCACACAGCGAATACACAGATAATCCTTCTCAACACATCAAATAGTAATCATGAACTCATTTATCTACCGTCAAACGCACGTACGCACAGTCACTTTCCTCTGTTACGAACACTTGACTCTTTCTCTCTCAGCAGGAGGTTTCACGACATTGCACATGTTAGGAAATGTCATGGAAAAAAAAACATGTTCGAACATGACATGTACACCAATGCCAATAATTTATAAGCCTGTAAATTCATTGACACTAACGCTGAAAGCAATATTTTTCATTTGTTTTTCTTTGCTATCAAACCTGTTGACAATATGCTTTAGAGTCATTAATCAGAGAAGATCGTTAATTCTGGATTGCTAAAACAAACCTAAATGCACAATAGTGTGTAATGTCTAAACGTACATTCTGTCCTGACGAGGGGATCGTTAAATAATTATATACCAGGGTGTACGTCTTTTTTTTAAAGCTTGTTATTCAAATATGTTTCTTGTGCGTTTGACTGCTTTCAGTTACATATTGTCCTTCTAATCTCTTCTTGGGCAAAGTATCCATTGTTCTAATTAATCTCCCGTTTTGCATTTGTTACTAATGTCTTTGATCGACTGGGTCATATTTTATTCAGTTTTCTTATTCTTTGACTTCTCCATATTTGCACGTTTTGTTTTAAAGAGTTTCTATTTTATATTTTATTCTGTGAATCATCGACTTTCTACTTAACATCAGATATTCAAAGAACAGAGGGAAGAATTTTTATTTTTCAAAGAATCTTACGGTGTTTTTTTTTTCTTGAAAGGAAGACAGACATTCTTGTGGAAAAATCCAATCCAAAAATCTTGATCTTTCTCGATGAGTCAGTATTACTCTGCTAGAATGTATAGTTCTCTCTTTTAACTCCAGAATTATGGAATCGTACAGACTTCAAAGACCTCTTTTAAAATGGTTTGTCAAACAATAATATGAGGAATGAATCTAGATCTTGACTGAGGATTTTATTTTTCCTGATCTTTGCTGACTAAGTAACGGTCGTAGAACATTAAAAACGACAGGAATGTTGAAATGACAAGTGAAAAGAAAGAACAATATTAGAAGATATAGTCAAAAGAATAATAATGTCAATACTTCATCTATGAAATCATACGCCATAAATTCGATAATATAAGATATTTGTGGCGAACAAAGATATAATAGCACTGTTCTATTTATCATTGGGGCTTGCATTTAGTTCTGGCTACTTTCAAATTTCATCCATATGTTCCAATGTATCAATACTTGCTAAACAGATTTTTATTCAAAATGGCAAAAGATAATCTGCTAGAGTCTCAAATATTCAATTTGTTAGTGCCTTACACTCAAATGCCTTACAGTAAAGTAGGTGGATAGCTATTAAAAAGCCGAGATCCTGCCAAAGTATACCGGGATAAAATATAGTCAACGCTAAAATAAAACGGCCAAGATTGTTTTTATTGTTCTGCTCATGTTGATGATTTTATGTTTGGTAATGGATAAAATCAATTGATCTTCAAAATTATCTGAAGCCATTTAATTCCATTTTTAATCTCAGTAAATATTATTTGAAGAATATCCGTTTAGAAAACCAAGTTCTCACAATTTTTAATTAGATGAATTCAAGTTTTACACAAAATCATCAGACAAAATTTTGACTTAAAACCATATTCATCAAAAGTGCTGGAGGGTTCTATCCCTTCTTGTGAGTGCCTGTGTTAGTATGTTTGTGTTTTCCTATTATACCAATCATTGAAGACTTGAAGATGGCTATCTAATAGGCTCTTCTCAAAGCTGATGATTTTTGTTTCATTTTTTAAAAGAAATAGATTTTTACACTTTCTCGGGTCTTATTTTGATGGGTATAGTTTATCAGTATCACCAAGGTTCTTCAGAATCCAAATGTTTCTTATTATTTTAAGACCATTTTTAGATCTTTTCCAGTTGAATATTTTTAGGACTGGTTTCACTGCAAGCAATATATATTTCTTTATGAATCATATAAGCTTCTGTGTTCTTCCATTTTTTTCTCATGGGGGATTGTAAACATTATACCTTGATACATTTTTCAAATAATACTCAAGTCTAAGAGCCTCTAGTTTACACTTATAACATGGAGAGACAAACTCAGGAATCCTGATTGTCCATTCGTTCATTTACTTTTACGAAGTACTCATAAGTTTAGGTCTGAATAGCCAATTATGATATCGGTTTAAGGCACACAAGAAAATGAGCTATTATCCATGCATTATACGTGATATGTTTCACAACGTTATTATCTTTGCACGCTATCTCGCAACTGGAAATCTCATTCTGTCTTCGATAGCACGCAAAGAAAAGAGGGAAATAGAATAAAAGAAAAACTACCAAGAAATGATTAGGTTCCACGATCAACAGCTGTAATAAAATACGTATGAGTTTCAATTATCTTAGGTAAATAACGGCAAATATAACAGCAGTCCGTGTCCTGGTGATGATGGCCATAAATATACATTGTGTGTACATAGAATTCTCGTTATTTCTTATCCTAAACCATAAATAGCTTACAAAAAAAGAAAAGGGTCTCGACAAAGTGATAAAACAGATATAGATAATATAAAAACAGTTTGATATTCATCTGACCTCAAATTATCATCATGTGTGATATCGATTATTTTTGATGCTCCCATCTCTCTGTTTCCTAGCACTAGGTTAAATGGAAGTTTCAAAATTCAGCAACATTCTATTCAACGTCCCACTCTTGGTGGGAAGTTATAATTAAGGTATAAATAAGAACCACTAAATACAACAAACATTTGCTATTTTAGTAGATAAAAGAACGTTACAATATCAACGGTTACCTGGGGCTTCACTTCGGTTCGATGCAGTGAGAGGCAAAGTAGTCTCAATACCTCCTACAATTCTAGTGAGTGGAATATTCTAGGTGGTCAACGGTTTGTTTCTCGGTCCTACAACAGTTGATGTGAGTAAACCCTTGCATAAATGCAACAAAAATAATATGGATGAATTTTTTCGTGATTCGAGGAGATTTTTGCTCTAGGGATAACCATTAAGAACATACCCAGAATAGGTGAACAGTAACACATGATTTTTAACACTGTGGATTTAGCAAATAATTCAAAAAATTAAAAAGAAATGAAAACACTCGAAATGATAAAATTACCGACCATGCCCAAACTGCATATATATTATACCATATCGGTATTCAAGTGTGATTGCGTGTGTATGAATGTATGTGTAGGATTGAAGAAGGATGGGATCGTACTTTTCTGAGAGCAAATTTTGGTTCTAATGACGTTTTTTTAATTTTCTTCACCATTGGTTTATAAACAGAAAAAAGGAAATCATATAGGATAGCAAAGTTTCTGCATTTTAACAGCCATTCTATTCCAGGGTTGACCAGAAGTGTACGAATTTTTGATCATCATTTTTATGATATTTAGCATGCTTAATCTTTACATCTTAATACTTAAATAAGGCTCATTTGTGATGGTGTACTGAAAGTTACATGTCAATTAAGGTAATATAATAGAAATACGTTTAATTACGAATAGCTTGATGGAGTTTGGAGGAAGTAGTTAGCTGTGAATATATATATATATATATATATATATATATATATATATATATATATATATATATATATGTATATACATGGATACATACATACATACATGCATGCATGCATACATATATATATATATATAAATATGTATGTATATATATATATATATATATATATATATATATATATATATATATATATATATATATATATATATATATATATAAATCCAGAAAACTTTACAACTTCAAACACTAAACAACGACACATCTTTTTTGGTAGAATTTTCGTGTCACTATAGTCATCCATTTCCCAATAACTGCCAATACTAATGATGTAATCATCCAGAGTGTTTTTCCCTGTTTACTCTATATTTTGTTATTTTTGTACAATGTATGACTTGTTTTTTTGGTGAGGACATCAGTTGTTTACCATATAACCATTCGGGGGATTTAGAAACAAACAGTTATATTAGCATAGCACCTCATCATTAACGATCAAATACTACAATTTTCTATAATAGGGCTTTTGCCATACATGCAGTTAGTCATTTCATACAAGTCTTATGTGTATTGTATGTTGATATTTTATACTAAATATTCATCATTTTTCTCTTTGAAACTAGGCACACTTACATCGCTTGCCCTAAAAACGTTTCAACAATGAGGGATCAGTAAGTATAACAACAGACACAACTCACTCTTCGTGTCACTTCTATTGCATATTCACCCATGTGAATGTTAATTTCAGACTCTAAACAAACCATACTTATTTAAGAATACTAAATACATACATTAAACTTCTTCAGCTCGATTCTCTACCAACATAATCAACCAGAAAATTCGACAGTTTTTTTTTTACACCAATCTCACAAAATTTAATCAAATGTTTCTTTTTTAACATATTTAATCATCAAATAAAGTATTTTTTTATACATGGTTGGAATGGAACCACTTTATAACGTGTAGTGACATTTTAATAAGCAATTCCATTAATGTACTTGAGCAATCTATCACGTAGAATTCCATATCTGATCTTCCTGCCAGTCAAAATACCCATCAATCAGACGAATGGACTAGAGCTAAATGTTTTCCCCTTTCCCTTGTTCCAGCTTATACAATGATCTTTTATACAGACGAACACTGGATCAATCTCGTTCGGTTACTAATTCCCCTAACATTATTACATTTTTGTCATTTCAATATGCACTATTCCTTTCTTCTATTTTTATACTTTTGTTAACGTTCTTTAAAAGGCAATCAAAATGTACATTTTTCTTGACCGGGCATGGAATTGTTTATTACCCAAATGAAATTTAGATTATGATTGAATTTACTATTTTCTTACTGAAATTGCTGTATTTGGTTGTATTTTAAATCATAACCTTTAAAAACAGCTTTTCTAAGAGGTTTAGTATTACAAACTCCAGAAGCTACAATAAAGCAAGCACTTATTAGATTTTTTATTCATTTTAGGTATCCAATACACAATGTGTAGCTGTTGTATTTTTTTATGTATTTAAGTTCTTGCTTTTACATAACACTATATTATTAGATATAATATCATCTGGTCCACAGGTAGATATTTTATACGCGTATGATTGGGTTCCTACAAAGCCTACCTAAGAAAATATCCTCTGAATACAATATTTTCTCCAAATAAATGCAATATTTTTTCCACTTTATCGATCGGGACAATATCAAATTTATTCCGTAATTCAAAGAGATTGGGTGATACTTGAAACTTTTCCAGCGCTGGACTCAGGTTTTGAAGAGTACTTGAAGCATTTTACCCATTGTATCTTTTCATTCACAAATCTGTCGTACAATGATTCTATTATTCGATATTTATTCGACAAAGATAAAAAAAATATATATATGATGCTTTATTGATCACATTTAGACATTTGTTACAATTGAAATACCTTGGTTCTCTTTGATTCGGACTTTTTGGGGTAGTTTTCTAAAGTTAAAATATTTTACAATCTCTAGTCTACCTGTAAATATGTGGCTGCGAGTTTTAACACTTAATTGCGTGGCCTAGTACTCATATTTTCAAAATTAAATGCTACTATGTTAATCGTGGTAAGTGTTATTGGTCCTAATGTAGATAATACAAATAGTATATTCTCCTCTGTAATTTTTGTAATTCTCTTGGTAGAAATCGAAAATGTTAGGCAAATCTATAATCTGGGATCGTATATTTTCACATAAAAATGACACGGATGTTTCAAGGTATATTCCCCTCTTCCTGCAGTTTATATAATTTCCTGGCAATTTTGTCTAATATGAATATATTTTTGTACCATTGATGTAATATTGCCATCTTAACGTATCAATTCATTTTTTAATAATGTTTCGGAAGCTACTTTTTTAAATATCAGTTTTGTTTGATTTAGAAGTTTCCTAATATAAATAATATATCCAGTAAGATCATCATGTATATATTTTTTGACTTTACTGAAAAAAAACATCACACAAAATAGCTGATTTTCTAATCATCATCATCATCATCATCATCATCATCATCATCATCATCATCATCATCATCATCATCATCATCATCATAATCATCATCATCATCAGAGCCATTAGAACCATGTGGACATAGTGTAGTGGTTACATAATCAGACAGAATTATTGCAAGGAATCTAATGGTTTTTAGGTTCAATCCCAGTGTGAGACAATAATAATTCGAAAATACCACTACTGCTAAGAGGGGAGTGCAGTGAATACATCCTTGTCGGTTAAATAAATGGTTCGGTTCGCTACTTCCCCACACCTACCAGGTGATACCTGATGAAGGCCGTAGAGTACAACAGCCGAAACGTTGTATGAAAAACAACCAAGATGAGGATAGTCCAAATTATAATAGAAATAATAATAATACCTCATCTCAATAATTCATGAAATTTATTTCCATTTTTCACACATTTTTTGAAAATTTGAAAAAAAAGATATATATATATATATATATATATATATATATATATATATATATATATATGCATGAATGTGTGTGAACATGTGTGTATTGTTTGAAGAATTCTATGTTATTCAAATCTTGACACTTGAAGCATGTGTCGGGGATTCATACCAGATCATTACTCATTACTACAAACTTTTCATGCATAATCTTTGATAGATAAGTTTTAATAGTTTTGCCACAACTCGATGGTTGCAATTTGTACTCATCAATTAAAGAATAACAACCAAGGCAACCAACATAGATTCAATTCAATTGTTATTTGATGTTGACAGGACAAAAGTATATTAGATTCATCAATGCTTTAATGAAAATTAATCGTGCAGAAAAAAAAAAAAAACAAAAACAGATCAACTGTCTTGTAAAGAATGCTCCACATTTGCCTTCAACACTTCAGTCGTTTGCTAAGAAAACTGTTTTTCTTGGTGATGCAACCTTCCGAAATTCTCTTCTCTCTGCTTTCCGATTTTTTGTTTTTGTTGTATAGTTTTTAGATAATTAGAATTCAGGGAATATATTGAACAATATATTCATTAATCCCTTTCATACGTAACTAAGAGGAAAATCGTCACCACACGTCATTTATCAATCCTTATTTTCAAGAAAAATATTCAATAAATTAAAAATACAATATAAGTAAACATATGTTTTTGGCTGCATAAGAATATATATGTAACATTGCATCCCTACGTAATCTCAATTAAATCTATAAAACCCTTGCATGAGATATGATATCAAATATCATATCATACAATGCAAAATATGTTGTGGGCTTAATAATCATTAGCGCACATTACGTTCGAATTACTTGAATGATTCCAACGTCTGCGCAAACTCATTGTCCTTGATACCATGTCAGTTGATGACTACCAAAACAACCATTAATACTTGTGCCTAATAATAGAAATATAATCCATCAAACATTTTGCTTTTAAACAAATCATTTTTTATAGAAAATGACACGTTTATCAAATCGTGCTCCACTTGTTCTGCACGTAGGGCTGGGAATGAAAGCTTTCTCTCTCTGTCTATCACTTCAAACATCACCTTATACTTTCAAGATTAGTTTTACCTCTTATCGTGCACATTAAAACAGTCAATCTTCTATGGATTCTTTCATTGCACTCTGGCTTCCCTTTTTTCTTCTAGTCCTCTTTCTACGCTCGCACATATTAAGATTGCATTGAAATTATTTCTGTCGATTTTTTTTCCTGCTATCAAAACGACGGTTATTAAGTCTTTTATCAATGTCAGCATGACAGTCGTTATTTTGAATTCTTAATAACAAATGGCTTCCAAAAGCCTCGTTCTCGTTTTCATGATCGGCTTTCGATGCACGCACAATTCCAAACTCTCTGAGCTTTTTTCTTTTTCTTTTTCTTTAAATGCTCATGAACATTTATATGAAGCTAGGTTATTGCTTGTTTTCTAACAAAATTCAATATTTAGTTTACTTTTGTTTTTATTCCTAATATGTTGTTTTAACGTTCCTATTCCTTGAAATGATGACATCAATACATCTATACTGATTTGTCTTGCTGGATATCAATTTGAAGATGTTACTCCACATACTAACTTATTGAAGTTTTGAGACATAGCCCAACTGCAAACAGACCTGTAATCTGTTAACAAAAATCGGAACAATTCCTGTGTATTCATTCCCAAGGCACCATTTGTTTTGGGTCAAATTGCATTGAATATTCTTTTTTTTTTTGTTTTGTTTGATTACTGAAATCAATCAATGGAAGACCAGGTCCATATTTATGAGATATTTTATAAGATCACATATACTAACGAAAAATTGTAACTGCTGATTTAGCAAAAGATTTTTACCAACATTTGATCACTGTATATTATATACACAAGATATACACATTAGTACGATCCACTTGTTTCAAAAATTATTAGACCATAAGCAATTTTCATATTCGTCATTTAATACATATATTTAAACATTATACGAATTGAAAGTGATATTTGTAAGTGATACATTGCATATACTTGTCCAAAGAATGATATTGAAGATAATTGTTCATTTCAATCATTCCTTGTGGGCATTTTCAAAATCAATCAGCCCATGGATATAACAATTGTTACTACTTATCTGATACGTGTGTTGAAGCAAATTCCCACTAAATGACGGAAAACTGAAATTTCAACGCTTGTTATCCCACTGAATTCAAATTGCCACCTGAGTCACATGACAAAAAAAAAATCTCTTTGAACCTAGCTGCCTGTGGGTGATCAATTTCGCATTGAGATCATCATCCGTGACACCACAAGATCAAAGTTTACATATATACACTGGGGAAGAACGATTCATTAAATATTCTTGAGCCCAAGGAAAATGGTCATTCAGTTCAGGCGGTGGTCAAAAGCCCACTCAATGTTATATAGAGTGGAAGACGTTTTCCAATGAATTCTCTATTGAGAAAGTGTTTCTCAGTGTTCAGTAATTTTACTTTTTTTCTATAGTAAGTAGATAGGAGTCACGTTATATAACTTTGACACTCCATTAGAATTGATTACCGTTACTTCACAATTAAATCATTGTTGAGAAAAAATAGAACACTTATAGACAGTAAATGAACAGAATGAGAATTCAATTAAAGCAGATTTTTTGTCTTTTACCCCAGCAGCAGCCGTTTAGTTCCAGGGGAGGAACGATGAAGCAGCTATATTATCTGTTGCAGGTTCGATTCCTGTATCAGCCAAATTTTCTTTATTTTTTCTTTATCTAATTAGCACTGCCCAAGCCAAATGATACATCCACAGTGTGATAACAGCTGGATATTCTAAATATTGTTTCAATATGATAATATGCAATAATAATTATCCGTCGTATTATACACCCAATTCTATAATATTTATTTATAGAATTGAAGTCTCATAATTTACAATATGCTCTAATTGTTTACAAATCTCGGATTCCTGTGAGTCAACATGTAATTAATTAGTAAGTTCTTTTTTTGGGAAACTTGGATTGAATTTTCCAGACATAGTATTTAAGATTCGTGGGAAATAAGCATGAATAAATAAAAAATAACTCAAAGTAAAGAATGTTAGATCGGGGAAAATATTACATACTATATTCATTTTTCAGATAGATGGGATGAAGTTCTGAAGGATCTTCCTCATATATGCATTGTAATTATTGGGTAGAATGATTAGAAATTAAAAACAAATTATTACAAATTAAAAACAAATTAAATGATAGAAAAAATACTTTATTCAAATGAAAATGGGCTTTTAGTTTTTAAAATTACATGAACACATTGCTGATTGTGAAAAACTGCGTCAGGCACGGGATGTTGACATTTATTGGGCATATATCATCGTGTATATATATATATATATATATATATATATATATATATATATATATATATATATATATATATATATATATATAAGCCGATTTTGATTTTGGTGAGTAGGTACTTTACGTCAATAATCTCTCCTGGGAATCGATGTAACTATTTGTTTTGCTTCTTTTTTGATTTTGCTGTCTATGTTGAAAAAAAAAACAAAACAAAACAAAACAATTTTATGATTTTTAAGAAAAGCAAATTTATAAATAAAAAGTTCTAAGGATGAAAATTGGGTAACAAGAAATTTTAGCATTTTTCAATACGTTGCAAAACCCAAGTGCTGCATTACAAATTAAAAAAAAACATTTTGTATAGTTTTCATTTGCCTTTATCTGTTCTTCAATGAGAACACAAAAATCAATTTTATTTGCCTCCGTTTTTTTTTTCAAAAATTTCTCCTCAATCCAAATTTTGAATCATTATTATTTTTGTTCCCTGCTTTTCGTCTTTTTCATATATCAAGATTTTTCCACGTTTTTGAATTTGATTTTTTCTCCGATTTGAGAATTTGAAAACGTCCTTATCCCAGTCTCCTCCACAGTATGTCTATCATCCAGGTGCTTGCTTGGGTTTTATCCAGAACATTCCTATTTGAGTATGTAATATTTTATCGTGTGCCATTTGTTTTACTCGCCAAACACTTACACAATCGTCAAAATATTTTGGAGGATGATTTACTGTCGTTTTACCCAGAACTAAAGTATCAGCAATGATAAATGTAATTATCATTACATTATTGCCCTCATTAGGTTGCAATTAAAAATTTCGATCAAGTATCCAATAGAGAAAAAAGCCATGATACTGGGAACTGTGTGACTGCATTCTGTCCACACGAAATGCTGGGATATTATTCCAACAAGAACTCAAAAATGAAAAATCCTCTTGGACACCGCGATTCAGATTGATCAATCAAGCCAGGCTGGAAGACTGACAATATGATTTATGTTGTTCTTGGGGACTACAGGTTGAAGCTGTTCGTAAAAATGGAATTTTTGGACAAGAATCTCGACCTTCCCAGACAGCTGTGAAAACAAGGAAACATGAAGGTGCCTGCAACACCAATAGAAGTCAGAGCACTTGAAATAGTCCGAGGAAGTATTGAAGAGGGTGGAAGAACTAGGAATTCAAGGTAAAAAAATTAACATCCATTAATGTTTATAAGTACACATGAAAAATACAAACACACACACACAAGAGTATATATATATATATATATATATATATATATATATATATATATATATATATATATATATATATATATATATATATATAAATATTTATATACATACATACATACATACATACATACATACATACACACATACATACATTCATACTTATGCTCATTTAAAAAAAAACTGCCTTTGACAATGAGTATGATGACTTACGGTCTGGAGACTTAGGATTTGCTGTGACTCAGACCTTGCAACAAACAACAGGCAACTTGTGTGAAATCAGGGAATTACCGTTATAATAGTCAAAACCGTACCAAAGACACTGGAGCCGAGATTTAGTGAAGGTAGGATTGAGATTGAGTAGACCACAGCACTGCTAAGAACTGCATGGATACTGTCGAAAGTGCTCGAAATATAAGATCTACAATCCCAGCAGTTAGCAGTTGTCTAACAGAGGGGGAGGGGGAAACGCCCAAATGATATTTGAGGTACAAACCAAAGCACTGCTGTGATAGGTGAGACGGACAAACTGACAAAAATCGTTTTCTAGATTAGAGTGAATGTATCTGGTATCCCTGAGTTTCTGAGACTTAAAGTTTCAATTGTATCCGTGGATCAAAACCAGAAGACCATGTATAGTTATTGATCATTTTTAAGGAGCGTTTCCCTCAATCTACAATCATTTTAATAGATCTTTTTGTATCTTACAAAGGTCATCAGTGTATGGCAGATAGATATGGAAACTGTGAGATGTAAGTCTAATAGATAGATAAATAAATAGATAGACAGATATACTGGTCGGAGTTCAATCTGACAATTAAGATCTTAAACTGATAAAGAGTATTAAGGGAAAAAAAAGGAATATATCATTGGGATACGACTTCTGCCACGAATATAAATATTCATTGCAATTACATGTCATCTCGTAAATATCGAGAAAAAACACTTTTACGAATCGTAATCTACATTCCTCCTGCAAAGATTCGTCACATGCGGACAACTGCAATTTGGCAAAAATATCGAAAAATATGCCTACTCTGAATTTTTTACCCACCCATACGCACATTTACTTGATTTATTGGATAAGTAAATAGGATCCTCCTTCTACCATCCTCTTACTGAACCCCTTTCCCAATACTTCCCATCATTCTAAATCAAAACCATCCGGGAACCTAGTTTTACGACGGTCATATGTGTGAGGAAAAGAACGGATTACGATGATTTGATGCTATTTCCGGTTCTTGCTTATTTGCGTCAAATCGGTTTATTTTATCTTTCAGGGGTTGGGAAGAGAAAGAGTCATAGAACGAATCACGAACGAAAGCCATGTGAAATCAGAATTTTATAGCACATATATTCTTAGGCTGCAATTGCCCAGTTTTAACTCAGTTGTTAACTGACGTTTCTTATTGGAATATGTTCAGGGAAAAACATAACAATTTAAAAAAAAAATGAAATATGCTTGCTAAAAACAGTATGGGGGAGAATAACCCTTTTCAAACTTTTTAAACCCACCCAGGGGGCAAAACGGGATGGAATTATCTATATTTTCCCTTTTGTTATTGTATGCATGTGCTAAATAGGGTGAAGAATATATATATATATATATATATATATATATATATATATATATATATATATATATGATTTTTGATAATAATAATAATAATAATAATAATAATAATAATAATAATAATAATAATAATAATAACATTAACAATGATAATAATAATAATAATAGCAGTAGTACTAGCATGATGATGATGATGATGATGCATTTTCACACCAATTTCTTGGTTGTCGACGCTGGAGGGTGGAAGGTGGAGTGACTGCAAGTCTCTGTATGTTTCAAACCCTCATATTCTCATTTTCACAATTCACGGCAAGTATTGTCTTCACCTGTCACAGCAGCGCAGTGGTTTGTATTGTCTTCACCAAACCCCATTTCTTGGCTGTTTGGGCCATTCCTACCAGCTGTGAAGCGTAGATCTCATATTCTCAGAACTCGTATTCGTGCAGCCATCACTAGTTTTATGGTCTGTTTAGTCTGAATATTTACTCTTATCCCCGGTTCCTCAAATTTTGTTTCAAGTGACACTGGTATTAATAACATTGTTATCATCATCCTTATTATCATTATTATTAATCTCTGGTAACCCCAGCACTTGTTTGGATACTGTTGTTGGGTGTCAGTTATCGATGTAGTCTGACAACTGAGTGTATCTATGTATCTAGGCATTACCCAGCACTTACAATTCATAGAACAAACTTGAAATTTTGAATGTACACGATGAATATGAAAAAAATCAGTTTTTTTTCCAGATTACCCTCCAAAACAAGATTTAACAGGTTTTTATTTTCATTGTAAGTTTTTGCTAACTTGGTCTATTAGTTTGTGTCCACCCTTGATACATATATATATATACATATATATATATATATATATATATATATATATATATAGAGAGAGAGAGAGAGAGAGAGAGAGAGAGAGAGAGAGGAGAGAGAGAGAGAGGGGGAGAGAGAGAAGCAGAGAGAGAGAGAGACGGAAGGATACATGAGAGAAGAGAATAAATGGACAACAGAATCTGAAGTAACTCTTGATCCTTTACAGGGAAGAAAAGTTATCCATTCATACTTGACCCATTTAGGGGAAAGTATCCTTTCTCTTCAGATCCACTGAATATTTTATGTGTAAACATTAAGAAAAATACGTCTATGGACGGATGTAAACCTTCAAATGAACTTCAGCAAAACAAAGTTCATGAACAACAGTTACGTTGAGAATACAAACTCAACAGAATCAAGGACGCAGAACAGGAGAAAGCCGACAGATATCTATCAACTAATCTCTAACAAATCTTTCAGAAAAAAGAATCAAGCAAGTAATCACTGTAGGATTGTGAGACTCCGAAAGAGCAATCTCAACTTTTGACTACAAGAAAGTCCCATTAATCCTAAAAAAAAGAGTATACAACTAATGCATCCTCCTGATAGGGAGCTTAATTACGGAGCTAATCAAAATAATTACCATCAATCCATGCATGATAATGGTGATGATGATGATTAAATTGATCTGGCCTTAAATTGATTTTTTAGAAACTAACGTGTATTCCATGCCCATGCTGTCAAGTTACTCTTGAACAAAATTCGGTGTTTATAGCTCAAGCCGTATTAGTTAGATTCGAAAGTACTAAAATTACCTTTTTTTTTTTAGAAATTAAAGAAAAGAACATACTTTGAATTGACCTTTAAAGGTCACCAGATGTTATTTCTTTCTATAATTTGTTCATGTTAGGGTCAAAGTATAAATAAACTTTTTGGGTTCACCAGAGTTCATGATCAGCTTAGGCTCATACTTGGTCAAACTATTATTGTATTCAATTTTGCAAACTTTTCTGGTATATCAGAAAGCGGCTAATTGACCATTAGCAGTCAGCACCACCTATATTCCTCATCGAAACAAGCGGATTTATTAACAAGGTAAGGCAAAGTCGCTTGAAACCCTCGCAAATAGATAGTCAGTCGCAGGCACCTATTTGAAAAAAACATCAGGGTAAAGAAAATCCTAAGAAGCTGTTATTAAAAATTGGTGTATTATTATTCTAACAGTCAAAGTAAAAAGATAAAAACAGTAAGTTTAATGGCGTGAGAAACAAAAAAAAAAAAAGATTGAAGAAAAAAAAAAAGGACAGATGGTCCTTTATTTCCAGATTCAGAAGAGGGGTTTTAGTTAATTTAGCAAAAGAGATAATGATATGCAAAAATGATCATTGCGTATGTGTTAAGGGACCAAACGTTTAAAAAGCACCAGCAGAAGAGCCCAGGAAGAATTGAAAGGTTGAATGACTGTGACGGATGAATCTGTTGGAGCCCCAAGCAAAGACTTTTGATGTATTTTTCGTCGATAGAAGAAGAAAAATTAAAGATGGTTTTGAAAAGCAAGACGAGTCTTGCCTCTTCTCAACCTTCTTTTGCTAAAACTGTAGTGCACATACGAAGGAATGCATTATCCTTCGTTGTCGGAATGGTGCTGCGACCTCTGGTATCCGTGCATGGATACGCAGAAACTTTCTCTGGTTTGCTGAGGACTGAATGTCATGGTCACGAAATGGATCATCTGTAAACGACACGGTCAAATGCCTGATGCAACACTCAGCACCTGAGATGGTTGTACGAATGACCAACTTAACGAACGCAACGTCACTTTGAACTGTGCATGAACCAGCGAAGAACAGGAAAAAATGATAAACGAATGTAGCCACAACCGGACAATGAAGGATCGAATCAACATAAGGGAGGCGTTTTCAGTACACTCACGTACATCACACACGTTCGTGCATATACCAAATTATAAAGTTACGGCAAAAAATGTACTTCTGAGAGACTTCCTGGTTATAACAAAAGTACAAACGACTCTCAAATTATTGGGAAATACGCAATAATCTTTGAAGGACCCGAACAAAAAAAAAAAAATTGTTAATCATAATAAGAACATTTTTCCCGACTTTTTCCGATTTTACCGAACATTCTTCTTGTCTTCTGATTTCGTACGTCGATTTTTGTTCTACTTTATTTTCACATATCGTGATGAATGTACATCAGTCTCCTAAGGTTTTGTGGACTCGTATTTACTGTCTATTTTGCATCGTCATTGTGATTTTATTTTCGTATATTACCCGAGATTTTGGCTTGAGATGTTAGCTAAAACTGATAACACCGTTGATAACGGTTCAGAATAATTGCAATTTTTCATCCCTGTTAACTAAAGTTAATCGTTATTAGTGGACAAATTTTGACAAGCAATGCCCTGATTATGCGGCTTTTGACTACAAAAGAAAGCATGGCATAAGCAATTCACTTTACTGGTGAAAAAGGGGAATAATTTTTCGTGAAGTATGAAAATGGACTGCCTACTTGTTCCGGAGGGTATGACATTGGTAATTCGGTTTACCCGTCGAATTATCGTTTTTTTCTGAGAAGCCAGAGCATGATTCAAATGTCCATGCCGACTTATTTGGTGAAAGAATCTTACTTCTATGGAATTTGTCATTCCGAGTCAATAAGTTATGTTGCAGGAGAAAATTTGGTATTTTCTGCTGAAAGGAATGTACCATTCCTGGAAGGACTACTATATAACCCCTGATTTCTTAAAGTTCATCTTTGGCTCATGTTTTGCGATTTTTGTCACTTCTGTCATTCTATATATTTGCAAACACGCGTTGGATGCGCTATTTTTGGTCAGAATGAAAAAGAACAAAAGATTTTTTTTCTGAACCCATCGTGTGCACCAAGGTGTTTCCTCAAATATTATTTGCCTATGATTTGTAAATCACCATTATTATTTTTAGTTGTGAACAAAAAGTTCATCAAAAAAAAAAAAACAGCAAACATTTTCATCGTACTGTGTACGTGTGGAATTTCTCCATATAAAAACAATTTATTGAATAATAATACTAATAATAAAGAGAAAAAGAAGAAGAAGAAACAGGAAAAATTGAAAAAAACACGAAAAAGATACTCTGAAAAGAGATTGACTCGTGTGGAAGCAAAGTTATTAAAATCTTTCTGTTTTATATTCCTGGTCGAGAAGATAACGTTTCCTTTTCTGTTGTATTTTTGTACACTTTCATTGGTTAAACTGTTTGTATTCTTACGGTCACATTTCCACTTCATTGTGCTCTGTTTATATGATCATTTTTGCTGAATTTCAGGATAAAGTTTTGGCAACGCTACCGTAAATGAACACGATGGTCATCCGTGGTGATATTGCATAATTATGTTATTGCCTGGTATGTCCTGTATACTCTGGTTATGGCACGTATGAAATGAAATAGGTTTCTGGTTGAGTAAGTATTGCATACCTGAGGAAAATTAGATCTTTTTGAAGAAGATGGCCCTTGAACAGTGGTTCACGATTAATGTTTGCACAAAAATGTGATTTTTAGTTTGTATCGAGAGTATGCATGACAGAATTTTTTTCCTTCACAAATACAAACTCAAGAGCACATCGTGTACACACACACATGCACACATAAATACACATACACACACACGCACGCACCACGCACGCACGCACGCACCACACACGCACGCACGCACGCACCACACACATACACATACACACACATATATATATATTGAATGATAAAGACATCTTGAGTAGATTTATTTACAAAATAAAGAGCGGTTGCTTGGAACCCTTGTAGATGGACAGCCAATCACAGTCACTCAATTAAAAGACAGTAGGAGACAGATAGTGAAAAGTGGTTGATAAAAAGGGACGGTGTATAAAAATTTCACCCGTAGAAATATTAGGTTGAATGGCGTAGAAAACAAGAGAAAGCATGAAAAAAGAGAGGATAGGTAAATGACCTTTTAGTTCTGGCGTCACATGAAAACAATAAGTAAAGGAACAAAACTGGAGAAGTAGATTAGAGGGGAGAAGGACAGACCAGGCGAGAAGAGTAAAATAGTCGGGTGCCTACAGGCTGCCACCTCTGGCCTCTGGCAGTGCAAGGACTGATTACCCCCCCTCTCCCCCTGTGTGTGTGTGTGTCTCTCTCTCTCTCTGTCTGTCTGTCTGTCTGTCTGTCTGTCTCTGTCTGTCTCTGTCTCTCTGTCTGTCGGTCTCTCTCTCTGTGGTCGACTGAAAAAAAAATGTCCAATGATGAATCCCAATATCAGTCTTGCGTCTTTCGGCCATTATTCTTCAAAGGTGAATGTTCCAACCAAGAAATTACTATTATCCCAATAAGCGACTGACACACAAAAGTTGAATAAGTCCTGAGGGAAACATGAAAATGAAGCAAACCTCTAGTTTCATATCGCATTGCAAGGCAACGACGGAAAGATATTGAGGGAAATGGTTGTGTAGCGGTGAAGAAAATATTTTTGAGGTATTTCAAAACTAAGATATATTTATTGAACCGTGGATCATTTGAGTGTTGTTCTGTAAAGAGTTGGGATTCAATATAGTTGCATATGACAGGATCCAGTGAAAGGTATGGCAATTGGTTGAATTCTAAAAACTTCGAATTACGACTGCCTTATGGAAAATCACTTCTCCTTTAACCCTTAACCTAAGTCTGACGCAGATAAGTACCATGTGATCTTGTTTTTTTTTTCAAATCATATTTTTATATATTTTGCTAAAACTTAACTATGTATTCAATGGGTAAAGATCTCTCCCTGTTTTTCTGTCCCTATCCTCTCTGTCTGTCTGTCTGTCCGTCTGTCTGTCTGTCTCTCTCTCTCTCTCTCTCTCTCTCTCTCTCTCTCTCTCTATATATATATATATATATATATATATATATATATATATATATATATGTGATTACTAACTTGAAAAGAATAGCATCGCTGGTACTGGAATTTGTTATTGATTATCACTGTAAATCTGAAACAAAACAAAAAGAGAAATGAAATCTACTCTGCATATAATTTCCTATTCTGTGCATCCCAGTAGAGAAAAAAAAACTTTATAAATAGACTTTTGGGGACAACTGATATGGAAAATAATCCCCAGACCATCCAAGTAAGTTTGGAAGGATAGGTGAACTTCCTTGACAAAGCAACAAATTGTTCAATTCTAAAAACTCCAAAATATGACTGTTCCCGCACCATATTATAAAACATTATTGAATCATAACTTGGACATGTACGTTTGTGCATTCCTATTTATGTGTTGACACATTTATTTTTTTAAACATATATTTATATATATAATAATTGTGTCATCCATTGACAGCAATTTTGTTGTATTACAACTCTTCAGTGTGGCTATAAACTATGGAACATCCAATACAAGAGGTAGGATCGAAACCTTCGGTTCAGACCCAGGACAAACATTTTACCCTGCTCTACGCAGAACTGGACAGTCAGTAGGACCGAGCTAAGCAATCTATTTTCAATAACGAATACTTCCCCGTCTACAAGAGTGCTCTATTTTGTCTCTCTGTCTCTCTTTCTCTCTGTCTCTGTCTCTGTCTCTCTCTCTATATATATATATTCCTTGTCTTATTTTTACCGTTCCTCAGCATCTTTTTGCTAGTATTCCAGAAACATACCAGAATCATCTTGTCTATCTCCTCCCGATCTGACTTCCTTAATCAATAATGCATTTGAAAGAAATATCCTAAATCCCAAGATGATCTTAGCTGTGTATAGATTTGCCGTCATTACAGAATCAGAATGAATGAACAGGAAGGGGGTGTAAAACCATTCATGATGGAGCGTAAAGTGCATCCTCCTATACTGAATCACGATTTTGAATTGAGCATTGAGCTTCCTTTTGATCGACACATCACTTGTCAGTAGATGTTGAGATTTTGATGTCGGATCAGAAAGAACCGGTGGACAAGCAAATATCTTGGGAATTAAAACGGCCAAAAAATTATGCAAATACATTCAAGGACAGTGAGATTATCTCGTTGTCAGGAAATATTTTCCTCACTGAATTTGGCATCAAAATGGTCTAAGTTCTACTTAGTCAATTCCAATGCTACAGCAGTTTCCATTATCAGGTGAACAAAAAATATTGAGTCAAAGACATGATCGTGAAACTGAATCTAGATCGTGACAATAACTATAACATAAGCAACAGTCAGTGAAATCTAATTGACCTCAGCAGGAATCAATATTGCCTTCAGAATTTAAGAGTACAGTGATACATCAATATGTCGGCATCCCAATGAATTAAAAAGGTTGGGTTGTAAATTGGAAGTTCTAGAAATTAGGAACCAAAATGATATAAAATGATACAATGTCTGATGTATGCGTGATGGGTTTCATTCATAAAGTGCTCGATACATTCAGCATTATACATTCAGATAGAGTATTGCACAGAACTATTAAAGTTAAAGATGTATATATATATATATATTGTCTCAGAAAGGATGTTGACCTTTTATCTGAGTCATATTAGTTTTTAAAATATCTCTCGGTAATATATATTACGAAGAGATTATCAAGAGACATTTATCACACGGACATCTGAATGTCGTATTAATGCTAAAGTGATTACCTTGAGTCTAGTACGAAGTTTGTTCCAGTATCCTATCAGAAATTTTTAAGGACAAAAATAAAATACATCTTCGAAAATCTTATGTGACACTTCAGTGACTTATTCTTATATATCAATTCATGCAAGTTATCACCATAATGTTTTGTATATGAATGTTATTTTATTCTAATCATTTAATTTCTAAGACAGGGTTTTGTAGGTGACCAAGAAACGACTGGTCAGTAAGTTTAATAAAAGATATGAGTTACTGTCTGTGTCACTTCTATTGAGGGTTCATCGTTGTGAATAATCATTATTTTGAGACTAGTTAAGTTTCAGACTGCATGTAAACTAACTTATGATACTAATTACACAAAATCTTCTTTGCATTGATTTGCTACCATCATATGCCATGGAAGAATTCGTCAATTTTTTAAAATAATCATAAACTTAATTTCCGTACATTGAATACCATCAAGCTTCCATTCATATGTTTTTTTCTCTTTCAAATTATCAAGCAAAGTATCTTTATATACGCAGCTGAAAGGAAACGAAACCATATCCTAGCAGGTAGTTACATCTCAATGGGCTATTCCATTGATGTATTTGGACAAATCGTCACTTGGCATTCAATGCTTACTTCCCATTCCCAACTAACTACCTTCCAATTAAACAAATAGACCGGAGCCAAATGTTCCCCCCTTTTCAAGGATTTAGTCAATTTGATGGTCTTTTACACTGAAAAAGACTGGATCCATCTCTTTTGGTTACTTAACTCTCTTAGCATTTTGATGATCACTTTTCGCTTATCCTGTTTCCATACTCTTGTATATATATATATATATATATATATATATATATATATATATATATATATATATATATATATATATATATATATATATATATATCAGAATATCTAATCATGGCTTGATTAAATCGTCTAAAAATTTTACCAATTTTGCTGCCTTGACTTTATTTTCCAAGTTTAGTGGTCGGTCCTTTGAATGTCCAAACATTAAACAACAAAAAAAAAAAACAAAAAAAACATATATATCATTCGAATAGAAGGGAGAGCAAACACGCTGGGAAAAAAAGACCCCTTGGAAAACATCCTAAATAGGGATCTTTAATAAATATAATCATTCGCCTGAAAAAACTTGAACAGGGTAATAACATAAACGTGTCTGTGAAGCATATTATTTACTTCATCATATTAGCAGCTACACTCAAACTCAATACTCAATGTATCGTGAATTTCATGAAATTCTCTCATAATGCATTGGATATTGTTATATATTATAGTATATTTTATCATATATATGTAAATATGTTATTTTTTTTTCTTTGAATTATATTCTCTTTCTTTGAATTATTTGCAATTCTACTTTTACAATACATTGCCTGAAGATGATAGAGAGATAATCCCCAGGCACCCACCGGGTATTTACTGATTCATTCCTACTAAATTACTTTTATTTCTTTCTTCGGCGTTTTGTATTGAAGAACATCCTCTAAAACAAATGTTGCTTTCTTGTATATCTTTTAGAATTTGATTCAATATTTCCTCACCTTATATCTTTCAACGAAGGCACTGTTCCCTAATCTTTTTAGAGAGCATGCAGTTAT
The DNA here is from genome assembly GCA_963457665.1 of Thysanoteuthis rhombus. Lineage (NCBI taxonomy): Eukaryota > Metazoa > Mollusca > Cephalopoda > Oegopsida > Thysanoteuthidae > Thysanoteuthis > Thysanoteuthis major. The sequence goes on from OY735211.1 coordinate 16,752,189, forward strand.
GAATGCATCAATTTTTTTAAAGAAAGAATTGACTTCGAATGAATAAAAATCAATGTGTCCCTTCTCTACTCGCTTGTGGTGAATGATATTGGAACGTGATTCGTTTCGATCGCATTTTTCCCTCCTATCAATTCAATCATGTGTAATGTGAAAAGCAAATGGCCCTCTTGACACCATGCAACTCTAGTTAATTAATTACTCTGGATTGATAATAATTGATTATCCTAATAATTACTTGAAACAGAATTAATTTATACCGTCCCTTCCAGTAATTATTTTTAACAATTTGAGGCATTTTATAGTCTGATATTAGAGAAGCGCTCTGAAGAGAACATTTTATCATTATTCGATATTGCTTGAAAATGTAACATTATAGCATTAGGACACCACATGATTGCAATCATGTTTGGTTTGAATATAAGCGATGATGAAAAAAGGAATACAAATTCAGGAGGAATGCCATCAATACCTTATCAAATAGATTATATTTTCATATTGATATTTTAAAGTAGGTTGTATTCAATTAAAATCAAATAAGATGTCTCTCATTTTTTATGTACGAAAGACAAGGCTGATGAATTCACCGTGGCACCAAAGCACACCAGCTCATCAACTCTTTCGTGAAGTCCTTACTATTATGGTTCGTATCGTTCTTTGTTTCTAGAATAAAAGCTAACTTGCGATTATTTTCGGTCTGTATCACATACGTTTTTATTTATCCCGATAAGCGCACGTAATGGATCATTATCATCTTTAACGATAACGTATATAAAGACTTTCAGTGTTACTGAGTGTGGGATCGTGAGCGTTGTATTTATGATGATTATGATATGTATTTTGTATTTGTTGAAAGCTTTAGCATATTTGAGATGAACTGCTATATCTTCTTCGTCACTATCTTTTCGTTTCCTTTCAACGATATTTAAAGAGTCGGTGATTTTCTCCCAGTTGCACACAGTTCATCAAATATAGGACTCTGAAATGCAACAATAACAAAAAACTTAGATATGATTTCCTGATATAGACAGATTTGTTCTTATGATGATTGAAGTAGATCAGATCCAATATTTCAATGGTCGAATAAAATTTGAATAAGAACATATCATTCACGTCAAAGTTCTCAAAAAAAGAAGACAAATGTCTGATTGAAAAAAAAACTATGCTGTGCTGGTTTACCAATTCTAAACACTCCTTGATTTGATAAACATAGCAAATCAAAACACTTTTGTATTGATATGTTCACTTGACTACTAACTGAATAGCGTTTTTGGTTACGCTTCTAAATATTGTCCCTTTTTTCCAGATGATAATATATATATATATATATATATATATATATATATATATATATATATATATATATATATATATATATATTCTCATGGTAAAATTCGCCGAACAATCGATATAACTTGTATGACTAACTAATGGAAAGTGTAAAGTATCAACGCCATTTTCACTAAAATTTCTTATATTAATCATATACATCAATCATATGAATCAATCATATATATTTTTCACGTATCATATCGTGGAATGTATTTTTGGACATTTCAGAATGTGTCTTCGGAGTTCACGCTTAATTTAGTCATTTGCATTGGTTGTAATTGAAAATTTAAAAAATATTTGATATGAATTACTATAAAACGTAAGGAGTGAAAGCAAAAGATTAACAATATTAAGTTCATTCCCATTATATTTGAACTTTACGTAGACTGTTTAAGGCGCAACTGATATGAAAAAAAAAGTTTTGCGTCGACTCACTAAAAAAAAAATCAGGAATTTCTTTTTCAAGATTTAGGTAACATAAACATAAACATGAATGTGTGTATAAGGAAATGTCGCCATATTTCCTTGAAATGCTATTAGATATAGATTACTGTGTTATCATCATCATCAGTCTTTTAACGTCCGTAGTTGGGCATAAACCTACCCGAGGATTTGCCACACTTCTTTATCATGGGCGTCGCAGAGCCAGCACTTCCTCTACTTGTCTAGCTCGTCTCTCCATCTGATATTCTGCCGACCTCAGTTGCACACATGATTTCGGGGGATCCACATCGTGAGTTGTAATGTCCATCAGTTGTTTGCCATTTGAGATTTTTAATGCATTCTATGATATCCTTGACTCTTGTCTTCTCTCAGATGTACTGTGCTTTCTTGTGGTCTCTCCATGTGAGGCCTAGCATTATTCTTTCATGTGCACGTTGCATGGTTATCAATTTACAGGTCTGTCTCTTGGTTATGTTCCATGTTTCGGCTCCATAAGTGACTATTGGGAGGATGCATTGGTTATACACCTTTCTTTTCAGGATTAATTGAAAGTTCTTATTTTCCATGTCCTACGTAGATGTAGTGGTTTACTACCTCCAGTTGAGTGTCCTCAATTTTGATCTTAGTGACTTTAACCCGGTTTTGGTTGTTGCACATGATCTTCGTCTTGCTGAAGTTCATGTGTTGGCCGACTTTCTTGCTCTCCTCATTTAGTTCATCTATCATTAGTTGGAGGTCGTGTAGATTCTCTGCAATTACTGTATATAAGCCAATAAATTGTTCATCGTAAGAATCTTCCTCTATCTCTTTCAAAGTGGTCACTTCTATGTGACTGCTTTGAGGAACACAGTGGAATATTGTCACGATGAACAATTCAGTTCTAATGGTCAAATAACCGGATTATTTGTGCAACAACTCGTATGGATAACCATAATAAAGTATAAAGTATCAACGTCATTTTGGTAACCGCCTGTTTAAATGATTATCATATCGACATTGCATGATCTGACTCCATTAACTTCGCACAAGAAAATACAAATAATTCAAATGGCTACCTTCAGCACACAGGTTCATGCATTTTAATCCCAATATCAAGTATGTTCATTTATTTCTTGTCAGGTTTCATCACGAAATATAATAATTTTCCATCCTTTCCGTTGTTATTATCCATAACTTAAATGAACTTTTCAGTAAAAATTTGTTTTTCAATTAAGAATGGATTTGATTTGCCTGATTTCTTCATCGTCCTGATTTATTTATTCTCGACGTTTCATTTTTTTTTCTTCTGTTGCTTAATCCGAATATTTAACGCTATTCCATCAAATAACCCTTTTCTCAAATATGTTTTCTGCTTTGTCAGTCCATTGGGTCATTTACCCTTTTTTTGTTAACCTCATCACTGCTTCATTTTCCTCTAACCAATGTATTTCCTTCTTTTACTTAGCCCTCCCATTTATCACTCCCTGTCATGTTCATAATTTACATCGTCTGCATCACATACCCAATCCCATGGCTATTTCTGTTATTTTCTTGATCTTGGCTTCCATTCCAAGTGGTTTAAAAATGATTGCACGCCATCAATATTCGCTGTTGGAACTGATACTAAATGGTCATATCTAGTCTCTCTAAACCCCAAGTGCATTGAACACGTCCAACGAACATATGAAATTTGATGACGCAATGATTGAAGCTGGGAATTTGTACTGCAATGGGAAAATGCACTAGATTTACAGAGAATGTGTAAAAAATCCCATTGCTGAAAATGTCACATCGAAGCCGATGTCGTAACTCTATTACTTCCCATTGGGAAATCTGCAACGATTCCTTCATCGAACCTGAAGGATGACATCCCTGATCAAATAATCAGAATAGATATATTGAACTAAAACTGAACAATTGAAATAAGATATTGGACATCACAACTTCAGAACACATGTGGAACCAAGGCCGACAAAATAATAGATGGAGAGGTGAGCTTGACAATGAATTCAGAAAATACTGCTTTCGCAACGTCCTTGGTAGAGAAATATGGTGGAACCTGGAGAAGGTTGGTGTCCAGCGACAGACGTTAAAAGACTGATGATGATCAACGGTTTAAACCGCTGGGCCATGAAAATTCAGCTGATTATTTAGATATTTTATACTTATGAGTAACATAATCGGACAAATACTTTAAAACCACAGACATTATTTACTATCTTTTTTTAATATATATTGTTCAATGTTTCATTATTGTATTAATCTTTTCAATGGAACCTGTAAACACAAAATGATTTTCACCAAGAACAAAAACAAGTAGAATATATCTACTTTTTATCATATGAAATAATTACTGATCATCGTGATTAAATGCTATAAAAAAACCAAGGACGCTGAAACGTGACTTGACACAACATGACGCCATGGAATCTCCTTTTCTTTCCCACTGTCTCAGGTATTCTTGTTAAATTCAAGATCGCACTGATGGAGATAATAAAGTCAACTGTTGGAGTTTGGCAAAATGCACATTGTGCAGGTTGATTTACTTTGATACATGTGATATGTCGTACTTAGAATAGTAGAAGATGGGCCGATATCAACAACCAAACATGATACTTTACCAAAATATCACTGATGTTAGGGAATCTTTCCCGTGATGAAAATTCTCCATCCTCATTTCAATACCCAATGTTAAATGAAGCACAAAGTATGGATTTCAAAATGTCATTGACTGTTTTATTACAGACATTGAGTTCATAAGGCTTCAATATATGATAAGCTTCAGCTTATGTTAGATGTCAGATGAGTACAGGGGCTCCTGGAAGGCTTCAAATCCTTATTCTCGATGCTTACACAGTAAGTTGAGAGGTGTGAGGTCTGAGATAGTCACGGGGTATTTCATTGTTAACGTTAAATCTCTTTTTCTCAACTTAACGTTAAATCTCTTTTTCTCAACTTTCAAACTGATATTGTTGCTTTGAGATGACGTATTATGGTAGGTAGAGAAGTTATAGGTTCATTAGATGTTGGCCAACGCTGTCAATAATAGTTTACGATCGAGAACAGGTTTTGTTTTCCCTTTAGGTTTATTAGTGGTTCCCATATACCCATATGTAAACTTATTGAACGATGCTTGACAGTTTTCATTGAAACAATTCTCACCCTACGTGTTTACCTTGTTGCCATATGCTATCTGATCAGCAGTAAGACCTTATTTGAAACCATATTTGAATATCAGTTTACCTCTCTGGGAGATCACCATTGTGCTGAGAGCTCAGGAAACCATAATAATTATGATTACAACTTATATTCACATTTAATTTGCCAACAAAGTGCTATAACAAGTGGAAATCTTTTTAATTTTACAATGATTTTCAATGATTGACATTCCATGTATATCAAGCCAATATTTAGCAGTAGACAATTTCCAAGATTTAGAGTTAAAGAAAATAATGAAGTTATTTGGATCGCAAATCAATCGTTTTTCCATGATCCCCTGAGGGGATAAGAAAAATGAATAAAAATGAGTGCATATAACAATAACAACAGCCTTTCAGGGAGCTGGATTATCACACTTGAATCAGCGACATTGATTGAGGAATAATTGGGTGGTTTTGCATAAGTTCCCAGCAAAATGTATTTAAATCAGTCATATTCTTTGTTATATTTACAGCTAAAATAATCACTTTAAACATAATGCTAAAACAAATTTATGATTCACAGTAGATGCCTGGGGTTTTTTACTCAAAAATGAGTGACAGAAAGTCTCCCTGGGTCTTCAGTCTTCCTCTCATCTCTCCTTCGCCCAATATATTAGCATTGTGGTTCGTACCCTAACCACCATTAGTTGTATAATGTATTTTCCCCTGTTCTTCCCTCTGTAAGGCCACTGCTAACAGCTGGGGTCA
>OY735211.1:16762848-16772848 GCA_963457665.1 Thysanoteuthis rhombus
GGATTTTAGTTTTATTAGTTGAATAATAATGGAGTTTTTACAGCCCGTATATGCTTTTGTTTTGTTGTTGTTGATGTTGTTGTTATTGTTGTTGTTGTTGTCGTCGTTGTGTTTGTGTGTGTGTGTATGTATATGTGTGTGTGTGTGTGTGTGTGTGTGTGTGTGTGTGTGATTCCAAACTAATTGGAACTATTCTGCTTGGTAATAGAATATTAACTGATATTGAATGAGGTTTCGTGGGGTTTCGTGCTTCCACTGTCTATATCATTCATTATGACGAAATTTAATCTCTTTTCCCGTACTTTCCCCGAGCCAACTGTGTACAATAATGCATTCAAATCACCTTTCTACGTCTTCAACAAATACGAAACGCTTATTCTTCCTGATATTCTCTTTTCTGATTCAATAAATGTAATTCAGAGATATCTGATTTCGATTTCATCGATCGGGTTAGATCTTATAGCTCATAGACATGAACCTAACGAAGACACTGACCTGAAAATTGAAGACCATGCAACGTGCACATGAAAGATTCATGCACAACCTGACATATACAGACCACAGGACAGCACAATGCATCCAGGGAAAGACATTATAGATTCCATTAAAAAATGGCAATGGTCTGCTAAGAATGGCAGACAACCGATTAAAATTGCAACTCACGACATGGATCCTGTGAGATAACATGACGTACTGAGGCAGGCAGAGTAGTAGAAAAATTCAGAAAGTACTGGCTCTGCGACGCCCACGATAGAGAAGTGTCGCAAATCCCGAGTAAGGTCCATGTCCAACAACAGACGTTAGGATACTGATGATGATGATGATGATGATGATGATAGGTATGCATTCACGATTACAAATTTAGCCGATTTTAAATCTCTCCCATTCAAGCAACATAATTTCACATGAATTATTCAAACAAACGTGTGTATTCACAAATAACTGCTGAGAGACGAAACGAACTTAAGTCATTGTAAATCTTCGTTGATTTCAAAGCAAAACCTATTGTTTTTAGAATCTTATCTTCCTTCCCAGAGTGTTTAACCTCCGGTACAGAGTCCATGAGTCAAGTGAACCTTTATCCATCAAAATCTTTTTGTCGTATGGTGCACCCGGCAGTATATTGTTTTATAAGGCTTTAGTGTCTGCTTTGGTTTTATATAATTTTATATACGTCTCTCGGTTGGAGAGTCTTCATTTATCTATCCATCCATCTTCTCATTCTTTTTTTGTTTTCTTTTTCTAAGTTGACTTGTCCCTTGTATTTGAAACCTGTTTTGGCTTAGTGTATGTATATTTTTTATTTGTTAATGTTGTTTCCCGCTATTCGGTTCCTACTTGTTCACGTGGATATCAACCAAGGATTTTTTTTTTCATTTCTCTTTCGTCTGTCAGCCATTACTGTCTATAAAACACATCATGGCGGCGGACTAACATTAAAAGCTCTAAGATAATCATCGCTGCGTACGGCAAACTTCCTCAGTCCTTCTATCACTGGGCATCCTCAAAGAGATTGCCCTGAACGATAAAGCCGGACACGCCATCGAACAGAGACAGAATGCCAAACATTAGAAAAAAACTCATCCATTACCTTCAATCGCAGCAGCTGCTTTCTTTGAAGAGTAAATAACAAAATAAAAAAAAAAGGAATATATATAGCAGTTATGTTTTTGTTTTCTTTTTTTGCTGAGGAATGTCTTCTATTACAATACATTTCTGTCCATGAAGACTACATCACAAGGCTTCATCAAACTAGAATGACCGGCAGTAAAATTCTTAAATTTTGGTTGTGCTTTTTTTTAAAAATCTTTTCAAAACTTTCATGTCAAATCATACAACATCAACAACGACGACACACTTCATAACAAGTATCATAATAAGCATCATGGCAATCAATGTAATCGCAACAATCATCATGAAAACAATCGTAACAATCATCTGAAAAATCATAACACTCCTCATTACACCTATAACAATAATCATATCAATCATCATATTAATTATAGCAATCAACGACATGGTCAGAACAATCATCGTAACAAACATCATAACAATTGACGAAATTTGTAGGTCCAGTATTCTTCTCAATATTCACTCAAACCTGTAAACTACATACTCACATAAATACTAATTTCGTCCATTTTCGATTCAAACGTTTTTGGACTGTTTCAATTGTGACTATATTATGGACATGACCCTCATCTCCATATTTCCCCAGGTTTTTTTTTTTTTGCCAGCAGCTGGGCAGGATCCTGCTATGTACCGTTGGTTTGCGTTTTCTCTTCCTCACTTTCCGATTGGGTGGTGTGCTTGGATCTCTATGTCCAAAGTACTGTATTAAAAACTAAAAACCTGGAGAGTTAAAAAAAAAAAAGTTTCCTCAATTTCCAAGCTTGTCTGCCTGGCTATGTATGTACAAACGGAACTTGACAGTTGATGATTCATAGCTAATGTCCACAAAATGTTTTTTCACGGCTGATTTTATTGAGAGGTCTTCTGTGCAATTTCTTAATAAAATGGACCTCTATTTGTGTCAGCATGTTCCCTAAACTTTGACTCCTTAGTGATTACTCTCCAACAAAAGGCCTGAAAAGAATTTCCTTTAATGTTCACAACTTCTTCCCATGTTTTAATTGATCACTCTCGACACAGCATGATAACGAAAGATGCTGGTCACGAGACGTTATCTATAAAGCAACTAACCAAACTTGTTGTTTTCATTTTTTTAAAGACATTGATTTCAGCTGATAATGCTTGTTTTCATGTTTAGAGCAAAAACTTTCCCTAATTCAAATTAGCTGTAGTTCAAGTATTAACAGCGCTTTCGAAAAATCAATGCTATTCTTAGTATCCTCGCTGTGTTTCAACAAAAAGTATCAGCCGCTTAATATATATACCCATTTGAATTTTAAAAGAAGTACTGATTGATATCGATGCAAATTCACTGAAAACAAGATAATGAAACATTCTGGAACTATCTGGTGTATTCTAGCTTATTTTAGCAATTTTGTCGTTTATATCGTTCTAATTTTCTTCTGATATGCTTTTCTATCAACTTCGTCGCTTAGTCTTTCGTGAATACTTTAGTAAAATTCCACACACTTCTGTCGTGCATTTTGGCCATTTAGACTCTTTTGTGTATGGAAATGCATTTTCTACCCTCACTTTTTTCCTGTGGAGTTTATCTTTGGGTTGCAGAGCTTTTTGCACGTCAATTATTTCTTTTTCTAAACACTCGACACGTCAATTTTTACCCCTCTTCGTCCATTCTATGAAGGATCTTGTGTAGCTTACTAATGATAGTGTTCACATATTGACTGCTGTTATCAAATTTATTCTTTTCATTGTTGTTTTTTAATATATTTCCTTTCCTCCAAGGATACTTTTTTCTTTGTCTTTCGCTTTATCCTATCGTGCTTTATTGCATTGCATTATTATGCTTTATTATCTGGTGGCTATGGTTATCGTTCCATTATTTTCCTCCCCATCAAATGACGTGCTAATTTTCAATCTAAAGCAATTAACTATTGTTAAGTTCTATGAGAACAAAAATGGCTTATTATACGGTTATTAACATCGTGCAATAAACAGTAATTTGCAAAATAATGAACCAGAGAAAGCAATTTAGAATAGCAGTGAAAGGAATCTGAAATTAATGTCTGAAGCTCGGGTGAAACTTTATAGGCAATAATGTGTATACATCTCATTTTGACAATTAAATTCAATCTATTTAGTGTATAATTGCATTACTATCTTGAATAGCAGAATGAAATTACATGTCAAATAAAAATAAATATCTTCTCTTGTTAGTAGAAATTCTTCAATAAACTGGATCGATCATTGCATCACACTGATATTACCTTAATTGCAAAGGACAACCTAAAATAAAAAATAAAAATACCAATGGGCTGACAGTGCATTTAATTGTTTTGAGGGTACACATCAATCCAATTATTACGGATAAGTTTCTCTATTTAATCCATGAATAGTAGATAAAAATCAATGAAATGAAAATTCTCTGATAACAGGGACGTAAAAACGCGAGAAAAGATGTTCATACTTACTCATCAATGATCCTTTCTGAAAAAAGCCAATGTAAGAAACAAAACGCAAAATATAAATAAGTACTTAGTCTGTCCACAGAAAATGATGTAAGGGCAAAGAGACGAAACTCAGCTAATCGACAGTTATTCCTTTCTCTCTGATTATAGAGCATGTTTTCTTTCCATTAATCTAGCTCGTCGTGGAAAACTACCAATTTGAAATCTTTTCAATTATACTCAAACATCAGGCTCATAGGAGCAATGTCCATGTGTCCCTACGATTCATATGAGTTGGACTTTTCCTTTCTATCATAAAGGGTTGAAAAAAAATTCAGAGTGGCGCATTTTGTCTCATTTGTCGGGCAATTACAATAAAATAGAAATTGACTCACATTTGAACATCGGGGACGTATGTTTGATAAATAAATGAGAATCATTTATTTCCTTGTCATCAAAGCGATTTTCCTTTCATCATTCTTTCCATTAAAGAGAGATGACAAATAAATGTCATAGTTTATTTGTTGGTCAATACAATATCACTATTTATCTCTGAATGAAAAAAATCATGCATATTTTTATTGACTCACTTGACTTTTTGAAGTTGAACATTTAGAATTACATTTTACAGTCGAAAACAGTTGTTTCTAGTAATACGCTTCTATAAATGCAAAGTTAATGGCAGCGTATAATAAGTAGAATTGTAATGTCTCATGTTTACACATCATCCTCTTTAATGTAATTCGACGTATAAAAAGCCAGCAAAGAAATATTTTATGTGCAAAATATTTCGGAAACATTTCAGAATGCGCATCAATAGACAAATAATAACCTAAAATATCATAGACTTTGTTTTCACTTTATTCATTGTAGAAATATGGTAAATAATGTGAGAATCAAAAGTTACTATCCCTCTTGCTAGATAGTAAATGTCCACTTATTGGAGTTTGTCTGTTATAATCATGAATAGACTTGGCCTGCTTTCGTGAGGTGCAACACTAAAAGATTGGTAATAGGAGTTGGGAGATATTGCTGTGTCTTTCTCTCATATCTGTATTTGAAATCCTAGACTACCAACACCAACCACTGGTGAATATGAAATTATGTGGCTCATAAATCAAACTTGCAATGCTCTCACCGCCATGCAGTAATTACCAAGTTCGTATTGCTCACAAGTATTACTGTAGTGATTCAATTCTCTTCATGTGACCTACTGCTGGACTAATATAAGCTTTAAAATACATATATTCTAACTGTTCTCTTGGCACAGGACAATGTCAGGGAAAACATTAGCTGTGCCAAGAGAATAGTTGAAATATATGTATTTAAAAGATTATATTCTTTTTTTCTGACCATCGTTTTCGACTAAAAGACCAGTTACAACATAGGTTTAAAAGTTCGACATGCTGATATGTATACACAAACAAGTGTAAAACTGAGTAGAAGAGGAGAGTGAAAAGTAAAATGAGTATAAAACTAAGGACCTTTTCTCTGGCTCCTGACTATTTTGGTAAGCTGGTTGCTTTTTATGTGTCCACGAATAATTAAAGTAGTTAATTAGTTAACATCTACAACGGTTACGTATGTAATTACTGTGATTGTATGGGTCCTGGGCTTCTTTTTTCCTTATCGTAACATGATATGTTCTTGGGTTTCATCCGGTTTGGAGAAATCGTTAAAATAATTTGGCTAATATTCTATCAATGAATTACGCTGTTTTTTTTAAAGCAAAGATCAAGGTACTCTCCCTTTTTTTACGGTTACATGGTTTGATTCAGCTCTCAAAGAGCAACTTCTGTGATATCTCTGGAGTGGGGCCCCTGTTTTTTTTACCTTTATTTGAAGGAATAGAGGTTTTTGAAGAATTCTTGGATGCGTTTGACAATTCAGTTGCTCTCCGATGTAATGTATCAATATTTTTCAAGCATGCTAGCAATGGAATACTTTCATGATATTTATTTTAAAACCTCTACCGCAGAACAAATAATAAAATCAAACCGACTAAAGTACAACTGATTCTGACTAAAATAGGTTGCATTGGGTTCAATATTTACTTTTTAACTAGCTAAAAATTGGCAATTTCAGGAAAATCTCGTAATACAAGTCAGTACTGAAAATTATTATCTGTTTTCGAATTGATATTGATGTTCAGTAGATTATCGAGATGTCTTTATTCGTATTTAGATTGATAGTACACATTTGGATCTTCTGGACAGTTGAATTGAAAAATAAAGACATCAATAATTGCAACATTGCTGGGATTTACAGTTGGGATTTAGTATTTGTAATCCTTTCCATCTGTTTCCTCTCTCTTTCCATAAATCAAGTTTAATCAATCTATTCGACTATTTCTTTGTTTTTTAAATGATCCTTTATAGCGCATTCAATCAAGTTGTACTAAAGATATTGACCCAGTTTATTGTAGAATAGAACAAGGTCAAACGGTGTTGGAAGATGGTGTATGACAAACAACTAGATTTAGAAATTCTCTCTGCCTAGAGTAACTGCATCCAAAAGTCTGGATTTATGAGACTGACGTCATTGCGAAACGCATATAATCCAGCGATGAGGCAAGCCCACGTAAAGCTCCCGTACGATTAACTTTTGCTCCTTAACATGATCACACCACTAGTACATTGTAAGCAAACCATTGTTTGACGGATGGACACGCATGCACAGACGTAACAAAGACACGGACACACGTATATATGAATTATAAACTGCATTATATTATTTGATTTCGAATGATTCCCGTCATTACACAGTTAATGCATTATTCAATTTAGACAACATGAATAGAATAAACAAATGAATACAAAATTGGGCTGCTTTAGTTTTTCATTCCATTTACGTTCTCTTAGTTGAGAGATATATTAATCGTGTAATGACGGGAGATCATTTTTTATAAGCTTCTGAGTAATATAACGCAAATTATAATTCATTGTGTCGGACCAAATATGTTCATTAATCAGTGCACACACGTGCACACACGTTTTCATATGTACATATGTAAAAATCGAACTTTTTAGATCATTTTTGTTAGGTTTATAGAGTCGAGTATTCCATGGATATTACTTCCAGGGAACTGAAATTCGCTAAAGAATTTAAATTACTTTACCGATATACAAAAGTCCAAATTACCCTGAAATTAATTAAAAAAAGAGAAACATTAATGCAGTAATAATACGATGTGTGACTGCATTAAAAACACACCTGTACAAACAGAACACACACAGATAAAATAGCGTGGATCTGATGAATATTAACACTTGCTCTTTACTCTCTTACCTTCAGCAGAATAGATAAATGAAAACGCAAAGCTCATAATCAAAGTACCTGCCATAATACTATTGCTACTCGTGACTGTTTACACAAACGGGAAACAGGCATGGCAGAAATGATATATCATCACAGGGTTAACGAGCAAAAGTTTACGTAGATGATGTATGATATTCAATGTAGCTAGCGTTATATCTAATAGAGATGCTGTCTCAAAGAGAATTCCTCTCAGTGGGGTGCATGTTATGATGTGTATATATGAGGAAATGATCACTTTGAAAGTTTTTGTTCGAACGTAAAATTTTTGTTCAGGATGTTTCTTCAATTCACACTATTGATAATAGGAAAATCAAATTTTGTTGGCAAAACTTTTGCACGTATATTTACACACACACACACACACACACACACACATATATATATATATATATATATACATATATATATATATATATATATATATATATATATATATATATATATATAATATTCTTTGCAGTTGCTTTATCTGAGTTTATGATACTCGATAGTTTGAAATGAGGATTAAAGGGATTACAATTTTATAACTTTTTTCAGAACCGATGAATTGTCCATCGATTGCAAAGACCACATGAAACAGACTCGTAGTGACAGTGTAAAATTCTAATTATTATCTCTGTCTCTGTCTATCTATCTGTCTTTCTCTTTCTCTCTGTCCCTCTTTTTCTTTCTTTATATATATACATGTATATATATATATATACATACATATATATATATAATATATATATATATATATATATATATATATATATATATATATATATATATATATATATATATATATATATATATATATATATATATATATATATATATATATATATATATATATATATATATATTGTCTTTGCTGTTGCTCCGGCAAAACAAAGGTCATATGCAACAATCACGTCGGAAATAAGCATGCAATGATAAAAAATCCAAAGCTTGAAGATATACAACACTACATCTACCGAGAACAATCAATCAATGAAATCCTCAAGAGGAGGAGAAATTGAAAAGATACTCATTCTATGGTGGCGTGTCTTTGGTAGAAAACGCTCAACCTTCAAGAAAAAACCACCCAAAAGAGATCGTAAAAAGAAGGGTCTACAATGTGCGTCCTCCAAGTTGTCACCGATGTAGCCTTAACATGGAACTAACCATGGGACTGACCCTCAAACTGAGAACCGAGTTACATTTAGATGAAACAATCATACTTAACCTCACATGGCGAGACTACAGGGTATATATATATATATATATATATATATATATATATATATCCAGCACTGATCAACACTTTTTTTGGAAGCCATCCTAATACAAATGGGTGGGGGGGGGCTCTTCAATCACCAAAATGGTTACATGGTAAACAAGTGATTATCTCAAAATGAAAAAAAAAAAACACTTTCTACCAAAGTAACAAAATATATGAGAAATGGAAAAAAAAAGTTACATAAATTGCTTTGACGGATACTTGGAAATAAGTGACTGAATTGACACAAGAAAAATCCGTAGAAGTTTTTTAATTTTCATATAAATATATGTGTGTGTATTTGTGTCTGTGCGTGTGGGTGTGTGTGTACGTGTTAGAAAGAGAGAGAGACAGAGACAGAGAGAGAGACGGAGAAAGAGAGAGAGAGTAAGGTGTAGAAAGTGTGAAAGAAAAAAAGAAGAAAAGAATTGTAAGTTCTGAAAAAACAAATACTTAAGCAAGGCAATCTAACATTTTTGACGCGCGACAAAGAATAGATTAATTTGTCTGCCATTCGTAATCCTAGCACAGCTTGTGTTTCTAATTTTACTTACATATTCTAGATCTCTATTAATTCTCAACTCTTGTCCCGGCGATTTGTTTTTTTGTTTTTTGTTGTGTTTTGTTTTTCTATTATCTTCTTGTTATTTTGAAGACTTTCCTGAAAGCACGTTAATAAATATCTTCGATTGTATTGTTTTTCCCCCTTTCTTTTTTCTTCTTTCAGCTCTTCCAGATTCTTTGATTGTTTGATTTGGATTAATCTAATGCTACGAAATAATTTTTTCTGTACTTATATATACAAATTTACGTATCCCGTCTTCGATATTATATGTGATAAGTAAATTATTTCAATTCATAATGATTTTATCAGTATTTTTGCATCATACTCCAGGCCAAAAATACAAATATAATCAAGTATTTCGTTTTATTCAACCACTTCTATAAATGTATTCATTTGTTCAATTTTTCTCTGCTATTAGTTGAACATTAGAATTCTTCTGTATGTGCAACAGAATCTTTCATTTCCATTTAATTTATTACCCCCTTAAGTTTTTATTTCCTTGCAGTCTACTCGAAGACCATTTTGCACCATGAATTCCCCTGAGCGGCTAAAATTTTCTAAGACTAATAACAATATTTGAACAGAACGTGAGCACAATTATCAACAATGTATGTAATTATAATCAGAATGAGCCGTCATTCATTTATAAGTAGGTTCATTCTAATCTACACCTCAGTCTATTTGAATTTCAATGTGTGAATATCTTCATTCAAAACGTAAGAGACTGGTAAGTACAGGTTTATTTTCTTTCTATACTTATTCAAATGAATTATACCCGTTGGTCTCATAGGTTTTACTATGTTTACTTAAGAAAATATCATAAATAGTCATTTAAGT
>OY735211.1:16777848-16817848 GCA_963457665.1 Thysanoteuthis rhombus
CTTGAAATTTAAATATATCAGATCATGCAGTAGTTGCAGGAAAAACACTTGCTGCGTAACAAATAGATCCAAGGAATATCAAAAATCGACAATATTTCCTGGAGAGTCGTAGAGGGAAAAGTTATTATACTGTACCCTCTGAAATTGGATGAATTTGAATGGTAAACAGACCGGGGAGTAAAGTAGGTAAGGGTTAAGAGTCGACCGACGGGAATTCATCTGAAGATAGCATTATTTTCTATGTAAACAATGAGACAAGTGATAATCAAAAAGAACTTAAATAATGACAGTTGAATGGTCATCCTATCTGAAATGTCAAAAAAGGTGAGCGTACCTGTATATCTACAGAAAAAAATAGTGAATGTTTTGTTTTGTATGTTTGTTTTTTCCCAGATTGATGTCCCAATTTAAGTTGTGCTGGGTGATTTGACATCAAAACCTGTAAAATGAGGAGTTGACAAAATATGTAAGTAAAGCAAATTCAGCATAACCTGAATGAACATTCATTGCACACAGTACATATTTATTCAGAGATAGTGTTTTTTTCATTTCAATGGACTCGATTCATGGTGAATATCAATTACATTGATCGAACTACATAAAATGAAAATTTAATATCGACATTCCGCTACGAACTATGTGTCCAACTAAGATCCCATTGATGTATGCGTACACAATTTTTCATCACTGCGTGCGTTAGATTAGGAAAGTCTGAGTATGAACTATTGATGCATGTATTGAAAATGTCATCATCGAATCAAGTTTTGATTCTGCTTGTGAGGTTGTTATTTTGCACAGGTCTTTATCTATGTCACTCATGAAATTAAATACATTTTGAGGTCATGGAATTTAATTTTTCATATAGAATTAAGTTGCATAATGAAGAGACATTCAACTCGCAGATTATTACCTCGTTGTACTTAGGAGGTATGACGCGTTAAAATCAAATAGCGATACTTTTTCTCATTTCTAAGAACATGGCAACAATAAATCTCAAGCCATTTAAAGGAATAAAAATATTGTAACACTTCGAAGCTATACATATAGGACATAAGAGTGCATACGTAGGTACGTCAATAAGTCTACTGCCTATCAAGGAACGCACTTGAGCATTTTAATCGAAGGCCCCCAATGCAGAGGCAAGGGGCCACTGTAGGTATAGGGCTAACGTAATCATAGGTTCACAGGATATCTATTGACCCTGGATTTGGATTAAATGGATATCATATCTAGCAGGAAAGCAACCTTACGGAAGTTTGTTCCTCAAAACAGTTATTCGATGGAAGGAGCTGTATGAGAGTCACTTACTATGGGAAATGTTGATGAAGATACAGCACGAATAGCAAATCGTGTTCTGACCGGGGATTCTCTTACTGGTTGAACTAAGTGATGGAGCTGTTCCGAACAATTTTCATTAAAATAACGATAGAGAAGAGTCAGGCTTGCTATGTAAAGTCAATGGGAGAGTGGTTAGAGCAATGAGAAAAGTTCATCACCAAGTCATCCATGCACTCAATTCTGAACTGTCGAAGGTAGATAAAACATGTTAGGTGGAGTTTGTGCAGATGTATGAGCAGCATTCCATTTGGGGTTGTACCTGACTCTTGTATAGATTCAAGATTGCAGGTTGGCTTAGATATTCCCGGAGCGTTGTTATGAATATCGGAGATGTAAACGAATATGAACGTAGGTGCATCAATAGTTCTGCAACTATGTAGAAAACATTTGTACGGTAAAACTACATATATGGAGTTTTAAAAAAGTCTATAAGTAGATATGTGAAGAGGTCCACAGTCTAAATACGGATAAACGCATTTATTTTACGCATTATATATTTATTTTTTAACGTGATCCACCTCCTTGATAATGAAAATAATTCAGTGGTGATTATAAATCAGATAGTTCGAACGTTTCAAAAGTTCAAATCATTGCACTGTTTCCAAGAGATTAACTTGTCTGAGGCTTGTACGGTTTGCTTCCTGATCGCTGGTGTGGAGACTAACTGTGGGACGCTGTTTGCAAGATGCTTACTGTCAAGGTTTACGGGTAAGTGAAATTGATTACAGACAATTTTTCCTGCGCAAAATGTCGGCACCCATCGACAGGGGTTTTCACTTTAATGAACTAAATACAACCACATCTACAAACAGCGAGATCTACCGGTACGGGACCTTGTTATCCGACGAGACACATTTGTGCAACGAAAGGAATGGAGAGGTGCGTGGATATTAGCGACAAATGGAGAAGTTCTCGACTACACGGCCTGGGAGATTTTTCGTTGCATATCAGTCAGGGTCCCCTCTGCATCTTCTCTATTTCATCCCTCACCATCTCTCTCTCTCTCTCTCACTCTTTCTCTCTCCTTCTTTCTTCCCCCTCTCTGGTCATTTTCTTCCGCCCCCATTCTCACTCGCTCTCATGTGGTTTGAAATTGCGTGTCTATCTTTCTCCCTCTTTCTCTCTTTCTTTTTTTCTGTCTGTCAGTCTGTCACTCTCCCTCTCTCTGTCTCTATTTCTCTCTCTCTATCTCTCCCCCCCCTCTCTCTCTCTCTCTCTCTCTCTCTCTCTCTCTCTATATATATATATATATATATATATACGATTTGTTGTCTCATTAGATGACTTGGCACTAAGTTGCACGCGATATTTTGATTGGCTCCTTTCAACGGGCGTGTTTCGCTGTTCAACATTATTTGAGTTGTGTGCTATCATTTTCGATATGACCTCAGCCACTGTCACTATAGTTTTGACCCATTAAATTTCAATTCTGTTTGCCACACATGAATACGTGTCATTGAAATGTGATGCTGGTGAAAAACTAATTACTGTTTTTGTCATTTTAAAATTCGATGCTTATTTTGTAATAAAGAACTATTGAGCTATATTTACCAAGATCACCGTTTCAATGTTTGATTGTTGCTCTATTTATTCAATCTCAACTTTTTCTTTTCGATATTCATTCATTTTTCTTGTGTGTGTCTAATCAAAGATAGGAAAGATCAAATTCTAGCAATCTAGTCATATGTGTTTAAAATGGGACGTATACTTGCAATATTGTCGGTTATTTTGTCAATGACGAAACAGGTCAGTATTGGTTCAAAAATTTCTGAAACTTAGACGACAGCCTTAAAGACGCGTATGAATTTCTGTGATTGACAACATCATATTCAGGGCCACCCCTGACGTAGACTCAAGCAAAAGAAAATTAAAAATAAAAAAACAGAAGATTGCAGAAGAACTGAATGTTGACCATCCAACATTTAATCAACATTTCCCCGGAATAGAAGAGCAGATAAAGTGCATCATGGAATGCGAATGGGACTGTATGAAATCAATCCAATACATCCTGCAAGGAAGGATCTCCAATAACCTAGTACCAGCTCAAAATGCTTCCAAATGAGTCTTAGGTCTCAGGATCCCAGAACTCTATGCTTCTGGAATAACGGACTCGTTTCTGGTTTTTGAAAATGAGTTGATTCTGAGAGTTTTGCTCAATAACTTTCTCGCTAAATACAGATATACAGCACATAATTCATTGTGGAATATCACAATCCTTTTTACACCAGCCTAATAATTACTTACTTCTTACTAGAGTATCCGTATGTATCAAAACTGTATTGTGGAAGAAGCAAACACAATACAAAAGTTTGTTTTTGAATCGAAAAGCATAGTCTTGGTTGAAATTGATGGACTTGAATCTAGTGGATTTTTCTTCCTTGTGAACGGTTTTTATAATTTTCGGCCGTATGTTGAACTGACAAAAAATGAACTAGTGTTCTGTGATCGGTTCTACGTTTTAAAATCTTTTTTCAGGCATGCCCCAGATACAAGGTGATCCAGTTTTGTGCTGCTTGAGCCTATACAATGGATATTTTTTTTCAATTCAGGACTGAGGGTTTTCACTCCCAGTTGCTACAGGAGCTTCATTAGCACTCATCGGTATTTTCTCATCAAGTGCTTTGAAAAACTTTGTATGTTTGGGCGATATGACCTTGTGATTTCCTTGACTAGTTTCCATGGAAATTTTGAAGCTATTTCCGTGGGAGGGTCCATTATAAGATGGTAATTAAATTTATGTCGTTGTGTTTTACGTCTTGGCCACATCTAAGATACGGATTATTCAACGAATCAAGTAATATATTCGTGGTGAACTCGTATCACGTTAAACAACATAAAACATTCATTACAAAAATTGATTAATTTCGGTCGGTAGAAGTGTTTTATTACCGAAATGACAATCCCAATGTCTCTATAAAATACCTCGCTGAAAAATCATTTGAATCCATTTTAAATTCGAAGGAATTAATGTTATTCCCAGTGTTAATCATTCATTATTATTAGCATTGTATGAATATATTTCAGGACGAAAAACGAATACTTAGTACGCAGGAACCATGGCATTTTCACGCATGTCGATTGATGTTCGCGAAACGTTCAAATTAATAGCATCTGTAGATTTTTTTAATGTAATTGCCGTGTTTCCTCTCTGTAATTTATAATTCAATACAATTGAAAGCTGCAATTTTCTTAAATTAATTTCAAAACTCTAAAGACATTTCTAATGGGATGTGATTTCCATATTTTTTTTATTCGCCGAAATGGAAAACGTTCAATTATTGTGGTTCTTTGAACTAAAATTTTTTGGCAATTACAAGTGGCATTTTTATTTGAGACAGAAAGAGATTTATTTCTGTTTTTCAGAGCATCAATTTTTACTGCTGTATTTTTCATTGGTTTGTTATCAACTGATTTGCAAAAATATGATGATATTATTGCATGACAATCTGAAAAGCGAGCTACCTCAAGCAAACATTAAATGACAGGATTTCTAAATTAAGTACCCAGGGTAAGGCATCCTCTTCCACTTTCTTTGCTTCAAAAAGTTGGGAAAGAAATCAATAAAAATAAAATGAACAAAGATGGACACAAAGCGATGTGAAACAATGTTTTGAGGATTAACAGGAGAGAGAGGGTAAGAAATTTAAAAAATCAGTGCTGTATTAATAAAACTTGAATCCGGGGATTGCTCTTAAAATCAACGGCTATAGTAGAGATTTTATATGAGATGGAAAAGACTTAGAGGTATCATTAATGGAAATTGTCACGTTAAATGGTTTAATGCCTCTAAAACTCCATCAATTGTGGTTTATATTCTGTATATATTTTCGAGATAAAGATCAGTATCCATTTTTAAACTTGAATTTACATTTTTCCTTGTCGATATCAAACACTGATACTTCATTTTGTAAGCAAATGTTATTTATTCTTCATTTACCCCCCCCCCCTCACCTTTAATCATTGCTCTTCTTTCTTCTTTTTTTCCATCTTTATTCTCACTGGTGTTTTTCCTTCTCCTTTCTTTGGCCACTGCAAACATCTAGGGTCGTAGATCTCATAATTTTTAAAAACTTTCCTCAGCATTCGTGCAGTCCCATAAGAGGGCTGAGATCTGCGAAATCTCAATCCTTAATTTTACTCTTCCTTCAATCTTGCCTACAGTGTCTTTGATACGGCCCTAAGTAGACCTTTTATCACTGATACGATCCTAACTTTCATGCTTTATACTTTCTTCAGATTTCTTGCCAGTTCCTGGTATTTTTCCAGCTTTTCACTCTCCATTTACTCTGTGGTTTGCAGGCATAGCCACCTCTGTTATTTGGCAAGTTCTCCTCTCCTTATTCACCGTTACTTGGTCTGGTCTTCTTGCTTGGATTGGTTGGTCAGTTAGTAATTCGTGGTTTTCATTGTCCTTAGTTAGTGCTGGTACCACCATCCCGCATGGCTGGATCCAATTCATTCAATTAGTTCCCAGTGTCACAAATTCAGTGGGTCTGTGTTTATACTCCTCCTAAGCCAGTTGACTACATTACATACAATGGTCAATCTGGGTGTTTATCTCCCTCTTCCTCTTCTTTTAGACCACTGTTAACAGCTGGGGTCGTAGATCTTAGATTTTTAGCACTTTCCTCTGTTCCTCGCAGTGCTGTCTGCACAGTCCCTGCCATCCCTCCCATCTTTGGTTTGTTAAATCTCACTTCCAGTGTCCTTATCATCATCATCATCATCATCATCATCATTATTATTATTATTATTATTGAAAAAAACATCAGATTTTTCACCCTGAGGGTTTTTAGTCTTTAAAATCCTGGTTTGGAAAGATATTGTAGAGGAACTTCATTTTCATATTTGTCTTTCCATATAATCTTCGATCTTTAGTTAAGTTGTTTGTTTTGTTGATGGAAAGTGATTATGGCGATTTTTTCTTTTAAGCAAAGGATGCAATGTTTTGAAGTGTTGCTGCAGGCTAGTGCTGTTTTTCCTTCTTTTCAATACAGGTTTTTTGTAC
Source organism: Thysanoteuthis rhombus (assembly GCA_963457665.1). Taxonomy (NCBI): domain Eukaryota; kingdom Metazoa; phylum Mollusca; class Cephalopoda; order Oegopsida; family Thysanoteuthidae; genus Thysanoteuthis; species Thysanoteuthis major. The sequence continues at coordinate 16,784,195 of OY735211.1, forward strand.
CCTCTTTATTTTTTGTTTTTTTAGGTTCCATATATATTTCGATTGAGCTGTTTCGTGTGTGTATTTTTGTTGCTAAAGGATGTGCTATGTGCAGAGTTCTTTTGCTTCCAATCGCCTTCGGTCATCCCAAAACTTATGAAAAATATACATTAGGATGATCAAAGACATAAAAAGGAATTTTTTCTACAATATCTGAAACCACGCCACGACTCTGAATATCAAAATCCCCTGGCAAAAACAATTGGATTATTCCCAATGATTATAATAATAGTAATGATGATGATAATAATGACAACAAAAATGATGATATTAATAACAACATCAAGAACTTATCTTTATAAACTGAAAAAAATTAAAAAATACAGCACCCAGCTAACGATAATGTTCAGTTGCAAAAATCCTCTCCAAAGAATTTCAATATTCCCATCAACTTATGTTCACATGTGACCTTAAAACCCTATATAGGGAAGATCTTTGGTATGAGTAGAGGACAGCATGAAACTCAGAATCACTGCAAAGAACCAACTGTTCTATGTCAACCTATCTACGTATATTCAACACCCAAAATTGAGCAGTCTTCAGCCTTGCTGGCCGTCCAGTTCCGTAGTCCAGAGGTAGGATATCAGCCTCTGGGTCTAAAAGGAAGATTTCAATTCGGCCTCCCGGTGCTGGATGGGGTGGTGGAGAGCCTGTGGCCACCCTGAAGAGATGTAATTCATCAAAACAGCTATCTGTGGAGGACACTATTTATATATATATATATATATATATATATATATATATATATATATATGCTCCTCAAAGCTGTAGTCAAACTGAATGTTTTTGTATCGAGCAATATTATGAAATGGAACCATCACACATCGTTTACTGAATTACATACGAGTAATTTGGTATGTATATGTATATAGAAACAGAGAGAGAGAGAAAAAAAGAAAGAAAAAAACGAGTCAGGTATGTATGTGCATACAACCTATATACAAAATACATGTATTTATGATCAACATATGACGAAGTTTTGCTTGGGATATTTTCGTTATTTCAATGCTACCTTTTATTTGTCTTCACACCAAAATACACTGTCTCTCTCTCTCTCTCTCTCTCTATATATATATATATATATATATATATATATATATATATATATATTAAGAGAGAGACGGACAGAGAGAGAGAGAGAGAGAGAGAAAGAGAAAGAGAAAGAGAAGGGGATTATCAAGAGCCAGCAAGCGAGCCAAATAGTTGGAAACGAGAATAAAATCAGTGAAAGAGATTTATACTCAAAATTTGATGTCGAATCAAGTCAAAAGCAGTATTTATTTTATTGCTAAAAACAATGTAATGTAAAGATGACAGGTGTACCATAGTTCATGTATTTATATCACTGAAGATTTTGAAAAGTTTCCTCCAAAAATAATGCCAGTGGCAATGTCTGGAGAATCATTTTTTTTCCTGCGATAAAAATACAACACGAAATTCCCGACAAATAGGGAAACAAATTATAGAAATTATACCTTCTCATAGGAAGTGTAAGATGGAAATGTTGAATTTTATGGTGTCTTAATATTGATTTCTAAATTAAATGGAAATGAACGAGAGAAACTATTCTACAGAAGAAAAAAAAATCGTTCTTCTATCTATGATAGATTCTAACACTAGCTGAAATACTTACCCTTCGTGCGAGATATCTAATTGAATCCAGAGAAGGGCGTACATGGGATTTTGTGCGCTGATAAAAATCAAAACATTTCAATTTATTGGTAGATTAATACTTCATCGCATCTATAATGCACCATGTAGGCTACTCAGTTGATATTTTCTGATGAATATAATCAAGATTCCATCATAATCATCAATATTTTGTCTTCCATCGATAGACGTAGACCTTCCTCAGGATTCGCCAGTCTTTCTATCGGGGATATCGCAGAATCAACAATTTCCCCATTTCATGTACTTCGTGTCACCATCTTATATTCTGCAGGCCGTGGTTTCGCATGTAATATCTCAGGATCCATACTGTGAGTCGTGATGTTCAGTAATTATCTGCCATTTTTGCAACATAACCAGCCCATGGCCATCTGATATTTTTTTTTTTTTTTTGGTAAAATCCATGATATGCCTGTCCTAAGACTATCTGTTTTATTATTTTGCATGGTTATAAAAACCTAAGGATTCCTATTCATATTTCAATTTGCTTATTCTCTTACCCACTTTATTTTCTCTGTTGGAATGTTCCCAATGACAATCTGCCTCTTGGAGGCCTGACTCCCGGATGATCTCTACCTACACTAGCCAGTAGCTGTTTCTCAAGACAGCTATTACTATCACTCATCAAATGCGCTGATTCACTTTTTAAAAAAGTATCCCATTTTACTGATTTTTGCATGTCTCAATCTCCTGTTTTTTCCATAATATATTATGCTGCATGATTCTTCTGAGTTCATGGTTCTCAGTTTGAGTGTGAAGTCAGCTTCAATCTTTCAGCTCCATGGGTGACTATCGGGCAGATGCAATGACGGTATACCCTTCTTTACGGGACAATTAGGATTGATCTTGTTCTCGTTGGTTGAGCTTGCTATGCCATTTCAGTATGATTCTTCGCTTAATTTCTCTTCTTTTTTTAGAAATGTATATGAATAGATACATGAGAATCATATCATCATTATTGAGTGTACTCTAGGAAAGACAACACATTATTTTTTTTTCACAGTTCAACATGCAGAAAACATGATTTGTATACCTATTTGGTGATATTGGTGGCCATAGATTTAGCCATTTTTGAATATGCAGAGAGAGATCGGTAGTGGATATTTGGGGAATGGGAGAAATATTAATTTTTTCATAGGTGTGAACGAGCAAGATAGTGGAACTGTGCAGCAAAATGAGAATTGTTAATAAACACCGCCCTTAGCTATAAATTTGAAAAAAAAATGATTGAATTTTTAGCTAGCTTTTTGCGATGTAGGTCAGGGCGGCATTTACACCCAGATATGATTTTATGGGAATATGTTGTGCGGTTCTCAAGTCTGACAGTGATACACAGATGAACAAACAGACATTTGGTGGATAAAATAATATTATGTATTTAGATGAGCGCGAAAAATACTGAGCACATATCAAGGGACCAATATATCATTGATTTAAATCGTAAACCCAAACAAACAAACAAAAAAAAAACGCTTGTGAAGGGAATTAGAATAAATCTCCTTGCCACAACACTGCCGAGGAAACCCATTAATGACCTCATGACTGTGAAGTATATAGCAGAGAAACTCCTAGATCACTCGATAAAACTTCCGAATATTTTGGCTGCATTTTTCATTTACGTCATGTGTGCATCATCAAGGAGGAACATAGAAACGAAAGGCGATGCATCGAATCGGCAATCCTCTCTCAGCAGAACATCATCAATTGAAGACGAGGGTGTTTCAAGATATTTCCACGACGAACTGCACCCGTAATCGAACAATGCATTTGCTTATTGCTGAGATCAACTCCCCTTTCTGACTATGGAATCGCTAGATAAGCAAAACTTTACATCAGGTTACATACACGATTCTCTCTCTCTCTCTCAAACACTCACGATGAGTATAATTTATTTTAGTTGAGCAGCCTACATAGAAATAATTATAAATGCATCATATTATTTTGTAGCTTTATTTGAAATGACCTAACGTTAATACACGTCGAAGGTATAATTTGACCGAGACAGTAGAACAAACAAAAACAGGAGTAATAACAGGATGCCATTTCGAATAGAATTTTCAAAATATAATACATTTATGATTATTCCTGTCAGATTATATATCGATTTCTCAATTATAGAATCGTCTTCGCAGAGACACAATAAAGTAGATATAGTCAGTGAATGGACTACTAGGAAATTTAGTGATGAGGCATTAATTTGGAACTTTGCCTTTCCACTGGGCCATTCACCTCAATGGAAATTGTGACAATAGATTAGGGTTGCTCACCTATCGATCGCAGGTTTGATTCTTGCCGCAGTCCTATTCTTTTTCATTGTTTTTCTACTTACGCTGTTTGGGTGAAATGATATTTTCGTCGTGTATTAGCAGGAGTTTATTTCAAATAAAGTAACAAAATGATATGATGCATTCATGATAATTTCCGTCGGATTATGTATGCATTTCCCAATTATTATATATATATATATATATATATATATATATATATGTGTGTCTGTGTGTGTGTCTGTGTGTCTGTGTGTCTGTGCAGAAATATATACATATATTTGCAAACATAACGGACTTTCTGAAAAAAGCGACATGCGTTGATACAAATGTCAGTAACTTTGAAGTGATCATTTTCCAACTTTTACTTTTTTTTAGGGGTAGGGGATTACAAGTCTGTACGAGAATACTATTAGAACCAACTTCCTCATTCCTCCCCTGCCACTGACCACAACCAAAATAAACACGCAGAGCCTTGTATGTTAGTTTCAGTGTCAGAGCTACAAGTCAGACATACCTTCATGTGTTCATGTTTAAGATTGATCTTTTGTATTTTGTGACTTCATTAAAATAGTTTTCCTACTTGTATTTGCTCACTTTGAGTGAAATACCTTGATGAAACTGCGACTATGGCAAACTCCCACACCCCTTTTTAACACTAACTATTAAAGAGATGGACTGAAAATTCCCATTAGTCGTTCATTACAGTTCGACTTGTCTTTACAGTATTTTATTTAACTTTTTAAAAAAGTTGAAACTTGAAGAAATGAGGAAGGAGTATAGTCAGACCGATACCACTCTCTTAACTACTATTAGATCCAGTTTATCCAGGGATATTAAAAGTGTAGGGAACATAATCCCCAATATCAGAAAAGAAGCAACGTATACTCGGTTTGTCAACAATTTCAGAGAGGAGCCTTCCTGTGGTAATGAATAAAATTTTCTAGTGTTATTTGACATCAAACAAACATGGACACACAAAATTATTGTTCTCTCATTGTTTAAATTCATTGTAGGTATGGGGATAGCTACCAAATGGAACCAACCTAGTACTCTAATAAAACGAGGGATGCACTGTTACCCTGCGTTTATCAGTCACCACGATCTGCTGTTCCATGACTTTTCTCATTAAACGGGACTACAATGTGTGCCAAGGGCCAGTGTAGCGCTGTGGCTACTTTGATTTAAATGAGTCGTATCCTATCTCCACCATAAGTCCTGAGCCAGTATGGCAGGGTGCAGCGTATCATTCCGTATTGTTCGCATGATCATACATACACTCGTCATTCCTATCAGGTCACCTGTCACCGAAGGTCAAAATGTATCACCTTTTCTTTTCGAGGTGCGCGTGGGGCTTGAAGAGTGACTACGTAAATGCAATTTTGAGAACTTTGATAAGAATACAACAATTTCCATTGGCACCTCCGACGCAAGAACATCCTTGCTGTCACTCACCGAACTATTCTTAGTCAAAGACATCAAATGGAATATTATCAGTATCAGAGAAGTGAGGAAACTCGAAAAAAGTACTAAATGACTAAATAATAAACTTTTTTCATGATATGCTCCCCTCCTCCGGTTAATAAAAGTATTTTCCACTAGTAACAACATTTTTGCAGTACTTTAGGTAAATTTCCGAGGGTTCTTTTCCAATCGAAATACTTGTTAAATTTGTTTGCTCATCGATACGAACCTCGAAAATGTCTGATTTCAAACTGATTACATAATCACAGTGTGAAATCACTCAAAAATCATCGGTGAGAACACAAATTTCATTCATTTCTATGTCATAGGACACATTAAAGATTACATGTATAACCTTAACTTAACCGACGATGACAATGGACATACATACATACATACATACATACTGCTTATAAGTATTTGTAAAGACAGTACCTTTGCTTGTATAGCTTGGTTTTGAGAGTTAATACAGTAAATCTGCCGAAAGAGAACCAACTTTTGAATCAGCACGGTAAGGCATATATTTACCCGTGCTTTTAGCCTATGCACTTCTAAATATCTGAGACATATCTTTAATACATTTAAATTGTTAGCTTAATCAAACCAAGTATTTCTCTGACTTGCCAAAATCTTGCTCAGAAACAATCGAGGTGTTTGTGAAGATTGACTAAGATTGTTATTTGGAGGAGCTGCAAAACGAATTACTTAAATAGCTTCCAACCAGGGTAATGCAAACTACTTTATATCAATACATTAAACACATAAATACTCGATATAACTACCTTCTTACTTCAAATATCTTATATCTATATAACCCTGTAATATCTATGTATACTGCAATGTTCAATGCTTAATGTAGATGCTTGTGCATACATATGTTTCTGTGTTTCTTGCCTATGATTGCATTCCTCCATTATATGTATTAGTCTAGTTAATATCAAAAAGACATCGAATTGATTAGGTCAGACATACTGAAACGATTTACCAAACTCTGAAGCCAATCAGAGTCCTCATTTCTTTGGAGTATTCAGATTCAAACCGATTAAAGTAAACACTACTGGGAAGATATGGCGGTTGCCACATATCCCTGGGGTGATTTGGGTTAGTGGTAATGTTGATTCAACTCCCAGATTAGGTCCGACCTACGGGTGAATATCTGATGAAGACGGGAGTATTCTGGCTTATTGAACTTGGACAGTTTGAGAATTTGTGTATATTAGTTATATATATATGTTCTTTTTTTTTTCAATATATATATCGATCGGAATTTGCTACAACAGTATCATAAGAGCATTACTGTAAATAAATTGTTGTTTTCATGGTTGTTAGAAATTGACTATTTTTATCATAATTATATTTTAGAGATGTTTCTTTATCAATTGATTCATGGGAGGTTCTTTCACTGCTTATTTAGCTGAGATATGGTAACAATAAGTTGGTTTTTTTACGGACGCTGCAGGATTCAGAAATGGCTAATATTTTCTGTTTTTTACACATATTTCACAATCGTTCTGTTTCTTGTTGGTAACGTTCGAATCCATGAATTCAAGACGGCTCAAAATCAGTCCATAAATACCATTTGGAAGTACGTTATTATTCTAACCAAAAGACAAACCACTTATTTTCCCTTAGGGATGCTCCATAAATATTGATATACGTCATCGTTACGAAACGTGGATTAGTATGTTACAATACCAGACTGGGTGATTCGAGCAGAAGAAAATTACGTTACGCCTCTTCGCCATGTTTGTTGGACCGTGTCTGCCTGAAAAACAATCAATAATTCAAACCCTAACCATAAGATAGGTTCAAATACCAATGCCCGGTATTGGTGAGAAAATATATATATTCTATCAATGAGGGACACCGAAAAAGCTTGAATATGAACCGTTGAATAATGTAAAAATTGGTGTTCCCTTCAGCGTTGCATGGTCATGTATACAATTAGTGCTTGAACAGAATGTTGATTTCCGCCAAAGATAGTCGCTGTTTTCCGCCGGTGCTTGTAATTAATGTCAGTATTCAATCAAAAACTATGAATTCAACTGCTGATAGTCAACACTAGTTGGGAATTTAAAACTTGAAAGTTTAATGCAACATGACCTTTCTCTTCTGTTCAGCCTTATATTGCATTAAGTTTGACTTAATCATTCTTTTGGGGTATTTTGTAATATATTTTGATTTGAAGGCAAGTGATCCTCTAAGTCTTTTAAAATATGTTTGGAAATATATGATATAAATCCTACTGCTGGTTCTCTTGCTTGCTTATGCTGTACAATGCTGCAAGAATGACTATTGAAGGGTGAGGCTTTTTTCTTTCTTTTTTTTGTAAATTTTGAATTGCTCTAATAAGGGAATATAAGGTTGCAATTATCGAGAAAATACACTCCCTAAGTTCTTTCTAGACTCTCATTATACGTTTTCATAGACAAGGCCAGGTAACATTTATATATATATATATATATATATATATATATATATATATATATATATATATATATATATATATCACACGAGAACTTACTTGAAAGACATTATACTTTTCTTTCCTTCCAGCAAGTGCAATAGTGAGAAGTCTTTCCGAACACACTGCTATCACTATGATCAAGCCATGCAGCTGAATTTATTACAATTTAATTTACAGTAGGAATTCACAGCTGATTCCACTGTGAGTTCAAGTTCTTTGATGCTATCCATAATAGCTTTCTATATAAGAATATTCTTACAATAAAGATAATCGTTAACGAATGTGTTTCTGAACTTTGTTGAAATGTTAATCATCTACTACGTCTAATCAAACTTACAGCTCCTTTCTCAGATCAATAATCTAGAGCAAAAACTGATTGGCAATAAGCTTTTTTTTAAATTTGGTTTAATATCTTATATACAAATACATTTTTATGCTCCATCCAATAGTTCACATGCACGATGATTTGAAAATGTCGATCAAATCTGCCACCAAAACACTTGTTATCATAGGTTTTTCTATTTTTTACGTTTATCTGGCTGGCTGGCTGGCTGGCTGGCTAGCTATCTATGCATCACACGTACAGACCGCAGCTATTGAGCTAGGATGTTGAAAAAAAATCATTCATTTTATCCAGGAGGAGCGATTTTACAATACCTGTTATATATTTTCCCAACGGTGAATTTACGTATTTTATGCTAAATTGATATTCGATTCTGTATCCTGGGATCATTCAGGCTTATTTTGTGGAAAATCATACTACTTTTAACACCATCCGTTGTGTAATTTTTGATTGATCACTCCCAACTTAGCATGCTGATTAACGTCGTTGGTCATATGATAGATTCTATTTAACAACTATCCAGACTATTTTATTTCAATGAAAAAAAAAAATTGAAAAAAAAACAAAACACATGCTTGATTACTTCAGATTGAATCCAATTTTCTGTTTCTTCACGCATGAATGAATGTTATCATTTTTAATGATAAGGAAAAACCTGTTTGTTTACGCTACGCCAGCTCAGCGTATTTGAATCTTATTATCTCCAAGTATAGCATACCAAAAACCCTTTCACATAAACTTTTTACATTTACTGTTAATTTTTTTAAAGATCACCTATAAGCGGGTAACGGTTAACATGTATTCACAAAAGAAATTCCGAAGAATGGATGACTAGAACTTTCATCATTCATTTTATTCGGTAAGATGGCTGATACTTCTATCATAATAAAGCAGTATTTGTTGAGTTTCAAAAGGTTTGGCACATTCGCACTCTAATGAGAGCAAATTATCTTGCTGCTTCTTAACCCTCTACACTAATCCTGCTGAATATAAGAATACTATTGTCTCGAAGACTTTGATCATTTCTACTATGCTCTCGATCTGCCTATTCTTTAATCCTCTAAACATCTCGTAAGACACTTCAGATTCGTTCCATGTGCTGTCATAATATTTACATGGTCAACATCATATTACATAAGCTTTTCAATTTTCTATCATGTGTTGATATTTGTTCTTTATTAGCATTCTCTTGTTGTTCCCTTCAGTGGTTAATTTGCTTGAACAGCAACATCAAATACCTGATATATATATATATATATATATATATATATATATATATATATATATATATATATATATATATATATATATATGGATATATATATATATATATAGATAGATAGATAGATAGATAGATATATATAGAGAGAATTGTTTCATCCTCAGACAGCTCTTTTGTTGTTTTACAACTCTTCAGTGTGGCTACAGACTATCCATTATCCCATCCAGTACCACAAGGCAGGATAAAAACCTTGCGTTCAAACCCAGGGGCTGGTAACCTCTCTCTACTCCAGGGAACCGGACGGTCGGTGAGATTGAATTTAGGTGATATATTTATCTATTGTATATATTCTTCATCCATCAGAGTGCTCTATTCCATGTTGGAAGAGCATATATATATATATATATATATATATATATATATATATATATATATATATATATATATATATATATATATATATATATATATATATATATTAATACAGTCCTGGGCTTTTTGAAATGGTTTATTTGAGTCGATTCGATGCAAAAGTTCAAAAATTTTTCACCGTTTTGCTCTTCTAAAACAGCTACTGTATGCTATTTGTACAATTTCTCTAAATATTCAAGCACTAGCAAAAATGGTGTTATTTGTTTCTTGTTGTTTGTGTGTGTTTTTTTTGGGTTTTTTTGCTTTACTTGAAATATACTGATAATTTATTTGAGTGATATACCGTATCAATAGATGATATTCCTGCAATTATTACAACCACAATCAATTCATAGAACGTATGTCTTCAAATGCAATCATTAAAACACGGGATAGTAGTTTAACTTTTATAATTAGTATGATAGAAAACGACTAGGAGCTTTACCTGCATTCATTTTTGCTATCATTGCTGTTGAAATTAACCTTCTCTATTAACAACAAAAATATTGAGAAGAGATTAGTCAGAAGAAATTAGGAACTGTATACTCCATAGTACAATCCAGTTGTTCACAGCAAGCTTTGGATGTATTTTTGTAACACATTTTTGTATACATGTGTGATATTAGGAATATTTCACCGGAGCATTTGTATGATTATTGTATATTTCACAGACCTATCAATTCACTTCAAATTTTTCCTTGGCGTATATCACGATATTTCTATCATCTTTGGAGTAGGAGTAGAGATTAATATTGAAAAATGATTTCAAAAACATATGATGGGTTTTATTAGGCACATTTAATTTGTGGACGAACTGCTTTAACTTGCTCTCATATCTAATAATCGTTATATGGTGATTGAAAATAAATCTTGCTTTTTCACTGTGAAGTTGTTACAAATAAATACCAGGCAGCAGTTTTATAGTGCCATAGGCCAGTAACTAATTATTACGGACACTCAAGTCGATTTTTACAACGCTGTGATCAAGTGCACCCACTCAGCAAGATAATAAGCGAACGAGACGTCACGGATTTTAACATCAGTTAGGGGCAATTTTGTGTTGATGAAAATTCTGATTTTTTCTAATTTCATACTGCTTGGATACTGGAATAACCAGGGCTTGTTTTAAATTATTCAGCATTTTGACTAAGGTCGTAATCCAATATTTTTCTATAAGTTTCTATTTAAAAGAGTACAATAGCACATTATGTGTTAATGAAAACTAACACTATTTCCCAAACGTATAGTCTGTGCAGAAGAGCATCACGGCTCACAAGAACTTAAATTTTATCCGTCAGGGTTCAATTCAGTTACTTGGAAGAATGTATCGTTGTATTGCTTGTTCTTTGTTTTGTTCCGTATGCAGAAGGGAATATCTCAGTATTTTCCCCTTGTAATAATTATATCTTCAATACTTGAGTACTGTGTTCTCATTCTTCCATCGATAAGATTGGGACAATAGTAAAATGGTATCAGACGATGAAATTAGAGTCAAAAGTAAATGATCATGGTTCTATGTCTCCAGATAAAGTTTGAAGTTTATGTCATATCATAAACTTTTTGCATGTGGTCTCAGTCCAGGTTAAACCTGGTTGAGCAAGATGCTATATCCAGCTTGACTGATACCTTCAAGGGTTTTAATCACTTTGTTAGACTGAAGTTAATCTAATGTAACAAAATGATGTTCGTGCTTTCGGATAATCTCCGATTTGGTTTTATGTTATTTATTTAGATATTCTTTAATTGTAGCATTTTGATATTAACATGGTCACAATGTCATAATTTTCAAAGTCTGGCGAACAATTCTCATCATTCACGGTACACTCATACAGGAACTTTTTTGGTATTTCTGTTATCAAAATTATATTTTTTAAAGTACTTGATAGAAAAACGATAGAGGAATGACGTCAACAGTGGAAATAGATATATCAAGACCTTCCTACTACCCAATGATATTAAACAAATTGCTCACGATGCTCAATATACTTGCTAAACCTTGCATAGTTGGTAATAAGCTAAATGGGACGAAACAGATGTAGGTTTTATAGTCTTGACTTGAAAATCAGTATTCCCAGTCCGGGTATTTGACTCAAGCACCCATCAGTAATATATGCAGCAATTTTGCAACTATCAAACCCACCGAGAAGGTTGAATCTATTTATGGGGAGCTGCTCACTTTGATACGAGGTGACAATCCCTTAGAGAATATGAAACATTCTACACTAGCAAATAAATCAGTGGGATGATCTTGCTGACCATTATATCACAGCAAGTGCTCTTGATGTCACTCAATTCTACAATACAACTCGACAACGGACTGTTGATAGTGTGGATTTACCTTTTTGGAGTCAAATCTTTTTATAGTGCCATTGGTATGAGAATGAGAGGAAATAAACAATGTTTTCTGTATATATTTATTTTTCTTCCTCCCCTCTCATCTTTTGATTATAATTGATCTTCTGATTTACTTCCATTTCCACTTTTTCATGAATCTTATTTGGTTTCTCTTCGTTGCTGGAGTACTGAATGGTGCAACAAATGTTCATTAGGCACGACTGCTACTGGGAGACGCAAGTATCCACGGGGACACAGGTATCCCGAAGGCGATGGGGACATACATCCCCTGTCTTCTTTTGCACGGTGAACGTGAGTACTACCAATAAAAAAAAATAGAAAGTACACTGCATACTGGATCAAATATTCATTTCTAATCACCAACTGAAAAAAAATGTTATAACTGCAAAACATTCTCACTACAAAATTCCTTTTCCTTTGAATTATTAAGCGACGTTCTCAAGCATGAGCACTTTTTGCATTCACTGCTTTAAACAGAAACATAAGTTTTGCTTAATGAAGGAGAGGTTTTAGTCGCTGTCTCAGTGTTTCCGATAATGATTTTCTATGTGCAACAGTTGGAGTTCTCGATACCTTTGGGGCAGAAAGAACGAACATCATCACTGAACTTAGTAGATTAACAAATGTCTATGCCTCGTCAAATCCATTTCTTCTCACGTTACGAACCAAACGAAATGTCATCAATTTCAGCTTTTGCTCTAACAGGATCACTCGTCCAGTTGGATAAAAAGACGAAAATGCTAGTGATCAATCAGATACAGCAAGATGTTTATGCCCAAACCTGATCAAAAGATCACGCTCGCAACTGAACACAGCCAATGAGAACAATCTTTTGGTTAAATTAAGCTTATTATTTCAAGTTATTCGATAAAATCTACAATAGCTGACAATTATTTTTTTAAAAATCACTATTAATGAAAAGTAAACGGTTTATCCCCATCGATGGTTTCACGTTGAGTACTCTTTATTTCATTCAATGAGTGAACTCCATATAAGTCAATAAAACATCTTTGTATGAAAGTTAGCTGGAAATTAAAACTTGAGCACTCTTCGCCGTTTCTCACCATTACGTAGAAAATTTACATCGTCAAAAGCCCGTTTTTAAAAAGCTGCTCCCCACCCCGAAAGATTTCTGACACCCCTATGTATCCTCTCTTTTTTTTTAGAAACTCTGTATCACCGCCAAATATGGTGATAAGGTAAACCTCAACACAGTGGTCGAAGGAATTCATAGATACTTGGGCATATAACTCTGCAGTATAGATATCACCTGTCCAATGAAAATTGCACCGAGTACACATGACTGGAATATCATGTATCAATGGCCTTCGTCCTTTGTATTGGGAATGTTGCATCGGACTGCATTTTGACGTTTTTGCAGTACATATACCAGAGTGAACTTGAGTCTAGAGCACAAGGCTATTAATTCTTAAAATTGAAAAATGATGCTACTTGAGAAGTAACGCCTTTACAGTAAATTATGTGGGGATGCATCTAATTTTGGAATTGGGGGAAGGCCCCTCTCCCTAAATAAAAAGGGTACTTAGTTGAAACAATTCTTTGTATACATACATATTGCAACGAAACTTAGAATGGGTAGTCAATGTGATATCTAAACATTTTCACATCAGCATTTGAATATATATATATATATATATATATATATATATATATATATATATATATATATATATATATATATATATATATATATATATATATAACTCTCTTTTGGGGTATACTCCCTAAAAAAATATTGAGGTATAATGACAGATTTTCAATAATGAATCTCTTAATAGAGAATACGATTCCAGGAGCAGACTACTAATCAGCAAAAGATCTTCGGAACTTCAAGCTGATAGTCAGTTCTTATTCATAAAATTGATCTAACTTCAAAAGAACCACACATTCCATCACCATGATTCACCAATAATGATAATCTTTTTCGATAATCGATCTTCTCCATCGTTTAATAAACTTAATAGAATAAAATTACACCTCACGATATTACCGCTAGAAAAAGTAACGAAATAGCGTGTCTGTGAGCTATACTGCGAATTATCTGATAAAATTTTAAATGAGAAAATGTCAAAGTGATAATTCGTTTGCGTTTGCTTTTTAAAATATCCCCGTATTGGAAAACACAGAAACTGATTCTGTCATGTAAACAACTCATATTTCCCACAGGCTTTTTGTAAATAGTTGTGCAAGTTTACTTCAGCTCATCAGTTGAGTTACCTCAAGGCTTCTTTTTTTCAAATATTTTCCCCAGTGCGTACATGTTTGGGCATTATTTTCTTCCCCAAAGCATTGCCTTTTTGAAATCTTATGGGAATTTCCACTCAGTGCACTTAAAAACCAATTGCTGCCAACATTTCATCTGCAGCTGCAGTTTTTCAGTGTTGTGCATAGACTTTCTCCAAGATTCGTGGCGTCGCAGATCTATTTCTTTATGAACTTGTGTAATCCGGCCACCGTTTTATTTATGATCTTTGTGAATCAATGCTGTGTCTTTTTGTCTGACTTTATTGTTAAATGGCTAGTCAATCGTCATTTGAATGCTTAAAAGTTGAATCTTCATCTCTTACTACTGTTATTTTCTATAATATACTGAATTGCTATTATAGTCCCCCCATATTTAGCATGATTCTGTCGGATGCAACTTACATTTTTCTCAGTTTGAGAGTCAATTTTTCGGTAAGATTCCATATTTCAGCTCAATAGGTGATTATTCGCTGTAGACCCTTCTTTTTAGGACTCGTGGGATTTTCTTGTTCTTGAAGGTTGGGCCAGTTCTACAAAAAGTTTGTCAACCTTGAGTAATTCTCTGTTTGATATCCTTATGGGGAGCATTGTGTTAGATGTGACAGTCAAATTTCCTCAATTCTGACTTTACGATTTTGATGAGTGTGTCTTTCTCTTCAACGCGTTTGTTGTACATGACTTTTGTTTTAGAGATATTGTAGAGGGTAACATTAACAAGAGTAAAAAATATTCTCACTCAGACGGGTCAACATATAAATGCAAAGAACAAGAAAAAAAGCAACTTTATCCTTTAAACATTTTAATAAACAATAATGATAAAGGAAGCAACAAGTTGTTTGCAACAATTATCTGAACAACTGTAAATGGCTGCTTTCGGTAGCATTCACTCTTCAGGTCAAGTGAAATCACTTCCTACCAATGAAATCTATTAGATAGATCGTCATTACAATCAATAATTGAACAATCATATCGTCAGATTTGAAGTCAGGAGAATAATATCCCATGGGAGGATAAATATGATAAGATTAAATACTGTTTATGGCATCTTAGCCGTATTCCACTAGAAATCATCTAAGGTGAAGACATGTAATGACATCTGGAACTTTCTCAATAACCTGATGTTATTAATAAACTTATCCCCTAAAATATACGGAATTTACCTCCAGGGGGCGTCTGATAGGGTACTAGAGTAAAGAAGTGAAAATTTCATGTATCTTTACAAAGCAATCTGTTCAGGAGCACTAGAAGATACCGAAAGATGAAACCACTGAAACAATAACGCACATGGGAAAAGATATAATCTTTCATGACTTCCAGCGATTACCATTGATGAATTATTTGCTTATGTCTCATAATTTCTAATGGAAAACTGTAATTGGAGCAAAGCCCCAAATCATCATTCAGATTTCTGAATTGATGATTGATTTTATTATTTACATAGTAACAATTACTTGTTTTTTTTAAACACACTCATACACACACACACTCATATACACACACACATACACACACACTCATATATATATATATATATATATATATATATATATGTATACACACACACACACACACACACACACACATATATATATATATATATATATATATATATATATATATATATATATATGACAACACAACTTACCCACAATGCATAGCTCCTGGCAGTGGACACTGGTTCAACATGGTATATTTTAATACCCACTCACACAGCAAACACCACTGATGATGGGAAGAATCCCGAAACATGTATGGACAATTTACTTATTAGGATTAATAAACCTTACCTCCAAATACCTCACTCTCGAGTCCGTCTCACTCTCTACAGTAAACATTTTATATATATATATATATATATATATATATATATATATATATATATATATATATATATATATATATATATATATATATATATAAATATAAAGTATTACATGGCGTATTTCAAGGCAGGTCGATGCTTGCCAGTCATTTTTTTTCAGAAACTTCCAGAAATGCAGAATAAAAACTGTCTGCATATTGCATGTTCGAGACTCATGGGAAAAATGTCAGACTAAAGCTGACTGTCACCTACACGGATACAAAGACTTCCCCTCTAAATCGTACTAAACCCACAATACAGAAAAATCCCCATCCCTTACTTCGTTTGACAAGTCAATCTTCTTGTCTGATGCACAGCCCTGTCCATAAACCCATAGCCCCACATATATATATATATATATATATATATATATATATATATATATATATATATATATATTGTAATGCTGCGTATCTATCGACCTATCCTTTTTTTTTTGTCAATCTATCCGTCCACTCCCCTTTTGCCAGTTTGTCTTAGAATTCTAAATATTTCCATAGAGTAGTTCGTTTTATTTGTTCATACCTCATTTTAGTGTTATCATAGAAGTACTGAACACTACTCCTTGGTTAGCATCGAAATCAATTGTTATATCTTGAGTATTACAGCTCGTCTTCCATTGTTACTGTTGAAATGTGTATAGGTGAGAGTGACATAACGTATTTGCTTTATTGCCTACCATTTAATGGTGGACAAATTATTGAATTTTATGCCAACGATGAAATTTATGGATAGGTTTCAGTAAGATCGATGGGAACGATGTTAATTGAAAACTCGAATCTACGGCTGGAATCAAATAAATAATGGGATCACTGTGTACGATAATTTCCTCGCGTGCTACACACAAGATATATATATATATATATATATATATATATATATATATATATATATGTGTGTGTGTGTGTGTGTGTGTGTGTTTGTGTGTGTGTGTGTGTGCGCGCGCACGCGCGCGTGGCGTGTGTGTGCGCCTGTTAGGGTGTGCGTGCGTGTAGAACATGGATATCAGGTGGAATTCTATCTGAAGAATTCACTCGATGCCTTTTTTGTATATTTTTTGTGTATTTTACCATTGAATTAGGTGCACTGACAAGGATGAATATTGGGAAAAAAACTCAAAACAGGATACTTGTTGAGTAAAATAGATGCTTTTCAGGCTAGCGTGCGAGAAGAAGTTTTTGAATTAAGACTAGCTAGCAAAAACATAATTTGGAATTCAGACTAGCGGGCGAGAAGAAAATTCAGAATTCAGACCGGCGGGCGACATCAAAATTCAGAATTCAGACAAACGTTCGAGAACAAAATTCCTAATTCTAACGGAATTGCAAGAACGACATTCTTAATTTAGATTACAATGCAAGAGCGAAATTCGCATTTCAGACTAACCAGTACCAGAATTCAACCTGATCCGCCAAATTACAATTGAGAAACTAATGCAGATTTCTCTAGTATTTAAGTCAATCTGGTCGATTACTTTACAGGAAAAAAATCACCTAGAATCCGTCTGAAACCATGGCTTTTCCCTCGATTGTCTTAGAAAAATTGGATTAAACAACCAGGTACTCTCGGTATATTCATCATTTAAATGAGTATTCCAATACTCTCTTCATTCATTTTATTAATATTGTGTTCAGGATAATTCAATTGAAAGGGACTGGAGATCGAGTGAAAGCACGCTCCTCCATTTATCTGGTTGCTTTCAGTAAAATTGCCGTTTGGATAATTGCAAGTCACAACTTTTGCAAAGCTTTTTGAGACTGTTCCGCGTGTTATGATTATGGTACATACCAGGTCCAATTACTGTCATATTCAAAATCCTCTAGTGAATCAACTTTCCCATGCAGACAGGCTAATTCAACACATTTTAAACTCATATTCTTTCGCATTCGACGCAGAGTATTGCGTGATGCTAATCAAAAACACAGACTTCTAAAAAAAACAAAACTGAATGTCACCCAAATAAACGTGAACGCATGAACCAGACATAGAGTAAGCCTGAACTACTAATGTAAATGCATTTATAAGTGCAATCAAAAAAGCATTCAGAAAGCACATATCTTAGTAGAAGCCACACAATAACCAAAGCAAAATGAAAAACAGTCTGTATAGCACCAAGAAGAAGGAGGGGTTACCTATGTTTAGAATTAATATATAACTCTTTTAAACATGGAAGAATATCTATTCAACGCAAATATATTTCCGGAACTGTATCCATACTCAATCAATTTGTCAAGAGCGCATAACAACATCTTACATAAATATTCCATCGGAATCCATTCGGAACTCCTAGAGAGGTTGTGTGGGAAAATATGAATGAATAAATGAATATATGAACAAAAATCAAAATACATATTTTGATAGGGAAGAAATTTTGATCTGCCCTAAAATCAAATTGCTGCTTCAAAAGCCCTTGATCTATCCCTCAATGGAATTTCATTCAAAATCACTCAAAACTTTTGGAAATATTTTGAGCAGCCATTGATGTAATAATATACCTTCTCCTATATTGTAGACAGTGGTAACAAAGAATCTTGCAAGCGTTTACTTTTGTCTTGTGCAATCTAAATTCTAGATTTGTACATATTGATTTAGTGTTTTGGTTATTATATTCCATTTCATAAGAATGTGTGTCTCTGCATGGTAGAAAGATTTTCGTTTCATGATATCGAACAAAGGATAACAACGTGACTCTGTCCTCGTCTGAAAGGAGTTTAGTCTAGACATAACATTATCTGGATAGCTCAAATGAAATGTTACCAAATTTAAAACTGTATGTCTATTAACGTTTATTTGATATGCCGTAGGGATTGGTAATTGTGATTTAGAACGTTTACATAATTGAGTTTTTTACAATATATATATATTTATTTATATATATATATATATATATATATGTGTGTGTGTGTGTGTGTGTGTGTGTGTGTGTCAGTATGCGTGCATAAGTGCGTGTCAGTGCATGTGTTTATGTCTTTGTTTGTAAAAGTTTGTGTGCCCACTTTGGTCACAGGGAATTGGAAATTGATGAAACCTTCTAATTGCATAACAGTGAATATATACTTAAATATATGTTCACATGATTGACTGTGCATAGAGGTATTTTGCAGGAAGTAAAATAAAGGGAAAATTAGTTTGTGATTCACAGAAACTCAATTTAGATATCTTATGTACATATATATATATATATATATATATATATATATATATATATATATACATATATATATATATATATATATATATATGTGTATGTGTGTGTGTGTGTGTGTTACCAAAATGTTTTATATATGTATGATAATAAATTGTGTTATATCATATTGAAACTTTTATTTATAATGATCTCCCGTTACTAAAAGATGGATATAGCATTTGGCCCACACTACATGGATAGAATAAATAATCAGCAAAAAAGGGTCTGCTGCATGGATCGAACTTGCCTTCCACAGGGTAGCTGTTTCAACGCAATGTTGATCCAAACATTGCATTGAATAGCTACCAGTAAAGCAGGGACCTCAAGGACTGTTTCGATTCCAATTGTTCATCAAGCTTATTTGCCGTCCATAGCTGCTCTATAACTGCCCTATTTGTATCTTTAAATGTGTCAATTATGTTACTAGGAATGCTTATATGATCCGATGGAACAATTATAAATTGTGTTACATTAGAACTAATTCCATATACATTTGAAGCAAGACGTGAAGCAGAGATGGCCATGAAATAAATTACGACTACGTTTTCCCAGGGGTGAAAATAAGGGAAGAAGGCCACACCAAACGATATAAAACAGGAATAGATCAGATATCAGGGACAAAGGGGGTAAAATGGAGGGGTTTATACTCTCAAACAAAGAGTGAAATAATTCAATTAATTCAAAATTATCTATATGTATACACTCTCTATCCCTCAAAAGAAAAATTACAAAGTTTTTTATTGTAATATGTCACAAACACCATATACATTGAATAATGTGTTTTAGTGTATAAACATTGGTGAATTATGCATGTAAGTAAATTAAGAATATCAATTATCTCATACCTATACCAATCCCTTCTCTCAACCTGTGTTTGCATCTTTTCATTCTTTTCCAATAATTTTCTTCTCCGCTTTCCCAGTTTTTATACAACTATTATATAAGTATTGATAAGTTCCAAATGCTTAACTTCCCTACTCCTTCACAGTGAATTACCATCTTTCAATTTTTCTGTTCCCTTCCCGACAGTTTTGGTTAGTATCTTTCCCCATCCTTATATCAAACTACCCTATCTTCTGCTCTCCCCTCTCTCTGTATCCTTGTGTTAAGCTGTTTAATTACCTTTCTCTTCGTACCTCTTATTAGACTACCCATGTTCCACTTTCAATTTCGTTCACTCTCACGTCATACAAATCAGTGAAAGTATTTTGTGACTTAGCTTGTACGTGCGGTTGGAAGTAATCCCTATTGAATAGTTATAATGTTTTTCTCCCCTTTTTTCACTTCGGGGAAGATGTCGACGGATCCAATTATCGACTGTTTTTTTTTTTAAACAAAATTTGGGAATCCGTTTGATTTCAATTTATGGATGCTTTTTTCCTTACCCTCAAATTCTTGACGCATCCATCGTCTGTTTCCCAACTGGTCTCCACTGAGATCAATTTTTTTTTCTTTACAGCTGATTGGTGTCTTCCCCACCAATTATCATACTCTAAATCTTGGTGAACGGGTATAAAGTTTGTACGCACAAACGAGAGTGATACACGGGATTTTTGTGTAGATCTTCAAAAATTACGAGAAATTGTGCAGACAATGTATATTTTATGACATTTTCCTAAACACTGTCTCTACGTATACCCTGCGGTATACTTGATATTTTTCAAGATATGAACCGCAGGAACGCCCATTCATATCTTCTCAAACATAGAATCACACGGATGTCTTAACTTCATGCGGGATATGATCTGATTTAAGGTCGTGCTGTATCGGGAAATGTGCGTATCAGGGTTTTTTTTTTTACGTCAAACTGAAATAATTGAATGCGTTACTAAATTATATCCAAGCGTTGACAAAAATATCAGTGTTGCAAATGTCGAGTGAATCAAATATATGAACAAATAAGATGATTCTTAATTAAATGATTAGACAGAATATGAAATTTGTTATAGTTCCATGATGTTAATACTTATAGTTACTCATCACGCTGTCAATGTTGACTTTGAATGTCATGTATCGTTTCCCATCTTCAATACTAATATTTGAGAGGCTTTTGGATCAATAATTGCTTTCAAAAACCTCAATAGTTTCTTCTAAGTTTTCTTCTCTTTTATTTTAATGACGACTGAACGGTCGAGTTACGCGACCCAAAAGTCATGATAAAAATTGTTGACTAATAACAGAGTGAATTGAATGAATTAGACATCGTTATCTTCTGTATAGCACGGACAACGGGAGACAAACTAGTCTTAGATTAATTTTTTTTTTGAGTATATCACTAATCGTCTCTGCTAGATAATATGATGTCCAGTGCTGGGCTTACAAGTACTTCAAATTGAACAAAGAAAAAAATGTGTTATTTCATCACTTTGGTCTAGCTGCATGATGTGAATACGAAATGAAATCGATTTTAAAACCTATGGTTCCTCTTACATTTTCACATTCCATTGTTCTCATTTTGCACGCCATCTCAAATCATTTGTCGTGAGAAATTGTTCACATAGTTCATATTTCAATGAAGAAAGCAGTTCAGAGGCCATTAAAACATTCTGTCCGCTAAGGCCAAGTAATTTTGCAAAACATAAGGCAAAGGTTTAGTCCTTTTCTTGCCCCGAGTCAATTACTTCGCCATAAACCAATGGGAATCTTCACCCTTTTTTAATGTCTGGAACGTAAACATTTTTTTTTTGTTCTTTCTTTTCGTCACTTAAATAACACAGACTGTCAATTCCTTCTGTTTGTTCTTAGACAATTCACACTTACAATCACGCCATAGCATATTTATGCATAATGAGATATATACGTTGGGACTTTTGTAACTTCGAATATACGCTCGTAACTTTAAAACGGTTTGGTTTCTAATTGATATATATGTTACCATATAAAGGAAACGGTTTCTTTTTCTTTTTTTTTTTCAAATCTCTAAAATGCACCGACTCAAAATAGCTGGTGATGGCATTACTACGAAGGAAACCATCTCATACAACTGATTTGTAAAACGAGCAAAGTCTAAGGAGATCGGAAAACTACAATCATAATTCAGTTATACAAAAGGAGAACCCGACAGGTTTCATCAATGATCGAACAATAAGTCTACTTAACTGCATCTAAGAACTTGCCAAAGTGATCATCAACTTATTCATTAAAGCACTAGATGAAAAAACAATCACGGTACACGCAAGTTCAGAAGAAGCTACTCAACCAGTGCCAATTCCCTTTCGACGAATTAACTCAAAGAGAAAGCAACAGAATACTGAATGTGCCATGCTATAGTCTGTTTAATTCGAAATGGCATTCCACTCAGTGGAAATCTTCATCGTAACTGATGCTATCATTCAGCAAAAATTACAACTCGTATCTGTCAGAGTTTTGCAACCATTTTTGCCACCGAATGATGCTAGACATACTGGAAGCAGGAAAGTTGGTTTCCTCATGAACTTCATCAAAACAAATGCCGTGTACTACGAAGAAGTTAGAAATAAAGACTCAGCAATCTAAGTTGAAAACCAAAAACTATAAGGTATACCGCTACATCTGTGTAGGAGAGCAAATATCCATGGAATCCTCAAAAGAAAAAGACATCATGCAAATAATGACTCAAGGTTGGCAAGCTTTTAATAGAAGAAGCTCAACAATGAAAATCCTGCTAGTGCTAAACAAAAGAGTATAAAACCTTTTCATACGCCCGATGGTCACCTATGGAAGTGGAACATTGAACCTAAGCAAATAATTGACCCGTAAGCTGAGAATAATGCAACGTGCACAGGTGATAATCACGCTCAACCCCACAAGGAGAGATTACAAGGCAGCACAGTACAGTAGACGATGGACAGAGTTCAATATATCGTTATATCCAGGAACATATCAAACGGAAATGGCCGATCATATTGCAAGAACATCACGATTCGAAACATTGGTCCCCAAAGATACCTAAATCCAGGGCGACAGAATATAAGATGGACCAAATGGATATCTATTGAATCTATGACAACTACGATAGAGATGTCCAGATGGTCTATTTCCAACAACAGACACTAAAAGTTTCAGGTTTAGGGGTTTTTTTTCGGTCGTAAAAAAGCAGCAGAGTATAAACTACCACACGCCGTAGCATTTATCGACTTCAAAAAGGCGCTCGACTCAGTAGAAATCCCTAAGGTCATGGAGGCCATCAGTCGGCAAGGTGTAGATCCAGTATATGTTGAAGTGTTGAAACATATATACAATCACGGCAGCTTATTTATCAGGCTACATAAAGACTCGGACCCCTTCCAGCTCCAGAAAGGAGTAAGACAAGGTGATACCAGCTCATCTAAACTCTTCACAGCCTGCCTCCAGATGATCTTCAGAGTAAGAGGGAGAGTAAAATAATTAAAATAGACGGCGAGTATCTGAGCAACCTCAGATTTGCAGACGACATAGCCCTTTTCGCAGAGAACCTACACGACCTCCAACTAATGATAGATGAACTAAATGAAGAGAGCAAGAAAGTCAGCCTACACATGAACTTCAGCAAGATGAAGATCATGTGCAACAACCACATTGGAGATAAAAACACTAAGATCGAAATCGAGGACACAGAACTCGAGAAAGTAGACCACTACATCTACCTAGGGCAACGAATCTCCATGAGACCCTCAAAAGATGAAGAAATCAAGAGAAGAATCACACTAGGATGGCAAGCCTTTGGCAGAGCTAGCTCAACCTTAAAAAATAATAAGATCCTATTTATCCTAAAGAGAAGGGTGCACAACCAATGCATCCTCCAAATAGTCACTCATGGAGCTGAAACATGGAACTTAACCAAGAGACAGACCCGTAAGCTGAGAACCATGCAACGTGCACATGAAAGAATAATGCCGGGCCTCACATGGAGAGACCAAAAAAAGCACAGTACATCCGGGAAAAGACAAGAGTTAGAGACATCATAGAATCCATAAAAAATCTCATATGACGGTGGGCTGGTCATGTTGCAAGAATGGCAGACAGTCGATGGACATCATGACTCACAACATGGATTCCCCGATACCACATGCGCAACCGAGGCCGGCAAAATGTTAGATGGAGAGACAAGCTAGACAAGTTCAGGAAGTACTGGCTCCGTGACGCCCATGATAGAGAAGTGTGGCAAATCCTGGGGAAGGTCTATGTCCAACGACGGACGCTGAGAGACTGATGATGATGATGATGAAATGTTTCATGAATATATTCAATAAGTATATTCCCAGAATGCAGAAATAGATTTCTCACCAACGATGGTAAATGGAAAAACATTTCCTATTGAAAACCGTAACTCCATTTTCTATGTAAAAGGAGAAAAATATAGGGACGCCATATTAATGGAACTGAGTATAAGCTAAATAAAACATATCTAATAAGACTTCGAAAGGTGTGGTTTTGGATAGTACGGACAATTTTGGAATAAGTAACCGTTTTTTTTCAGGGTATACCTAATTTCCTTCAAATAAAATTGAAAGTAGCTAAAACAACAGAACCACTCCTATATAACTAAGCCATGATTCCCAATCCCTAAATCTCAGTTAACACGTGTGTTTTTTTTATGTTTACTACGGTAAAGGACTGGCTGACGTCGTTACGTGTATTTTATATTTGATTCGAAAGGCACATGAAAACATGCTTATGATGAGAATAATACTAGCTCTGTTCAAAAATAGTTGTCGCATTTAGTATACGAGTAATACAATCGGATGTCTCAACGAGTATCGGATAAATGGTAACCATTGAATGAATCATAAAATCACACATCAAATTTAGTAATACACGTTTCTAGTTTACTATAAGTCAATTGGAAATCTTTCATTTTCCATACTAAATTAACCTCCATGCAGGGAAAAATAGTCAATATACTGGGTGTACAAAATGTAGAAAAAAAGAGAGTGTTTTTTTGTATTGACCAAGCAACTTATAGGCTAATTTGTATCTACATACTCTCTCTCTTACGCACACACACACATATATATATGTATATATATGTATATATATATATATATATATATATATATATATATATATATATATATATGTGTGTGTGTGTGTGTGTGTGTGTGTGTGTGTTTGTGTGTGTATGTGTGTGTTTCTCTGTGTGTGTGTGTGTTTCTCTGTGTGTGTGTGTAGTCTTTAAATGGAACAAATCTGAAGCAAGCTTGGGAATTTTATCCCTTTTATCTGTGACATCCTTGCCTTGCCTTGGAAGATATGATTTTGCTATTCACTTTAGAGACTTTGACCTCGAGTGATATATATAATATAACACAAACAACATTCTTAGTTTTGAATATCAAAGTAAAAAATGAAGAACGTGTCTATATCTCGTTTGATAAACAAAAGTCATTCCTAATCCACACTGTATGTATACATCTTAAGTAGTATTTTAGCTTATATATTTCATAAAGCTATACTACTGGAGTAAATGAGGATACTAAGAGCACAAATAGGAATTCTCGATTCTATTCCAAAATTTGTCTCTCCAGTAAAACAAAACAAAAAAAAAGAAAGAAAAAACAGCCAAACAAGGCAGTGATTTAAAGACATTCTGATCCCTTCAAATATAATCAGGTTGATCATTTTGAAATGAAAGCAAAAATCAAGGACTATATTTATGAGATTATGAAATAGAATGAATGTTTCAGGAATAATGTTTACGAGCAATACGTAACCAAAATCGCTAGATCCGTCAGTGTGAATGCAGTCCGATATTACAATATGATTTAATATTCACACTCAAAAGAATTGATGCGAACACTGAATACATCTGCTTTTTAACGTATGATCCATCATCGCCAGATTTATTTTTTGGGTAACTTGTGTATGTAAGCCATTTGTTTCTAGAAAATTAAAGGATGTATAGTATATACATCCATGTATGATGTATTATGATGATACCCTATATCCTACATGGAATAACGAGCTACATGTATCTTGACCTAAAATAAGCCTTAGGAATGAAATAAAGTTTCATATAAAAACATAACTTGAAGGGATGTCGTATTCGATTGAAATAGTTCCGGAGCCATATTGATATAACTGTTTTGTTTTTAAATTACCGACGCCGTTACCTGGTAAACAACTGATGACCCCAAACCTGAAAAAAACATTCAACCAAAGTACCATATAAACAAAATATGCGTGGAACACAAAACCCAGTGAAAAAAGTACACGGATTATATCAACAAATATTTGGAAATAATTGAGCGACATGACATAAATATTTGAAAAAAAAATTGCTGTAAAACTCTCTCTCCCCCTTTTTCGCTCTTTCTCTCTCCTTAAACCCCCCTTCTCTCTCTCCCCCCTCTCTTTCTCTCTGCTCTGCCATGTGCTTATTGTATCTTTGAATATGCAGCTATATTTAACGATTCTAATATTTGCTGTTTTGAGAAAATTGACGTTGAATATTTCATATATATTGTTCCTTTATACATTATTTCGGAGGCAGATCATTTGCTAAACCATATTTCCCCATCGATATTTCTGTAAGTTCATTAATTTCTGTTTGCATGCATGTGTTCTTGGCTTGCTTATCCCTATTACTGTTCGTTTGCTCTCAGCTTATTCATGAGTGAAAGAAAAATTCTACGATTCCCTTCATCTTCCAGCGAACTCTTTGCACAGCTCTTTTCGTATAAATTTAGAATCCCCTTGTGTCATGTTTATGCTCAAGATTAATAATACACTTGACGCATTTGATTAATCATTCATTTACCCTGTATTTGAAATACAACCTATTGTATTCATCTAGATTTGAAAAGGATAGTTGATGATTTTCTCATACATGACAGGATCGAGGTGAAATATTCATGATTGAAATAACATGGATATATAGATGCTGAAAATCACAAATAAATAAACCTTTTTCTATGTCTGATTTGGCACAATACTGCTCAAAAATGTTTCCCTTGCTTTTTGGAGGTGCACTTTTACGCCACTTACGAAGAAAAAGCGGAATGCAAAAGTATTGTTCAGTATTCCTTTTATAGCAAGCTTTTACTGAGTCAGCACACACTTCCTTTCTTGCTTTCCTAAAGCTAATTCTTCTGTACCCTCAACCGATTTGACTTCTTAGGACTCTGCCTAGAATACAATCAGCTCTATTTTAGAGTCTGGGAACGATCCAATGTTTTAAAAAGTATTTGTTAGAACCTTTTCACTCGACACTATTCCGGCTTACGGAATGATTTTTTCTAATTATTGGAACGGTTTACCTTAAGATAGCGGGAAAAAACCCATGTTTGATTAAATTAGTTGGCGTTATGTGGAAAGTTTCTTTTTTTTTCGGTTCCAACTATCTTTTGGATTTTCTCTTTGAATTGATATGTCTGAAAAATGATTATGTAAAAAAACTTAAGCAAATATCCAACATTTTGTCTGTTCTGTGAATATATGGAAATTTCCATGATACATTCTTCAGAAAGTAGCGTCCCCCAGGGCCATAACTCAGCTTGCTACAACTCGTCTTACTGACTCAAAATTTTTTGGTGCCAAATTGATTAAAAAAATGTCAAAAATTGCCAAAACGTACCAAAAAACACGTCGGCTTCTGATGGTCATTTTAAACGCTTAGAAATGCCCAGACAAAAAGTTAAAGTTTGGCTAAAAAAGAAGAGATACCGTTGACATTAGCAGTGGATATTGCGTTGCTAAAAATCATAGAGTCACAGCCGGTACACCACTGTAAACAATAATGCAATTGTAATTCGAAAAAAAAAAAAAAGATTCCAAATGTATAAGTTTTCCCGTGAAAAAAATGTCTTCCCTTTGAAAAAAGATGGGCACCAGTTCTCTCCGATTCTCGTAAATAGCTGGTACCACTCGTTGAGAACTTTCTTTAAGGTAATTCTGAAAAGATTCATACGATATTTGTGTATTCAAGTATTGTTCCAGTTTTGGATGAGATATATATTCACATATGGATCACTGGCAATAGTAAGAGATGCCAAAGACCAGACAAAAATTCTGCAGTATGATTACTAAATTTGAAAACAGTTGAGAAATTACCATCTGGAAGATTGACGCAACAGCTCTTTTCTGAAATGCTAATTTTTTTCTAATTGAAGCCGTATCTATCAATCCATCTATATATCTATCTATGTATCTAATCATTGTGTGTGTCAGTGTGTTGTGTGTAATGATATTCAAAAGATAGAAAAAATAAGTGTATGAGTAAGCTTATATATATATGCATATATATATATATATATATATATATATATATATATATATATATATATATATATATATATGAGTGTGTGTGAGCGTGCATGTATGTTTCAATGACGCTTCATTGCCAATTGACACAACCATTTCGGCAAAGTAGTTGATGCATTTTATGCACCAAGTACATATTTCGACAGGAAAGGGAGCGAAGGTTTCTGCAGGCGTTACATTAGCTCTGATACCAGCCGAGGCTTGTCATGTCGAATTTTTCCTCTGCTTCATAACATAACTACTAAGAAGCCAGCAACTATTTCAAAGAGATGTCAGTTTGCGTTTTCAACGCCGTCACGGGAATCGCTAGAGGCTCATATATATTTTTGTGGTTGATCGGATCAGAATGAAGACGTATGGACGTCCAAATAGATTTAGACACGAGCAGGAAAAGAATAGCAGTTCTGATGAGTGCTATTAAGAGGAAGAAAAAGCGAAGGTCGGATCGTTGACTCCATGTAGGCAGTTGAAATGTATTAGGGAAGATGATAAAGAAACGGCAGTTGAGTGTGAAGATTGTCTATTGGGAAGGGTATTAATACGTTAAAGGAGGAAAAATTACAAGACATGGTGAACAGTGTAAGGAATTTGGAATGTAATGGGAGATATGAAATGGGCTCAATAAGGCTGAATGACTACGATTGCAACAACGTAGATCAATAAATATATGGAGAAAAAAACGCAAATGACTGAGAGATGAAAATTGCCTTAAAAAATAGATAAAAGTTTTTGAAGAATGGATAACTTGTATTAAGTATAAAAAACGTTCAGTAAGGATTGTGGTAAGAATAAAATATCAAGGCAGAAATATTGGACCATTAGGAAGGAAATAAATCAAAATTATTCGTCTCAACTGATAGAGAAAACGTTGAGACGAGAAAAAATTGAAGGGTGAAATAATATGGGTCTAAAAAATCAAAGGTTGTATTGAAGTAGAAATGTGTTTCAGAACTGGAAATCCATAAGAAATTATGTGATATCTGTCCGGGAGTAATCCAGCCATTTGATCCTAACAGAAAAAAGGCACACCTTGCATTAGCACCACCAGATGAATCTCTTCAGGATTCCTCAAAATTCTTTTTGGGGAGACAAATTTGAATAGTAAAAAAGAGGCTAAATGACAAAATTGAGGCTCTGTTTTGCAAAAAAACAAAAACTGCACAAGATGCAAAGAATGGGCTGACTCAGCCATTGGAAATGCAATGGTCACACTGTACATGTTCTCATCTAATGGTGTAACAATGTTGACTGATTTGTTCCAGGCAGGAAATTGTTCGTTTATTGAGCAATAAGACCCACTCTTGTTAGTTACATAGTTACATTACAACTTTTCAATCAGCTTACAGGATATTTAAAAAGAGTAGATACTTTCTGGACAGACTTTGTGTACTATCTTGCAAAATACTTGATATTTTTTTCGAAATATAGATGACTTTTTTTCTGAAAACAGTCAGCTGTATGCCCTCAGTGGAAAATGAATCTGGGTAATGAAAACGATACACTAATAGATAAAAAGTGCTTTCACTTTCTTTATTAACCATAGGTGATTCTGTTTTTGTTATCTGGATTGCATTTGTAAGGAACAGATTATATCGTTGTGATTTATACAGTTGTACTTATTTATTTTTCTATTTTTGGTTTCACTGGTTATGCCATATTACAAATGGATATTGCATGAAGCTTTGATATTACTGTTACAAGACCGATGACTATCTATTAAAGATAAATAGATGCAAATCCAAAAGCCAATATACTCCTACATATACATATACATACACACACACAAACACACACACACACACATATATATATGTATATGAGGATGAACCAATTAGTCGAGTGTCTCGCACGTAGCAGTTTGCTGACAATCCATCTGATTTATTTATAGGAAAATGTTTGATACTTGTGACTGACAGCAATTACTGAATAGAGTGCATTGACATGGGCAGAGATAATATTCTGCAAAACGATGCTTTTTCATCATTAGGCAATAAGTATATAAATTTGTTTTTAGGTTATTTGCACTTGGTACATATTTGCTTAGTTTGAGACACGACAAATCTCCTTTGCTGACTCCTATGGCCTGGCAGAAACACATGTTTAGTCAATTTAAACCTGGCTGAGATGCATGAATCGTCGTGCCAAGCCTGGCAGAGACACAACATTAGTACAAATTCTAAAGACATTGGAATTAAAAAATATTTTAGCACATCAAAAGTTGAATTAATATCCGTTACTCCAACCGACGTCATATTTTAACCCTGCGATACTGTGGGCTCCACGTACTTGCCATATGAGAGAACGTGGTATTTCTTGAGGATTGGATATCGTAAATTATATTGTTCCCTCATATGATTATTTCGAGAAGAAATATGCATGCAGTTCTTGAAAAAAAATACAAGTTTAATTTGGATTCCTTAAAAATACAAAAACAAAAGAAAACGCAGGATTATTCACTTAAATGAGGCAAACTTAATTGATGAATCAATTATACCTCCAAGTAATAATTTAATTAATCATGAAAATGGAAGTAATAAATTATGGCTTTGTTGTTCAGTTTGAGCTAAATATATTTGAACAAGGCAGATAACAATCTTTTTGATGTCAGATTGCAACAAGCAGCTCAATATAAAAGGCCAGATAGATGAAGGGATGTCAGAAGAAAAAAGAAATATGACTGAGCAGTTCTTCCGAGATAAGGCATCATGACGATAAATTGAATGTTTTGTAGTGGAAGCAGTGCTATTAAAAGTTGTCTGGTGTCAAGAGTTATTAAGGAAATTAAAAATTAAAAAAAAGATGTTTGTTGATAATTGAAATCATGATAAGCGCTCAGAGCTAAGAATACGTACATCTGCGGTTTTTTTCCATCAATTTTAAAAATCAGTTTATCTATGCCTTAGAATGCATGCTGCTAGTGTGTACGCTTGCTACTTCCTCAATGTGTTATAGAAAGATTTGCAATGGATTTTAGCAATGGATTCGAAACATTTGAAGGGAAGCATTCGAGTGTTTTTTTTGATGCAATGTCATGCATTGATAAATCTGACACTGGCAGCGAAGCGTCCCATGTAGGTATTATCTCTACCGAGAGGGCTTTGCTTCCAACACAGAGGGATTAGATGTTGGCTCACTATTGATAACTTTTAGAATCACTGCAATAAGAATAGTGTGGCTTAGGTATATTCTGCTCATTACATTTATGACCGACGTAAGCTCCTATACATACGTTTCAAGCTAATAAAATGGTTTATTCTAGTAACTAAGGTCGCTCACATAATCTCAAGAAAATATTTCCAATCTTCTTTATTTCTGCAATTATTTCACTTTTTGAACTTTGTTAAGACTAATGAACCAATTGTTTTGGATATTGTTACCAAAACAATTCTGTACATCCATTCTCCAGCCATCTCCGGGAAATCTGTAAGAAAAGAGAAAGGTATCTTATTCCTTAAACAATAGAAGAGAAATAAATTCGACTTGTCTCTTCCTTCAGGGGTTGGACGTCCGAGGAAGTCTGTAGGATTAATTGAGCGGAATGTTGATGATAGAAATCCTTCATCTCCCTCAAGGAACCTACCAATATGATTTACTCTTTTCATTGTTATAGACAATGAGAGTCTATCAAGTTTGGATCATTGCTTTTTGTTATGAAACCAATCTTAAGGGACTGTCTATAGCCGTCGCTTTAGGAAGTGATGTGCTGTGATTCAGATCGTAAACTTTGCATTAAATTCTCGATTTTGATATCGTTGCAGCCCAAGGTTACTGCATTTTGCCAAAGCAATTCTCAATGTTAGTTAATTAGGTTTGTATGAAGCCTCTTTTGAAAGCCTGAAAGGAAGGGGACACTTGGATCTTGTTTAGAAGTAACATCAGATAGAGATCAGTTTCAAAAGAAAAGCACCTGTCCTAATTAGGGGCACAATACAGCAACAGCCCGTTTCTCTTTGGAAATTATCCTTTTCGTTGGATCCAGTCAAGACAGGGAGCGAAAGGGGGCATTAGCACCTATTGTGGGATGAAAAATTTGTCAATATATAGCTTCGCTTAATTCATTTTATACTTCCAACAAGGCCATACGACGTCAAGCGAGTCAGTTTACCTGAAATTCTTAGTATACACTGTTTAGTTTTTGAAGATAGTGAACCTTAATCGACCCTGTGTCCAAGTAGTGGAATTCCGAACCATTACAATATCAAGCGTTGGATTTACTTGCGTATTGGGTTATTTACCAACCTCACTTCAGTCTCGGGTAGGCCTCAATAGTGGATTATAGTGAAATTATAACTTTATCAGATATACCATTTATGACAAAGGAGTAGAATTATCACGTATATATCTATCAAGTTTGGTTTCACACCGCCAAGTATATACTACACTCATGTGATTAAAAATCATTACAATAGCTTACAAGATGTTGCTCAATCTTGCATACATTCAACTATTGATATTTACTGAACACAATTTTGTAATTGAATGTATTTGAGCTCAGTAAAATCGCTATGCAAGGGGGTTCTGTTGGTGTAATTTTGTCTGGTATTGAATGGACATCTCTGGCGATGGTGAAAAACATTTAAGTAGATTAGCAAAGAGACTGGTTTCTAAATATTTGTAGAAATATATTTTCCCAAAAAGTTGAATTTTTTAAAAAATGGCATGTGTCCTGAAATTACCTTTTAACACACGCGTTACTCTAGAAGTGCTCCAATAATGATTTGTTTTCTCTCTTTTGTCCAGTGTTGACGATAGCTAGATCAAGTCTCTTGAACTGGATTGGCTGAATCGTCCGATCGTCTTGGAATATTTACTCATGTGGTAGTCTCACTGGAAAGTATGTTTCACAGCGTTGAGATGTATTTGTAAATTTATAGTGCTATTTACTACAA
>OY735211.1:16820348-16850348 GCA_963457665.1 Thysanoteuthis rhombus
GGTTTGGAAATAATCTGTCGTGATATTCAAGAGACGCTGAACGGATAATCCATATGGCCTGTTGTTGTGCGTTCGCAGATCGTGTAAGATTATTGAGGGTCATCTTTCTCAAAAAGCAATCATCTGATAACAAATTTGACCCGGCAATAACGTGTGATCCGCTGTTTCACGTCGTATAAATAAGTTATTTTTGCCACGCATACACTAGCATTACACTGGTAGCTCCCTCAAGGCAACTGCAAAAGACAACTCGATGGATGGGAGTACATATGATATTACTGATCATTGAGAAGATTAGATAGTGCTTCGGTATCACAACCCCTGGGTTGTTACCCTGGTGAGATAAGTCGTGAAACGATAAGGTCAGTTTTCTTGGACAGAAAGCATCCGAAGAGCTTTTTCCTGAATGTTATTTACTTTGGATAGCTACTTATTACTTTAAAACTATGTGAATGGACAACATTTCTTCTTGAAGCACTCTTTTTCAATACTCTCTCTCTCTCTTTCTCTCCCTCAATCTTAATAAACACATACACTCATATATGCGTGTTTATATATATATATATATATGTATATATATATATATATATATATATATATATATATATATATATATATATATATATATATATATATATATATATATATGATGCATATGGTACAGATCAGGCTTGCAATATAGCATAATATAAAGCAGCGTCTGATATGTAATGGATTCAACACATCTGCCATCAGTTTGTGAAAGATTTGCCTGCTTGAGTAGAGCTGTACAGTGTGGAAGCAAAATGATCTTTTTTTTAGTTAAAAGTAATATCCAGGAAGATTCTCAGTTGAGCCATGACTTTCCAAAAGTTTCTAAATCTGCTATACGGGCGGGGGATATAGCGTTGTATACGAATTGTTCATTCCTAAAATGTAATCATCGAGAGAGATGGAAGGATTTATCTTTCTGAATAGCAATATGGGGATCATTGAATCGGGGCAGAGTGGATCACTTCTATCTACACGATATCTGAATGATTTGAGAGGGGGTTAAATTATATGGCAAGATAATCATCCCGAATTCACAGTAAGCCGTCCACACTACAATATATCTTCGAGTTCTATTTGTTCACGGGATATTGCTACGAGTTCTCAGTTACTTTCCATTGAATTTTCAGGAGGTGTTGGCCATGAGGTACATCTGGTTCTAATTTGAGAGGTCCCAACATAAATTCCCCTGACAGTGGTATTTACAAAGGTATATGTTTCAGATTATCATGGTAACCTTTCCCAACCTAAACTACCATTCAAAAATGTTTTGCTTCACTTTACAATGTGAGGTAAGTTTCATTGAAGAACCAAAATCCATCAAACTTATAATTCAGAAGGTGCACTTGGACAGGCGCACAGTTGATCAGTAAAAAAAATGCCCGACTGCCAATGAGTTACTGAGTGAAATTTTAGTTTTTTTTAAATACATCTTTATATTACTTTTCACGGCAAACTAATTTCGTCTTTTTGATTTTTAACCTGACATATTTGCGAAATTAGTTTCTACTCACGATTAAATTTTCTGACCTACTATGCCCGAATTTCCCATATATATATGTATATATATATATATATATATATATATATATATATATATATATATATATATATATATATATATACATATATATATATGTGTGTGTGTGTGTGTGTGTGTGTGTGTGTGTGTGTGTGTTATCATTATTATTATTATTATTTGAAATACGTACCCTTTCGTTGGTTATCGTATGT
Source organism: Thysanoteuthis rhombus (assembly GCA_963457665.1). Classification (NCBI taxonomy): domain Eukaryota; kingdom Metazoa; phylum Mollusca; class Cephalopoda; order Oegopsida; family Thysanoteuthidae; genus Thysanoteuthis; species Thysanoteuthis major. Next base: position 16,822,113 of record OY735211.1, read on the forward strand.
TAAATTGGTGCCTACTGTCAAATTACTTGTGTTAAGGAGTGATTATTTGAGATTTTACTCAAGTGTATATCATTAAACAAAATCAAAATCTTCCGGTAGTGTATGCAATGGATTTAGAAAAAAATATATTAATTTCGATTCATTGTTAAACGATGCACTCTTACATACTTTCAGTTTTATAAACAAAAAATCTCACGACGACGGCAGGTGTTTTATCCCTGTATACTTCTGAATGTCACTTTTCTTCAGTGTTGAAGATGGATTTCCTTTCAAAAATCATGGAACCTTTTCTTAAATTGTATTAACCCTATGGATATGAATATTCAAAGCCTATGACTCTTTGTTTTCTTACGCAATTTTCAAGCATTATTATTATTATCATTATTATTATTAGTAGTAGTAGTAGTATTTTTTATTATCATTATTATTATTTTTATCATTATTATTATCATTATTATTAATATTATTATCATCATTGTTATCATTATTACTATTATTATTTTTATTATTTTAAGTAGTAGTAGTAGTAGTAGTAGTAGTAGTAGTAGTAGTACAGTTTTAAAATATTCAGGGTAGAATGAATCGTAGTCGTAGGTGGATTGGTACATCGGAAGTTCAAGGTTTATTTTTCTTCATGATGACTCAAAAAATTTTCTTAGAATCTACTGAGTGTTTGTTTGTCCATTTGTGTGTGTGTGTGTGGGGGGTATGTGTTTGTGCATGTATGTGTGTGTGCATGTGTTAATTTGTGTGTGTGTTCTATTTTTTTGCACCAATTTCTTTTTAGGTGTTTTTGGAACACTCCATGAATTCTAATAATGTCCTAGATCATATCAACGCCGTAGGCAACGACTTGGTAGAGTTTTTTCATTTCTTTCCTTTCCATTCTGCTTATATCCTTTTAGGTTAATTCTGTGGTTTGTTGGCACGGTCCTATCATCCCACCGTACAGTTTTTGCTCTCATTCGGCCATCTTTTTTCTCCCTTCTAACAAGTATGATACCACCTTCATCCAACATTTCTATCTACCACCTATCTCGCTCAAATAGTTGTTTTTCTTTTCTTATGGGTTTTAAATTGTGCCAACTCCGGTGTTCCGCAAGTATTTTTGTTCTGGTCCAACCATTTATCTTCTCATGTCTTTTCTTCACTGACTGCGCGGATGAGTGCTACTGCTCATACTTTCAGTACTACTATGCTTTTATGATCTGATTTTGATCTCTTTCTCTATAGTATTAAGAGTCTTTTCTTCCCAAACAATTTTATGATGGCCAATTGTCGGTTGGATCATTTCTCCTACGTATGTTTGGCTTTTCCCAGTGCCTAAAGTAGTTTCAGTAAGCCTCAAATAGGCTTTATGCGTAATTCACCGATGGTTTTTGGTCGAGCAAAAAAATAATTGTAAGGTATGTTTCTGCCCTCATCTCGATAATATTGGATTGATTCCCATCTATTTCTTTCTATTAAGTGCTGCCAAAATTGTCATGCATACTCAGTGGACCTACGAGAAAGTGAAGTGAAGTTTACTATTTCAACACTAACATTTCTATGAAACTGTCTACTCATTCAGTTTCCACACCAGCACTGACTTGCAGTAACCACTGGATATTAGGTGGCAACTAGTCCCCCCAATACTCAAAGAATTCTCCTCAGTATTTAGTCAATTTTAGTTGTGGTGCTGTCCAAATGATTCCTGCAAAGACTGTTTTCGGAGCCATCAACCATCATCGACACTACCCTGACTTTCATGTTTCATTATTGAGGAAAAAAGAAGTTCAAGTTACGTACAAAGTTTCCCCTTTCGAGTTGCAGTCTTATTTTCTGTTTTTCAGTTTTCTTTTCTGTAGTTTTCTTTTATCCATCACTTTATCTCCAGTTCTTCCAGTCTTGTGTTAAATGTCGTTCTAGTTTTTGAAGGTTGGGGTTTTTTGGGGGGTTTTTTTTCCATCTCAAAGGCATTTCCTGGATATTTGTTGTCCTGACTAGATGTTGTGGTCTCTGTTTTTATGTTTTTATTTTCTTATTTCGTCGTGTCTTTTTCATCAATCAGTTTGTTGTACAAGACATTTGCTTTCTTTCTAGCCTCATATTAAAACCTTCTTCCTCGCTTCCTCTGTTCATATAGCATACTATACTGGAGATAATATGAAGGTTCTCAGCAAAAAGAACAATGGCATCGGTTATTTTGGGGTTGCTTGGGTATTTGTCGTCAATTAGAATTTCTCTTCTTTTTTTTTCTAGAATTCAGGAATTCATCTCGAGTTGTTTCCTTCGTGAGTATTGGGTGTTGTGTTTGGGTAAGGGTTTCTTCAGGTATTCCCCTATAACTGGATGATTATTAGCAGTCCGGTTATACTGAACTTCCTCTAGCTAAAGAATGTGAGTTCTACCCACGACTTGGGCTTTCTTTTTCTTTTTCTCCATCTACTGTGTTTATTTGCTACCGTTGATTTAGAGTTTGGTTTGTAATGGAATTGAATGAAATTTTTAAAAAGCAGTGATGATTTTAGATAATGTCACACTATTTCAACCAAGAGGTTGTACCTTGTTTACGATGTCTATATCTGGCAACGTAGCCTCGTTGTCTGTTTGAATTTCCAAGTCCTGGATTTTTTTTCATTTTCCTTTGAAAAAATCCGTCCCAAATGATCATTGATATAATGTTCAAGGTTAAATACCTTCCCCACTCCCCTCATGCCTATACGTGAACTGTAACTTGCCACATTGTCTACATATGTTTGATGGCTTTTCTTTTATACCCACAAAACCAGCATTTTCTGTTAGCGGGTGTCCTCTTCATCTTAGCCTTTATATAATCGGTCTGTATATGTTTGTTTTGAACTTGTATCATTGTATTGTAATAGGTGCATATGAGACACAAGTTTAGCAATTTACAAGTGCACATCTATAATAAAATGGTTTTGCTTGTGTGTTGTTTTGTTTCAATCCCTTTTTCATTGATGGATCCAGGGCTCAAGAGCAGCTGACCCATTCCCCCCAAATAGCTTGTGTATGAAGAGAAAACTAATGGATAAATGATGGCAAGGTTAAAATAAGACCATAGAAAGTGAGTGAACGTATGTATACGTGTATTTTATAAGTGACATATATATGTATGAGCATTTATGTGTATTTATCAAATTAAGAATTTGGGGACTGCAAGATAAGGATAATACTCAATTATAAAGAGATAGAGACAAAATTCAGAGTAAAAACACTTTGTGAATAGCAGTTCGCTTTTAATCTACAGGTCATCAGGTGCGTTTTTGTATATCAGAGTATGAATCCGCTAATCGAGTAAAATGCAATATGGGAAATGTAGTATTTTAGATGCTGTTATCTTTCAGCATTGGTTCATCGGAGAGACATGACAAAATAAAACACAGATTTCTTACTCCTTGATCTTGATGGAACCAATTTATATCTTGCCACAGATGCTGTATCTCCCATTTTTGCAAGTTTCTCTTCATGTTTCCCAGTGACCAGATTTGATAACAAAACAGGCATTCTGGAAAAAATAGTAAATGATATGCTCTAATCAAGGGACCGTAAAACCGACATCACGAGACATTACGAGCGTTAGAAAGAATTCTAACGAGATGTCTCCCGCCGTTGTCCCCATGTGTATCGAACTTAGACGGTATTATCCTAAGTTTTCATGTTCTCTCTTCTAAGATATCGTCTTGACATGTCCACATCGCCAATTCATGTTCCGACTATTAACTCATCGCCTGGTCATCGCCTTTGGCTTGGATAGTCAGGGTTGTTATCAAAGATCATATATATATGTATGTGTGTGTGTGTGTGTGCGTATGTATGAATGTATGTATCTTATCGTGTCATCCACAGACAGCTGTTTCGATGTATTACATCTTTTCAGTGTGGCTATTGACTTTCCATTATCCAATCCAGTACTGCAAAGCAGAATTGACATTTTAGCATCAGACCTGGGGAACTGGACAGTCAGCAAGGACAAAAATTCCCCATCCACCAGAAAGCTCTATTCCTGTGGAAGAGCATTGCATAAGCTTTCAATGGATGGGTAACCTCACTTAAAGAGAGTTCCACCCTTAATATAGGAGCTTTAATTATATATATATATATATATATATATATATATATATATATATATATATATATATATATATATATATATATATATATATATTGTGGTTTTCGCTGATGTAATTTGCTCACCTGAGTCGTCTGCACAGTTCCCATTGTATGACTGCAATTACTCAATCATTCTTGATTTTTAATTCTTTTGTACAATCCTCCTGCATACAGTTATGATGTGATTTACCGTCTAATCTCTTTTTATCTGGGATTTGAATAGTTTTGCTTTGATGCGATCTCTTTTGATTTGTCTATTTTGCTTTGATCACTACTGCTGCTGCCACACCACTATCAAACTTGCTTCCATCAGCTCTCCTCATTATAATTATTATTATTATTATTATTATTATTATTATTATTATTATTATTATCATTATTATTATTATTATTATTATTATTATTATTATTATTATTATTATTAGTAGTAGTAGTAGTAGAAGTAGTAGTAGTAGTAGTAGTAGTAGTATTTGCATATTCACACTAGTTTCCCGGTGGTTACTGCTGGAGACTGAGTGACGACAAGTCGTGTCAAGTCTCCAGCCCTTCCCTCCACAATCCCATAGTCCAAAGCAGTACCGTGGTTTACAGTTCCACATATGTTGCCTGGTGATCATAGCTGAAGGTTAAGTGACAGTTAGTCTCCTCAGTTCTTTAGCCCTTCCCTCATTTCATCCCCTCTTCACTTATCACAGCAGAGCTATGGTTAGTACCTCCATTACCATTGATTTTTTTATCATTATTACGGAAAAGAATTGCCCCTTCCCCTGACAGGTGAGAGAACAAAGTAAAACGGAAACTAACTGGGAAATATCTAGCCTAACTTTTAATCCATTCATCTTAGAACATTAATTTTTTATCTACAGATATTTTGATTCTGTTTCAGAGATCTGTGTTTTCATTGATATCAGTAGTATTGTCCTGCATCTTGCAACATCTTGACCAAGCTGGGTTTAGAGGAGGCTGTTAACTTTTGTGTCAATTCACAGCTGTTTTTCTTTTTTAAATCTCAAATCTGATATTTCTTTCAGAAATTCATTGGTCAAATACTTACCAGTTTTTCCTCATGTAAATAAATCGCTCAATGATAAAAAAACTGGGAGAATAAAAAAAGCATCCAAATTCTCTAATGGAATGCAGATGTTGTAAGCACTCGTAAAATGTTGATTTTGTGTATAAGTACAATTTTAATTTTTAAACAGATATTCAATTCAATATAAGCCCGGGAAATTGTGTTGATCATATATACAAAGATAAGGCAGCAACGTACTACAGTTAATATGGTCTATATTCTAAAGTGTTTGAAGATCTTATCTCTATAAAATTACTCTACATACACTAATAAGACTCTACGCCTTGGAAAACAGCTAATGTTCACATATTCTCATGTATGTTTTTGTGTGTGACACCTTTCAATGATTGGACTAAAACTATCTGCTGAGCATAGGAACAAGTTCTGGAGAATGATACTTTGATCCGAGGCAAAGTGCATTTTTACTCTGATCTCAGACAGAAATGATGATCCAATAAAAATCTTTTCATTTTTTTTTACGGGTATAATGTTAGTTACTGTTGAGAAACTCAGCATTGCATTTTTTCTTTTTTCTTTTTACTTTCCCTTTGAACCCAACTTACATAGCAGATCCATTGACATCAAATGCAGAACCGTGGCAAAAGAAAGAAGAAGCATGACACGGTCAGAAAGTATCCGCGACGCGATGCTCATGGTATTGAAGTCTGGAAAATCACGGGAAGAGTTGTCGGAAACTGAAAAGCTGCTAGTGCTGTTGATGGTTTCACCAGCGAAAATAGAAAAAAAAAACGAAATGACAAATTGATTTATCACTTCATTTCCTTTGCCATGATAGAATCTGTCTTTTATTTCAATTCAGATTTCTGCCAAGCATATAATATATATATATATATATATATATATATATATATATATATATATATATATATATATATATACATATATATATATATATATATATATATATATATATATGCGTGCGTTTTTTTCTGATAGATGTCGAGTGCCAACTCATATAAAAGCTGTCTGGTTATGCGGATTCATGTTTAACTTTCCTTGCGACTTTATATTTAATGCATTCTCACATCTGCATTACGGCCGAAATTATTTAGGGAGGAGTGCTAATAACTTATTGACAGGACCAAAATGATAAAATAGAAGGGTTATCTAACGTTAAAGCAGAATTTAAAACAGTTAACTGGATAAATCTTTAAAAAAAAAAACTAGTTCGTTTTTTGTTCATAAACTCTCTGAAGATGGATGAGGGAGTCATTAGATATAAACTTATGGTACATATAAAAAATGATGTTCATGTAAGAACAGGCTTGCTTATTTGCAAGCGTTAACAAAATCCATTGATCATGTCATTAAGGTTTTCAAGTTGAGAGAAATACATCAGTTGATTTGATATATTCAAGGCAGTTTCCAACATCCAAACATAATGCCAGAATATTGCCTTCAAAATGCTCCATTGCACTTGAAGGAGCAGGTCCCCTCGTAGATGCTTTTGAGGCGGAGGTTGCTTTAGTTGCAAAGTAAACCGTAGCCTCGTCGGCTGAATCCATTTTTGGAAGGCTCACTCCTATACCTTCCCACGTTAAGCCCAACCTTGTGTCCAATATTGCTGTGGTGGGACAGTGAATAAATAGATACCCTTTTTTGGCCCTATCTTTGGAATCAAAGTGTAGTATCTGTTCCGCAGCTACTGACACTTGCCCGGAGATTGGGTTGTGGACGGTGTCAAGACTGAGTGCGCCGGTGCAGTGCATCAGCCAATGAGGTTTTACTGAGGCTGCCACTGCTGCGTGCATTGGAGGCCTTTAGACTCGTCCTTCGGCTCTCCTATAATTACTCGGCCCAGCTGCAGGGGTCAGTTTCCCCGGAGCAGCATTGCTCCATTACAGTTAACAGAGCAGGACCCCAAGTGGACGCTTTCGTGGTGGAGGTTGTTTTGGTTGCTCAGCAAACCAAAGCTGCGTCAGCTGGAGCCATCTTGGACGGATGGTTCTTCCCACGTTAAGCTTCGACCTTGTGTCAGTCTATGCTGTAGTGGGATAGCGAATAAATACCCCATCAAGTACCACGAGGTAGGATCGGAACCTTAGCTTGAGACCCAGAGACTAGTATCCTCTCTCTACACCAAGGAACTGGACGGTCGGTGAGGTTGAATTTAAGCAATATGTTTATTCATCGTATATATTCCTCATCCACAAGAATGCTCCATTCCATGTTGGAAGAACATTTTATAAGCTTACAATGAACGTGTTACCTCACTGAGAGAGTGCTTAACCCTGAATTTTTTGTTTCCCAGGAATCACTTGTTTCATCATTTTACCTTGACATAATAGATATGTGTGTATGTTCTGGCTGCAGGATTTGTTTTTTTTTGTTTGTTTTTTTTTTGGTGTTGCAAAATTGTTGTTATTGCTGTAATTCTTCTCAATATAACATTATAGCGCGTGCCTTATACACGTTACAATAACCTGAAGCCGTAGCCTAGAATTCACATTTTGTCATGCTTAGTTGTTATTTATATAACTCGACACTCGTTGGTAAAAGTCCAAAGATATGTAAGAAAAAAAGGAATTAGAACTGTTCACAAAAGTTGATCGTAAAGAATATAAACATGCTGTGAAATTATATTAGTCACGTTAGTGATGTGTAGTAATTTGTTATAAAATGGAATAGATCGTTCTGAAGGGATACACACATAGTTTTGACGTAATAATTAGTCCTTGCTAGAGCCTAACAGAGTGAGGGGGAGCGCTGACTCGGGATAGAACCTTTTAGCAAAATGGAATACCCTTGAAGCTAGCTAACATAACTGAATTTGGGTTCAGTGCAGGAACTTGTGACAAACACCCCTCTCATCAACATGTATACTAATATTTTTTCAAGTTTTTACCTACTTGTTATTGTTCACGTAGAATAAGGATCAATTTCAATTTAAATCATTGCTACCAGTAATCAGCAAAAAAAAAAGTAATCGAGCGAAGCGTGTTGTGATGCAACAGTTTGCCAGCTAGCCTCACAGACCAGTTGCCCCACTGAGAGTTTAATCGACCCTCGTTGCTCCTTCTTTAAATTCTTAGTCAGAACTAGGCTCTGAATCTACTAATACTCAAAGCAATAAAAAAAAACAGAAAATGTATGAACACATCTTTATGTATTACAAATGAGGTTGGCAAGATTTTTCTCTTGTTTCAAGTGCGTTTACATTGACGGCATGAGATCTGGAAATTTGTGAAAATATCTAAATCTACCTTGAAGTAAGATATTTACGTAAAATGATAGAAATCATCCATACTTAACGAAGAACAGTCCAAGGTTTAAGTTTTGTGAAGTATCTAGTATCATTACGACAGAACTTAGTAGACTAAAGATTTACATTCTCAGATACACGTTAAGTATATTTATAGCAAACAAATTAGCATAACACATACCGTCCTTGCCATTTGCTATAGTTTACCTTACATGACTATATCGTTTTAGTGGTATGAAACAAGAATCCATGTTATGATATTAAAAAGACAGATACCTCACAAACTAACAATGAATAAATAGTGACCCCAAGGGGGCAATATTTTAAACAGCTTAAGTGTGATATTTGCTTTCTTTGATGTACTCATATGCATTAACAGTTCATAAAGATAACTGTAAACGTCTGATCTGCATCAAAAACTCGATGGAAATCCCACATTTTGTTTGTTTTGTTTTTTTGTGAATGGCTAGGCACAGGAAAAATAGATAGAGAATTGTATAAAAGGGAACGATACAGAATATCATCTGTAAATAGAGAGAAACAAAGAAAATGCGGTTCTTTTGTCAAAAAGTCAAACAAGGAGACGTGAAAAAAAAAAGAGTTCTTGGAAAAATATTGAAAAAGACGTAATGGAGTTCTCCAGATTGTTTTCATTTTTTTTATTTTCGTATTGTGCTTGTCTTTAATACACTGAATCGAACAAGAAAAAAAAAGAACGAACAAACAATACATAGTCAACTGAACACACAAGGAAGATGGGTAGGAAAGAATAATAAAACACTTAAACAAACAAGATTGATTCGGAGTTCATAGCGAAAGACAAAGCCGGCTTGCAAATCTGAAATCAATAAACAAAGGTTTTAGAAAGAGGTGAGAGAGGAAACGAAAGAGGACATGACGGTAGCAACGTGAAGTTTTTGGAACAAGAAAATGGAATGCATTGAACAGGGTTGGCGAGAGCAAAGATCGAATGAGGAGGATAAAGAGTACAAAGAAAGTGAGAGGGAAAAAAAGTCAAAATGGTTGAGGACGTCGGGGAAGAAGAGGTTGATGAAAAGAACACAATAATCCGAGGAAGATTGGAGAGAGAAAATGATACTCATAGAAGAGAAGTAGAGGAATACGATAGGAGTTCGTATAAATACAGAAACTGAATCGAAAATAATCAGTCAATCTTCTCTTGAACTTTTAAATTGGATCCGAAAAAAAGAGTAGTTTGATAAACATTTCATTTATGTGACAGGACGGATCTCTCACAAGTTTAGACCAATTACCTAATTAAAAATATACTATATAGAGGAATAAACATGGACACAACACCTACACACCTACACACACAAAAACACACACACACACACACACACACACACACACACACACACACACACACGCACATACACACGCACACACTAAGGGAAGAAAAGCAAAGATACATTTCAACTTTCATGCCGATACTAATATCTGCGAATCTTCTGCCCTTCAGCAACGGGACGTTCTAACAGTCCTTGTGTCACTTAGTTGAAGCAGCTACCTATCGGTGGCTGGTTTGATTCCTGTAGCAGCTCCCTTTCTTTCAATTTTCTATTCTATATAAGTTGTCTAATTTGTATAACATATCAGTATTCTAAAGACGAGAAATCACCTCAGATAAGTTTCCAATCAATGTGGTGAAATTCGAGAATCATTCTTTCGGAGCAACATTTCTATTTCATGAATACAAAGTATGCACTTGCAGTTAGTATTATAAACTGCTGCCTTCACAGTAGAAAAAAAGCTGTATTTTGAAACTTGGCTTTGTAATACTTTCACTCAGCCCAGCATGCTTTTATTCAGCCAGAATGTACCAGTTCATATGATTTGTTTTGAGCATGTTCAATAGTTGTCTAATTTGGTTCTCATGAGCCAACGCTCTTTGTCCCACCCCTGTTTGCCGGACCTGGAAGTCACGCTCTTTTTGCAGCATTTCTCTCTTTACATCGTCCTTGATGAACTGCTCTAAATTCATACAGTTAACATCCTTTTTGTGCTGCTAAAATATCCTCTAATGCTCGGTATTATCTTCCGAAGAAATGCAGCCTTCCATTTTTTTACCATGAACAATCAACATCCGGTAGCACATAAAAGCCACATAGTGTGCCTATAGCAGAAAGAGAGATTAATTAACTGCAGGTGACATCTGAATGTAAAAAAAAAAAAAGAGAGAAATCTTACCGGACAAAGTTAGAGGAAGGTTGTTGGCCCATTACAAACACTGAAACCTGTCTTGGATTGAGATGTTCAAATGCAGCTTTGACAACATTCAATGCATGGTGTATCATGGTGACTGTAAGTGAGTATTTTAGGGGAAGCTGACGTGAGGGCCACCACTGTTGAAGAGGATATAGAATTTTGCTGCTCTGAAGCATGGTAAGCAGCCCATGAAATTAAGTCTTCTTTTATCAGAGCAGGTTTCTTGACGGAGCCAATCATTTACCTGTGGCAATCCAGTAGCAAGAACCAGGTTGTCAGGCACAACCAGTCAATTTACATGGGGAACAGTGGGGTCAGGTCTAGGTTGCAATAATGAAAGTACGTTTGTGTAAGATGCAGGAAATGCTTGAATCTTTTTGCTCTCCCGAGTTGTCTCGCTTATCACTGGAATTGCATGTCATGTTCCTTTATTCAAAACTGATGGTTGTTTCATTATGGATACATGTGCCCCATGAAAAGAATATTTGGCAGTTGTTGAACTCGGGTTATGATCAATATCCTCTAATACTGCCACAGTAATGATGTCTTTTGCAAGTTTGATGAGACAAACCATTCCTTATTTATTAACATGGAATGAACTTCCTGAGATACCTGTGAACTAATCCTTAGGATTCAATCATTTGAGACTCACAAACACGTCTTTCATTATCAAATTTGACTACAAGATTCAGTTTTTTGACCCCACGGACCTTCTCATGTCTCCGTTGAATGTTTGTCAACTTAATTCATTGACCCATTCGAATGAATATTGATTTATTCAATTATTCATTGTCTGAATGATATAATTAAAACACCGCTTTATATGGACCCTTATTCCCCTTTCTGGTCATTCATGTAATTCAAGACGATATATATATATATATATATACATAAATAAATATATATATATATATATATATATGTATGTATGTATGTATGTATGTATGTATGTATGTATACTCTATGTACCTATGCAACGCATTTATAGTAAGTTTCATTATTCAGAATGTTTTTGTCCCCACATCTATATATTTGGAGACCAAGATGTTGATTATTGGATGTGTAGTTTGAGGTATCACCATCATCAGTCTCCAATCGTCCGTCGTTGGACATAGACCATCCCCACACCTCTTTATCACAGATGTTGCAGAGCTAGTACTTCCTGAATGCATCTATTTCGTCTCTCCATCTTAAATTCTGCCGGCTTCGGTTGTGCTTGCGAACTCTGTTGGGAGTCATTAGTTCAAAAGATGAGTGCGTTTATCTCAATTTGGATGTCATTGTGAAAAAAATTCCATCAAATCAACTATGCGGCAGAGCTGTATGGAAAAACTAAAATGTACGGGTGAATACACGCACATGCACACACACACACACACACACACACACATATATATATATGTTTTTTTTTCAGTCCTTCAAACTATCAAGAGCTGGTGGGGCTCTTGGGCCACTGCCCCTTATCAGCAGTGGACAATCCACCAGCCCTCCCCCCAATCCCAACACGTCATGGGCCAGCGTGGCAGGGCATGGCTCATCACTTCCAATGGTTTGCACAACGAAAATTATATGTATATATATATATATATATATATATACATATATATATATATATATATATATATATATATATATATATATATATATATATATATATATATATATATAAATATATATATACACACATCTACCCAGTTAAATCCGTTCATCCTTGAGTGCACAATCTTTGCCCCATCTGCCAAATCTATTTTGAAAAATGAAACATCACCAAAACAATGCAGCCAATATTTTGGCTGGCAAATACATATGAGGTGAATTAAGAATAATTCATTTATCGCATTTTCTAAAAAATCACAAAGAAGGGAGGCTAGAAATCAATTCGGGAAACTAAGTCGATCATAGGAGGCCGATGGATGAAAAAAGTCCATCTAACAATATTTTGCAAATTGTATTCCGTCTATTGCTATAAAATTCATGAAAATTCAATTATTCTTTATGTTTGATTAAAATTAATTTTTGTCGTGAGTGACAATCTTACAAAAAATAACAGATCCCATTCTCATTCTATGTCTTTCTATCTCTATCTCTCTTTTTTTCTGTCCGTCTCTCCGTCTGTCTGTCCGTCTGTCTGTCAGTCTGTCTCTGTCTGTCCGTCCATCTCCCTCTCTCTCTCTCTCTCTATCTCTCTCTCTCTCTCTCTCTCTCTCTCTCTATATATATATATATATATATATATATATATATATATTCTCTTAATTTCAATCATCTACTTATTGATCGATACCTTTTTATGTTCCTTGTTCACTCCGTCATTAACCTCTTTTTTTCACAGAAGTTTTGCAACTCATCATTTTTTTTATATTTAAGTCATTTTTTTGTCTCGTCAGACTACTTTGAATACACCCAAATATAATTTAGATTTACGCATAATATGATTACCTATGTTTTGATCAGATCTTTTAAATTTTTATATTTGCGATTTTCTTTAAATTTATTCTCGTATTTACTGTTATATATTTTATTTTTCTCGGGTATTTCTATGGCTAGATTCTTGTCCACACTCATTGTACTTTTTCTCTTCTTTTCTTTTCTTTTACTTTAACTTATTGCAGTGTTTTTGCCATCGCTTCAAGCAGCAAGTTGGAATGTAGTAAATTTACTTCACCAGTAAGAATCATTTAAAAGAAGACATTCTCTTTCAGTCTCGATTTACCAAGTTTTAAACCCAACGGGTTCCAGTCATTTCAGTATTCCGCCAGAGGCTTATCAGAAGACGTACAAGATCCTTGTGTCAGATCAGGAAAAGAAAAATAACAAATGTTCGTATCATGGCCGACAGCCGATCATGGCCGACAGCCGTACTTCATATTCTTTTAACCTCCTGAACATTCAGCGCTGAGGCATATACGATTCAAGATAATACGATTTGCGTAGAACACACTCGTTCATTTGGAGTCTCTCTGCCGATGATTGGCTAATGTTACTGCGTTCATTCTCGGCTTTCTCCTCTTTGTGATTTGTTGTGAATGGAATAAACGAATCATACCTAAAACGACTCGTGTCTGTTTGCCGTTAAACTTATTTGCTGTTACTTTGTTTGTATTTATACTTTAAAAGATTTTACACATTTCGGTGGGAAAAAAAGCTGTTGGGCAAAATTTGTTTTAAATCCGTGACGCTCAGATTCCTAAATCACCGTGGCTCCCCGCAAGGTAAGAGAAATTGAGACAAAGAAAAAGTTTGGGGACCACTGATTCGAACAAAACAAAGATTCTAAGTAGTTTTATTGAATTTTGCAACATTTTCTTTGGTAAAAAAAAAAAGATTCAAACAAATGTTGGCGTAGAAAGCAAATAAATAGACGCGAGTTCATCTCTACTCGATAAAGAAATTAAGACTTGCCTCCCCAAAAATTGAGATGCGGGATGACTTAGTGCAAAACAACTTTGTAAACGGGCTTGGCAAGCCAAATTCAAACCCAGTTTGGAACAGTTAGTCTTTACCTCGACTAATGCACCAAGGAATACATGATTTAATCTCCTCTCTTGGATATAGGTAGGATAGTCAACATATAGACCGTATTTACTTTTATTTCACTTTTCCCAATATAAAAAAAAACTCCCAATAGTCTTTCATTGCACCTAACAATTACGTTATCTACGATGGACCAAAGGTATTTTCATCCAATAATACACGTGTGAATCCATAACTTTTGTACCTTGGAAAATGATTAAACGTATTCTTAGTTCTTTCACTTTGACTATTGAGTGTGTTTCAGTTAAATAAAGTTGCTATCGTTCAATTTTGATATGAATAAAGAAATCTTTGATAAAACTCTGATCTGCAGAAGTAAAGAGCATAGATAGAACAGGCATGTTCCGAAGATTTGATTGATATCTTTGCAAGAGCATGGAGATAACGACAAAGTTCTGATAAATAAAATAAAAAAAACATTGTTAAACTTATTCTCTGTAACGTATCTGCAAACATTTATGTTTCAAAATATGAATTTATTAATAGCTAATGAATCCATGAAAGAAGCATTTTGTAGAGCAAGATGGTGTAAATCGAGGATGACATCATCATCATCATCATCATCATCATCATCATCATCATCATCATCACCATCATCATCATTTATCATCTGCAATTGGACATAGACTCCGAGGTCCATAACATTTCTCTATCATGGGCGTCACAGACCAGCTTATGGTTCTATGAAATCAGGTATTTTAGACAATATCTGGAGTCATTGAAAGAGTTATGCACTAATGCAAAATTCAGCGAAGAAATGACTTTTGTCTAACAGGCTCTATTCATCTATGCAATACATGTATAGGAAGTTTCATTTTTTGGAATGGTTTTATTGACCTCAAATCCATACATTTAGAATCAAAAATGTTGATTATACGATGTGTAGTTCGAAATATCACTGCCATCAGTCTCCAATCATCTGTTGTCAGATGTACACCTTCCCTAGGATAGCCACACCCCTTTATCACAGGTGTCGAGGAGCCAGTATTTTTTGAATGTGTCTACTTCGTCCCTCCATCTTGTATTCTGCAAGCCTCAGTTGTGCATGTGAACTCTGGGGATCGATGTTGTGAGTTGTGATGTCCATCGGTTGTCTACCATTCTTGCAACTTGACCAACCCATTGCCATTTAAGTTTTTAATAGTTTCTATGATGTCTCTAACTCATTTTCCCTTCTTGATCTATCCATTTGAAGTTGAGCATGAATCTCTCATGCGCGCATTTCATGCTTCTCAGGTCGCAGGTCTATCTCTTGCTTCGGCTCCATAAGTAACTATCAGGAGCTTGAATTGGTTGAGTACTCTTCTTTGGGGATCATTGGAATCGTCTTCTTTTTGAATTTTGAGCTGGGTCTGCCGAGGGCTTGTCATCCTAGAGTGATTACTCGCTTTTTTTTTCTTTTTAGGGTTTCATGGACATGCGTTTTCCAAGATAAATATAATGGTCTACTTTCCCTCGTTTGGCATCTTCAATTTTGACAGTTTTCTCCTCAATGTGATTTTTCTTTTTTCTCGATTAGTTCATCGAGTGTTACTTGGAGGTTGTGCAGGTTTTCAGTAAGGGGGAGGATGCCGTCTGCAAATCTGACGTTGCTCAGAATTTAGCCTTTTTTTTTTTTGATTCCTGTATTCTCCCAGTCTGAGTTTCGGAAGATCATCTCAAGGCAGGCTGTGAAGAATTCGGCTGAGTTTGTATCACCATGTCTCTTTTGGAGTTGAAAGGGTTCAGAGTCTTTATGTAGCCTGATAAAGGAGTTGCTGTAATTGTATATATATTGTTGTACTTTGACATACGCAGGGTCTACACCTTCTATAGTAATGGCCTCAATGACGATTTGAATTTCCACGGACTGGAATATCTTCTTGAAGTCTATAATGCCATAGTGATTGGTATTTTGTATTCATCTTTTTTTCCATGGTTAAGCACAGAGATGCATACTTTCCTCATTTAAGTAAACCTATGGCTTAAATCTGAGCATCTTTTTCACTGGCATTTACTCTCTCGTATTTGAAACAAAAATATCATTCAACCTAACCTGAAGAAAACTTTTTTTGTTGTTTTTGATTAATTTTGTATTATTATCCGCTGTGCGCAATTTTATGCAGACTTAATTTTGCTTCGTTAACGAGAACATAAATTAACCAGTATTAACCAATTAACCAGTATCCAGGCGTATGTGGACGATACTAGGATTTCTCAGTTTATACGAAGGGAAGTAGGTACAGACTTAAGATTATATTTTTCGATACATTATATTTTTCTTATTGTACTAGTTCGAACTGTTTATCATTAGGGTATATACTTGCGTAAGTTTGCATGACTTTGTATCCGACCATGTATACCGATGAATCCAATGAAGATTGAACCGTATAACAATTTCCTGCGAGATTAGCTTCTGACCATTGTTGCCTGATGCGTGCCCTGACGTAGTTCTGTTTTCATCTCTCTTTATCGATATTGCTGGTTTAAGGCTGCACGGTATAAAAAGAAGAAAACAGGTGTCTCTTACATCACAGAAACTGATTAAAAAAACTCAAATGGCAATGGGCAGGCCATGTCGGGAGAATGAAAGACAACTAATTGACATCATGTCTCACAACATGGATCCCCAGAGATCACAGAAGAAACCAAGGCCGACAAAACACAAGATGGAAAGATGAACTAGACAGATTCAGGAATCTGCGACACCCATGATGGATAACTGTGGCAAATCATGGGGAAGGTCCATGTCAAACGACGGACGCTGAAAGACTGATGATGATGATGATGATGATGATGATGATGATGATCATCATCATCATCATCATCATCATCATCATCATCAACAATAGTAATTGACAAAATTACAGTCAAAACCACAAAAACAGCAAGCGGGGTTAGCTTGCTGATCATTGCTTTTGGACCATTGATAATTGAGGACTTCTTCGGGTTTTAGCCACTTACAGCCACCAATATTAGCTTCTTGATTATTGCTAGGCGATGTACATCCCAATTCGTTTCCTTCTTCTTTGTTTACTTGTTATTTACAATTAAAATAATCCACAAACATGTCTGTATTGTCTTTATCTTTTTTTTCCATGTAGAATAAATACAAACTTTGTTTGCCGGAAAGAGTTTGTAGTTTGGAATACTAAGTTGGAAGTATTTTTTCAGCAAATGTCTACCCCTAAGTTGAAGTGTCAAGTGTTGCATCCAGAGAAACAAGAAAAATACCATTTTCATTGGCAAGCGAGACTTCTTAGTTTGGAATAGTGGGTAGGAGGTATTTTCCTCATCGAATGTTGAACGCTGATTCCAAATGTCAAGATTTACATGAGCGTCACCGTCAGCCTTTTGGCATCCATTGTTGGACATAGACATCCCCAAATATTCACCAGGCTTTTCTATCATGAACATTGCAGAGCTAGTACTTTCAGATATTATTAATTTCGACAAGGATTTTTTCTCATCATCTTCCAGTGCTTCCAGATGGATATTCAACATTTACTCAGCACAACTGCCTGAGCAATTAGGCTACAAAGTACAATGAGTTGCAGTTAGTCAAATCTAGCCGTATATTCTTGATATGCAACTATGATCAAATTTTTAACATACACTGGTAGCATTATTAGTAGAATTATCAACATTCTTCAAATAGGTTAATGTCGATTATAATTAATCATTATGTTATAATAGTCTCATCTTATTTCTGCCAATTTGAGTGTTTCTTTATCTCAAGCCTTTGATCACAAGTCCACGATTGTTAGTGGGCAGCAATTGTGAATAGAGAATTAGCTCACAGCAATATCTGAATGTGAAATGCTTAGGATACTAAACAAAATTAATAATAATTGAATCTACTCGTATCAATTCGTTTTTATTTGGCTCCTTTATCTGCACAACTCACCTCTGGTTTCCACAAATAAAGCTCAATTACAAATAGCGTAAAAAAAAGGTAAAACATACCTTGTCAGATGATTAAAGATGATCGATGTGACTCTCAAACGATCAGCTGAAATTACGGACTTGATTTTGGCGTTGTCAGTGGAAATGGAAATAGATTATTTCAAAAATAAAAAAAAGACAGACAAACAAAGGTAATCGTTCGGAATGGGATTTCAATGATTTATCAATGGAGTGATGAATGTCCAAAATTTAGAACTCAAATGTGGGGATGCATTATACCTGGAATGCTTACTTTATATATATATATATATATATATATATATATATATATATATATATATATATATATATATATATATATATATATTATATATATATATATATATATATATATATATATATATATATATATTATATATATATATATATATATATATATATATATATATATATATATATATATATATATATATATGGAAGACAAGAAACGAGAGAGAGAGAGACAGAGAGTGGGGGGTCAGGATTGTCACAATAAAAGTGGCAACTAAATCAGCGTTCTGTGTTCAGAGACCAGCCAAGGTAGTTCATTTATTCTCCCCAAGAGAGTCCTTAGAAAAGTTAAACATATGATTGCCCAGTATGGTATCCCAACAATCTCTCTAGTCCTGTGATAATATGATTTCTCACGTTAATAGATAGATCGATGAATAGATACATACATACATACGTGTGTGCCGCTGAAATCATTTATAAGGGTCTCACACACACACACACACACATGTACGTATGTGTGTGTGTGCATATATATATATATATATATATATATATATATATGTATATATGTATACATATATATATATATATATATATATATAATATATATATATATATATATATATATATATATATATATATATATATATTCTGTTTCCTTTATCACGTATTTGCAATCGTTGTTTCCATCAACTAATTAGATAAAAATCTGCGCTTACTACTAGTGGCGTAAAACCAAGAGCACTCCCTGTCAAAATATAACTCATTTATGATATTTTGTTGCCTCCTATCATGAATTATATCAGTCAAATTACCGCTTGAGAACAAATTTCAATTAATCTGAGGGCATATGTATTTATTGCATAGAAATATACTTATTATATTGATAATATTTTTCATTCCAGCTCCAAAAAGAGGTATTTTTCACTTTCTATTCGATTTGCAATGTTATTCACTTTTTCAGCCATAATTTTGAATCAATGAGTACTTTGTTTGACATCAATGTATCTCTCACGAGCCAGAGTGCCAGATATATTTTGCTTCTCTAAACTCAGACCAACTTTGTAAGACCTTGGAACCAAACAGCTTCAGAACCCAAAGAGTGAGATAACTAAAAAAATTCCATCGAAAGATCGAAAAAAGGTTGCAAAAAATGGATTAAAATTCTTTTTTTTACATACATATTCATGGTAATTTTGTCTTATTGTTTCATTTGTGTATAGTGATTGTTAGCTTTTATGATTCGTCTTTATAAGAAAATCATAATTTTCAGAACCATATATAATGGTAAGAACTAAACGGGAGGATAATCGCACCCAACAATCTCCATGAGTCTATAAAATGTAGAGTAAGCAAAAGGGAATTTTGAGTGATTACTTTATCGAAAAATCTACTGCTTCTACAAGGTTATTGTTATTATTACCAATATGACATATAGTTGCAATATCAAGATCCATACCTGAAAATACTTGTGTGGCATCTCCGGTAGTTATACTGAACCGGCTGTTGATTATATAATCTTATAAAGGAAAGTTTTTAAATAACAAATTTATCGCTAGCACGAAACCTACTCAAGGGAGAGAAGCTCACCTTTTGAATCGCTTTGATAAGTACAGACAGTGAACACTGGTGTGATGTGTCATTCGTTATAACTATTTAAGTATCCTCATCTGAATTATGTTATTTTAACATTTGCACACTTGACTACGCATATTTCATTCAGTTTCTGTTAATTTCAAAAGTCTTTTTTATCTTTGCTCTGTGCAAACGCGTAAAGCGTTGATGGGTAAAAAAGAGAATCCTGACAGCGTTCCCAAGAGTGCAAGTATGATAATGTATGATAATGTAACTGCTATTTTTGGCCTCGTCGGTTCTACTATCGATTTTAACACTTAGAAGGCAACATCCGGAATTCGGTTTTAAAAGAGCAGAAGAGAACAGAGCAAAAAAAAAAAAAAGAATTCGTATAGACAGAGAGATAGACAGCCACTGTTTGTATGTGATAGAGAGAATATCTTGCACAGATAACACCGTAGCAAGAGATTAAAGAGAACAAACACTCTCCTAGTTATTTCAGATCAAGTATGGAATCATTTTAAATGTAACTGATTTTTTATACCTTGAATATGAGTTTTGGATTTGTTTTTCGACTTGATCTCCGTATCCATTTCCTATTTTGTTTTCACCCTCACCTATCTCTCAATAAACTTTTTTTTAAACAACATGTTTTTATTTGGTTCCTTCGACGGATCAGATTTGATTTAACTGGTTTTAGTTCTCATGTTATACTTTCTATTCACTTTTTCTTTTCTTTCAATCCTTAGAATGTCTGTATTTTTTTCTGTTTTATTTATTTTGCACGGTATCTTTTCTTCACTTTCCTTCCTCAAGTTTTTTTTCATCTTTACCCTAATTCAATTCTCAAGTGATGTCTTCTCCTTCTGCAATTCCTTACTTCCCAAGTTATTTCTGAAGCCATTGAGTTGAACTCTCACCAGCGAAAAGAAAAGAAAAACTTTGGTGGCTTTCACTGGAGATCAAGTGACAACATATATCTTAAATGTTCGAGGATTCTCATCAGTGCTCTTATTGTTTTTCGTTTTTTTAGAAATCCTCTGTCATAGATGTTTTTTCATTATAAATCTTCGGTAATCCAGTTTTTCTATTACTGCTGTCTCTATCCTGTTTCTAAATGACTTCGATGCTCTTGCCTAGTTCTAATAATTGTTTAGTTGCTTTCCTTTATTCAATGGATAGTGTGGTAATAGGGAGGCCAAGACGCAATACGCATGAAATATTCAACCTATCCCTTTTAATTTTTTCATCATCAGTTTTATAATATTAAACTGTCGCTAAATTTAATATGAAGAATGTCAGCTGTAGGGAACTCCTAGATCCATTCAGGAATGGCTTTGGATTTACCGAGTAGAATTTGACAAATGCAGCAAACAAGTGGACCATAAAAGTGTAGCGAACACGTTGGTCATAACGACGCTCGATAAATGCATGAATGCAGTGTCAGGTGGACCGTAATGAGATTTCTTTCTTAATTGTTGAACAAATCCCGATGAATGCATCAGTGCAGTCAACATGCTGGGTATACCGAACCTCCTTTATTACTTACCAAACAAATTCCAATGAATGAATAAATGCAGCAAAATGTAGGTAATATAAAATACAATGAACACGTTTGCGAAACAAAATTTGTTAAATGCTGCGAACAATCGAACTCTTATTCACCAAACAATGGGCAACTATACTGTTTTAAAAACTTTCGGCTATACTGACCATCTCCATTTTAAAACGAGTTCGTTTTAGCAAGGGCTCTCTAACAGTATTTTATCTCTTTTCTCCACATGATTTATAATTGGGTGATTTCTTGTGGAGTTTCTTTATTTAGAAATTGTTATGATTCTATTTTTTGACAGTTTTCATTATATTAGAATAACATTATTTGCTAGAAATCAAATTAACTTCTTTCCCTCTGACACTTTCATGTCCGTTCTCTAAATAACTTACAAACCCATCTCTAAAGTCAAAATTTGATAAATATTTCGAAGGATAGAATATTATGAAAATGATGACTGAAGATGAAATTATATTAAAATGTTGATAAAGAAGGGAATTATTGTTGGGTTTTCGGGCTATTATTGACTGGTAGCTGTTACAAGAGATCAAGTGAGAACAAGTTTCATCAAGTCTTTAGCACTCTCCTGGTCATTCTAACTGTTTCAACTCGCTTTGGTTTAGATGGACTCAATTCTCCTTGATCATCTTAGGACAGCTTCTACTCTTTGCGGATTCCATTTGTTAACTCTGTTGAACCAAATATCTAACGAACAGTATTAATATTTATACTTCGTGATTTTTTCTTAAAATTGTAACATGTCAGTTTCAAACGAAGTTAAGAGACATCAAGTCTTGACAGTATCCAAGCATTCTCTTTGGTTTCCACAGAGCGATGTTTTTAAAAGATTGCTTTGTATAGGAAATATTTGGTTTGATTTATACCGGTGCTCTACCACATTTGCCTTGAAATAAACAGCGCTAACCTTAGTAAATATTTGCATCATGCTTCTTGCTTTAATGTATAGTAAGGCCTATGCCGGGGAAGACAGACTGATCATATTTCCATTCAGTAAACACCTTCACAAAGATCTCCATGTATATACATGCAAACAAACACACCCTACTTACACATGAGAGTGGGTGAGCGCAAAGGCAGACGCTTACAAACGCCTGCATTCACAGGGACGAGCAGGTACACATTTGCAGGAGCAACCATACATATAAATGCAAGATTTGTGTGCCTACCCCCCCACACACACACACACATTCTGACACAATTAGCTTTTCAACATATTAGAACAAAAAACTGTAACGATACAATTTTACCAGCACATGCTGCAAAACATTAGTTTGGACACATCTTAGTCTCAAACAATCGAGTAAAAATAAGATATATATAAAACTGACACATATCAAGACTTTAAATGAACGATACATTACACAAACTACATCTTCTCGAATCTTGGAATACTTACACTCATATTCACACAGCATATACAAACGTAAATAGATCCCCCTCAATAACCCACCAACAACGATATGCACTTACACTATATGTCCATGTACAATTTTTTCTCAATGAGTCACCAGATTCAACTACATGCACACACACACATACACACACAAACACACACTCTAACACACGGACACAAAACTGTTCTCATTTTCTCTCCCCATACCTAAATAATTTGAACTTTGACAACAAGACAACTTTTATTTTTTTGCCCGTAAAACAGAGTTGTCGATCGTACCTCACAGTATTGAAAAAAGATATTGGATAGTCTATAGCCACACTGGAGAGTTGTATTACAACGAAATAGCTGTCTGTTGATGACACAATTATCGATCATAATTATAACTAACGTTTTTTCTTTAGGGTTCAGTACTCTTCAATAGAGCTCTCGTCCATTATAAGCTTTTCAAACTCTGGAATGGAGCTCTGTGGTAGATAGGGAATCATGTGTAAGTGAATATATCGCTTAAATTCAGTCTGACTGACCGTCCAGATCCTTGTAGGGTAGGGACACAATATTTGCCTCTGGGTCTTTGGAAAAAAACACTCGGTGGGATATTTTGATTTTGATAGATCGACACTCATCGATTTGTTCAGTACAATGGTGCACTAGAAAGAGAAGCTTTTTTTCACATGACTCAAACTTTGGAACATTCAACGACGTAAGCCAACATGTCAGGAAGATAATGTCAAATGGGTAAGGGGTGTATCATGTTGCACTGGTGTTGGACTATCAAAACTTAGTCGAGGACAAAGAGGTAACTAAACCAGGAAACCAACATATCTCGGGAAAATCAATTATTCCAAACTAGCAGAAATACCCGATGATCAGTGGGAACTCAACTGCTCTGATCTGACACCAGACTTGTGAAATGCACCTTGAACTGACTCATTCTCATATATCATCATATAATGTGATGACACAGATGTACTGGTTTTTACTGCATACTATTCAAGCAGAAGAGATGTTTGGATCCTCAATAATGTCCATGCAATTTGGATGCAGGACGAAGAAAAGATTTGCACCAATTTGAGTGAGTTGGGGTGCAAGCATCTTCAACCGATTCGCCAGCTACTAATTTCCCACAACGGATGATGCCTTCGAGCACCCTGTGTAGAGGTTCTTATACCGAATAGGTATGTGGTGTCACAACCATCTGATCAGGTCTCCTCTCTGTAACTGTGTTGGTGAAAAGCGGAAGCTCAGGGAAGATTGGTCAACTGCACCTGTGATGTTCCAGGAAACACTGGCACCTAAAGAATTCCAAGACATAACCTTCCTTTACTGCGAAAACAGAAACTCCAATGATACCAGCAAATATCATTTCCTTTGGAGGGCTTTATTTGCAACTGATTTTGCCCTTGCTATTTCCTTTACTGCCTGATTGTGACCCATTTTCATCATGGGTGATGTTGTGAATGAAAAAAATTCTTACACTTTTCATTTACTGATTAAACCGTTTTCTCAGTGCATAGTTTATGCTGTGACAAGTTTCATTTGTACCAGTAACTAATGCTATTATGTCCCATTCTGTTATAACAAATGAGCCAAAACTAAAGAAAGGTGGATGTGAATATCTCAATAGAGGTGTTACATATTCCAGCCTCTCTCAATTATGTATTTTATTTCATATATATATATATATATATATATATATATATATATATATATATATATATATATATATATATATTGAAAAAAATTTTAAGAGATTGGCACATAATCCAACGGTATAATCAGGAGTGCTTGATATTTTTTGAACTTGTGTAGTTCAGTGGTGGAAGCAGAGTTACAGTGGCTACATTTCAAATGCAAGTTCGATTCTTGCTGTTGCTTCAATTATTTCAATCGACTATTTTATTCATACTGTCTAAGCCAAGTGACATTTTCCATGTTATAACATTGGTCATTCCAAATAGAGTTTCAAATAATATGATGCATTTTTTATTATTATTATTATTATTATTATTATTATTATTATTATTATTATTATTATTATTATTATTATTATTATTATTATTATCATCATCATTAATATCATTATTATTATTAGTAGTATTAGTATTATTATTGGTAGAAGTTGTCGTAGTAGTATATATATACAAATATATGTGTATATATTATCCACTAAAAGATATATAACAGAGGCGTACACACACACACACCATATATACACATATTGGGTGAGAAAGGATGTTGCACTAGTTACACACTATCAGATTACAATAAAATATACTTTTGTGAATTACAAATTTCATAGGTTCTTATAACATACAGGTTTAGTAGTCTGCAACATCATTCACTTAACGTGTATGAAAGTCGAGTTTGTCACGGATACGAAACATATTTTCTATACGCACGATGTTTTCAAATGATCTTCTTTCGTTATTTTTCTTCATCAAAACAATGAGATCCACATGATGCATCTCTAAATTCTTTTTTTCAGCGTCTGCAAACATCAATGCTGTTTTCAAGATATATCATACGAATGCATACATTAACCTTTTAAAACAGAAAATAAGTTTCTTTCGAATACTTCTCTGTATAGCGAGTCTTGAAATGAGTTTCAAATTATTTAAAATTGAAAGAGTTTCCAGTTTCTCTTCAACATGTTTTGTGACTAGATAAAAAAAAGCTGGCACAACTTTCTTTTGTTTACATTTCAGACTATAACTTTGCTAATCTTTCTGGAATTGTGCTGGACATTTTACATGAGACAAAACAGCTTTCTGCCCAAATGTGTAATCAAATGTCTAATACCAGTTACAGTGCTCAGTTGAAATTGTTCCGAATTAATCTAATATTATCTCAATCAGACGTTCCCACCGAACTGCAAGCGTATTACTCCAAATTAACCTCAGCATTAAAATGGCGCCATTCACACATAATTGCTGTCGAGGGTAAAAGATTTACCTTCGTTATAGAACGTGTTGGGCATATATAAAGCGATGTCGCCTGGAATATTCCAATGGTCAATTGTAATTCTAAGGAATTAACCACATATTTTACGTCTAATTGAAAAATCTGATTTCTGTAAAAAAAGGAGACACGTATTCAGGATATATATGGATATGAGATGACTGTCTCACTATATATCACTCCTCTTGCATATGTTTACGTGCAAATAAATATATGAATAAATTTTGTTCGGTTGCATATATATGTCTGCTTAAGGATTTTAGCAGTTGTGCACGAGATGACAATTTGCATAACTGCATTTATATATATATAAGTATACTCACACACAAGTACATACACACTCCTGTATGTGTGTACATTGTCAGTGCACTTACACAGGGTAGTATTCACTTGCTTATATAGGATGAGAATATGTGAAAGTGTGTTTATACGTGTGTGAACCTGACTAATATGAGGATAAGTTGGGAGTAGGTGGTTACATTTTCTACTGTTGCTTTTCATACATAAACGGTGAGCTAAAGACGTATGCACTCTCTTCCTCTCTCTGTATTTGTCTCAGTCTCTCTGTCTCTTCCTCTCTCGCATGAATATATATGCCAATATATATATATATATATATATATATATATATATATATATATATATATATATATATATATCTTACCTTTTAGGATGTAAGTTCGATACACTGCTTGGATTTTAGATTTCAGATCTTTTGGTTCAATAGTTCATGACGTTGCAACTGTTGTGATCAAACAGAATGTTTTGATACTGTTCAAAGCATTTTGTGCCAAATAACCATACCAATCATGGATGAAAATTTATTGCACCTGATCTTGAAGTTTGTTTTTGTATCAGTCAGCATAGCAAATGCTAAAATAAAGAGTGATCACAATTTTATCAAATTTGATGATTTTTTTATTGAAATATATTTGAAATCTAGTGCGTAAATGTTGGTATTCGAAAAAATATGAGCCAATGCATTTTGTTATTGCATTTAGCATTTAATAACATCGGATCTTTCGGTTCTTACAAAAATGTGGCTGCCATTCTTGCTTTTTTTTTTTTTGCATGAAATGAATCTATTTATTCATATTGTCCAATGTTATTCTTTTGTCTCTTTGACGATTAATAGAGACAGAAATCTGATATTTATAATAGAGAGCACTGTCCAACAAGCTCCTTTTGCAGACTACTCCGCAAGTTTTGATGGTCTTATTGTATCTCAATGCCTCATTGAGTTGGCCTTGTGTCAGAATTAATAAATGACTTTTAGTGCTGACTGAAATAATATCGTTATTGAGTTATTCCCCTGATTACCTTCATGGTATGTGCAAAAATAACTGCATGTTCCACAGTGTCTATGTACTGCTTTAAAATTTGCGTAGCTCAGTGATGGTTGATCGCTGAGGTTGGAGCAAAGTCTTTGAAATACTCCAAACACCTATTGACACTGTAATAATATCATTAGGCGTTGCTCAGCTAGTTTGGCCTTGTGGCAGACAAATCTTGGCTAAGTATACCCAAATGGAGAATTATGTATCGCGTATTGTGTTCGATTACGTGATTCAATCGGAAGAATTTGAAATGCCTAGTTGCTTATGAACACACCTGCTGTCCCGATATTATGACAACAGATTAATCTCAATGATGGGGCTTATGTAACTTCCTTAATGGCATTGAATCCTCCATTCCATCCCTTTAAAAAGCAGGTGATCCAACCCTTCCATGCTCAGCTTAATACTGCTTGCAGCTGCTGAGGCGCAAACTTGCTATTTAGAATTGGATTCGTACAGATATGTCAGATGTGAAGCGAAAGTGTTTGAAGAACTTTTAACTTTCTCATTTAACCCCTTTAATCTTAAATGAAAGGTGAGTAGTTGAGTCGTTGGTATGAGCTCGCAGCAAATGCAAATAGATTCGTGACCAGACATGAATGGATTCCTGGCTGTCAGTTGCGAAGAGAGTTCGGTTCAAATTATTAAATTCTTCTTTCGTTCGATTTGAAAGTTTTTTAAGGACACGATTTTTTTGATAATCTTTTTTTATTTTTTAACCATCTCTCTCTCCCCCTTTTTCCCAATCTATCAATCTATATATCTATTCATCTATACACTCGCAAAGGTTTTAGATTTAAAAGCATAGGTTTGTTAATGTGTGTGTGTGTGCGTATGTGCGTGAGTTAGATAGATAGATGGATGGATATAAAGATTAAGAGAATAGAATAAAATAGAAAACTTTGGAAAACTTTAAAATTGACTGAAAGTAAGAATATAATAAATAGAACCAAACTCCTTTTGCAACTGAACTGTTAGAAATCCATTCATTCTATTTTTTCAAATTGCAATTTTCAATCGACGGTAAAATGGAAATTAAATTTCCGTCAGTGTTGCAATATTCTATAT
>OY735211.1:16852848-16867848 GCA_963457665.1 Thysanoteuthis rhombus
ACTATGTTATGATTTGTGATGTCAATTTATCGTCTGATATTCTTGTGACATGGCCAGCCAGTTTCCATTTGAGTTTTATAACGGATTCTGTGATGTCTTTGACCCCTGTTTTTCTCTGACACATTGTTTCGTCATGAGATCTCTCTATGTGAATTCAAGCATGATTCTCTCATAGGCACCTGGCATTCTTCTCAAGATAAGGGTTAGTCTGTGGGCTAGGTTCCAAGTTTCAGCTCCATAATTGACTATCAGGAGGGTCAATTGGTTGTATACTAATTTTTAGGACAAACGGGACTGTTTTTCTTCTTGAAGGTTGAGAATTTCATATAGATTTGTCGTCCTATGTTGTTCATTTCCAATATGACTGTTGCACGTGATCTTTGTTTTGCTCATGTGAGGGCCTACTCCCTTGCTTTATTCATCTAGTCCATCAAACAGTTGTTGGGTGCCGTGGATGTTCTCTTCAATCTTCATCAGCAAACATGAGGTTGCTCGGATATTTACCGTCTATAGTGATTCTTTTTTTTTTCCCAGTCCAGGTTTTGGAAGATAATCTCGATGCAGACTAAGATTCCGTTGTCAAAAATTTTATAGAGTCGTTTAATGTTACATTTCAGCTGGAGTCCTGCCAACGATAAATCAGAGGGAGAACCACTACAACGAGATGGGAAGGAGTTAAACGGTTTATAATTTTAAAAGAAAGCAAAATACTTCATTTTTTTGCAAAAACAATGATAACATAATTAGTTTTCGGTAGAGAAAAAGATCTAAGTCAAGCTCAGATTAGTGTCACTTTTAGGTTTAACTTTTCAACTTATTTTGGATTTTACTGTAAGGTATGCATTCTTTCTTTCTTTAATTCTTCATAGCAGTCTGAAACGCACACTCATACTCACACTCACGCACACACAAAGAAAGATTACAAAGCTTTTCATTGTAATATGTGATTAACTCTGCATGAAATGTAAAAAGTACCTTTTTGTATCCTATCAAAAAAAAATACCCCTACCATTACAGCTGGCCATGAAATAGATTACGGCCAAAGTACCTCCAGGAATAAATCAATGGAAGAACTGCTACAACAAGTTTGGGAGGGGATCGGCCGGCTTATACGTCGAACGAAAAGTAAAATAATTCTTTTTTTTCTCAAAAATATTCCCATTGTTTTTTAAATGGTACCTCTGTGGACTCTGACGAAGTTAAATACTTTCAGGTGTGACCAAACACAAGTTACCCACCAAACTGCTCGTGAAATAAATCTGCAACACCAGTTGATAAATCACTGTAGACATGTCCAGCTTACTTTTTGTTCAAATACGTCAATAAATACGAGTTGACAGACGTACAAAACATAGCTATACATAGAGACGAAAAATATTCTTCCTGCTGTCCCATATTCCATATCTGATTTTCATCCCCTCCAGCGCTCATATCTACCTATCTAGGGCAGATTAAATGTGTGCTAAGGGTCAGTTGGGCACTAATGCCACTAATATCGACATCAGCTGTGATCAGTCTATTAGACTCCGTCAACACTTCATTGGCCTGCGCGGCAAAACATGGCTCATAACTCCCCATGCCGTTTCTGCTGGGTTATTGGTCCCGAGAGGCCCGGCCACATCACATGCTTTGGGTGGGAGCAACGCGCTCCATGGGTGTATACCCAAACGCAACACCAAGAAAATACTTGTTCCTACTTGGTCATCGGTCACAATAAGCCCAGCCACACTACTTGCCTCAGAGGGGATTAATGTGCCCAAACAGCGACTATGAAAAAAAATCCTCTCCAACGGAACACCAGTATACATTAGCGCCTATCTGAAACAACAGAACTCTCTTAACGGACATGCTCCTGACAGATATAAAAAAAAAAATTAAATGAAAAACATCAAATGGGACATAATCAGCATTTGCAAAATGAGCAGACTCAGAGAAGAACTAATAGAACTAAAGAGCAAACATTTCCTCTACAACAACGGAAAATAGGAAGTGAAACGTTGCAGAGTACTTATTTTCATTAATAATTGACTCAAAGACAACCTGGCAAGTTTCAAAGCTGTCCCAGACCGCATAGCCAGTGTGACCGAACAAATCTCAAAGAATTACAAACTAAATATTATCCATGTCTACGCTCCAACTTCTCAGTCAACCAAAGAGGAAATAAACAACTTCTATGAAGACTTGAACTCTCTAATCCGAGACACAAATACACCAGAAAACACTTTCATGTCATCATTGGGTAGGATAAGGAAATTGTTATTGCCTTGGACGTTTTGCATATAAAGTCCAGAAACAGAGAGGTGGAGATCTTATAACCTTCGCAAGTGTGAACGGGTTTTTAATCATGAAACCTTCTTGGAGAAGAAACCAAACAGAAAATGGACTTGGAAGTGCCTAAACTACGAAGCCAAGAACTTTGTAGACTATACTTCAGCAGACAGAAGCAGCACCATCAAAGACATCCAAGTTTTAAACCAAGTCACCGAAGGAAGTGACCACAGAATGGTACGATGTATAATGATAATTAACACCAACAAAGAACGAAGAAAACTCTTCCACGCCACTAAGAAATGCAACCACGAAACGTACCAAACAAACTCATTCCCTCAAGGCTTAACCAGAAAAAGAAATATAATTTTTTACCAAACAAGAGGACAATGACACTAACATTGACGAATTCAACGACAAAATAACATCTTTGATTGTAGCCGTCCCTATATTCGAACCCCAAAAAAAACAATCAATTAGTAAAATCTCAGAACTCAAAGAATCTCATGGTAAAACACAAAAACCTTGAATAACTTGCAACAACAAGATAAAATAATTGAAACTATCAAACTAATTAAAACAGTTTAAAAGAAACGAAAGGAAGACAAAATACGATACACAACGGCAATCATCAAAACAATTCTCAAAAAGGGTTGGAGTTGGGGCTTCGAAGTAATCAACAAAATTTACGATACAGGTTGGGAACTAATAATATACTCTCAAGAGATGGAAAGCTAGCGACGGATACTGACACGATTGTCAAAAATGCAAGCAGATTCTACAAAAGTATTTACCCTACGAGACAAATACTGCGAAACAGTAGACAAGATACAAAAAAACACGTGGTATTAGTTCAAATAGTCCCAATAAATTGCGCCATAGGGTGCAAAACAAGCCATCAAGCAAACAAAATAATGGGAGTCCTCTGCACCAGATAGCATCACAAATGATTCCCTCGAAAATGCTAGTAAAGTTATCACAAATATGCTAGCCATTCTATTCAACTCTATATATATATATATATATATATATATATATATATATATATATATATATATATATATACATACATATGTATATACACACACACACACACACATATATATATATATATATAAACACATACGTGTATCCATGTATATGTATATATACACATACACATATAAATGCATATACACACACGCATATATATGTGTGTGTATTTGGGGTTTTTAACGTATATATATATATATATATATATATATATATATATATATATATATATATATATATATATATATGCGCTTATGTATACAAATACATATATATATATACATAAATATATGATTACATGTATACATGATGTAAATATATACACACATTTGTATCTGCAGTATATTTATATAAACGTATACACACACGTGCACGCATGCATGCATGCACACACACACATACACACACACACACACACATATATATATATATATATATATATATATATATATATATATATATATATATATATATATATATATATGGATGCGTAAATAGTATCAGTACACAAACCAATGTTCTGAAACAGCGTACATTGTCGTGATTCCTGAGTTTGGTAATACGGTAAAATGTGTGTGTGTAGAGTAACCTGACATCTCTCTTAAAGAGATCAATAAATGTTTTTCAGTTAGAGAACAAGTTTGTGTGGAATTTTTTCAAATCAGGGAAACGAATTTTCCAAATCTTTCTACTGCTCTATGGTAGGACTGTCTGATCCGTTCGCAATACTGTCTCTAAAAGTGATGCAAAATCGATGACGATTGAAAAAGTGTGATTTGTGATCCACGGAAATCATCGCCTGAGTGGTTGTGATTTCACTCTAGGGTCACAAATCTGTGAAGTTTCAGGCTATATGGTTTTGAAAAAGAAACTGATACTAATATTGTGTTGCCAAAAAATGTGTGCCACCTCTTTTGATAGATGGACAGAGCCTTTGACGAATCACGAGACAAAACCCATTAGACAGACGTCGTACTTCCCGTATTTGAACCCTCCTGAGTTTTTCGGTACCCAAAAATACAATTCATCCTAAAATATAGACAAATGAGAGAATTGATTAAAGAAAGTCCTGAGCCACACAAACGAATCCCAGAATGAATTCAAGAATTGGAAAACACTGACACAGTATTTTGAAGAAAATAAGTCTTTAACCTTGTAGGTAAAGCAATGAATATTCTTTTGAAAGGAAAAAGAAGAATTTTTTAGTACATTCTCTATGTAAAATATACTTAGCTGATAACATGGATGGATTTTAAAATTGGTATCATATCGTGTCGTACTTTTCTCTGAGGTGAAGGGTCGTTGTTGGGGTCCAGGATTTTTTATGTTGAATTTCGAAGCCTTTTAGCTAGTAAGATTGTTGCAACTTATTGAGTACACGTGTAATTCCCAGAATTAGTCAAAAAGCTGAAGTCAGCAATGTTGGGTAAATATCAATGCTCATTCATTGTTAGTTATAGATTACAAACTCACAAAACCATTTAAATATTATCAAGAATCTACTAAAAATTCTATCTCCTTTTACCAAAGAGGTCAGCGGAATACAATACACCATTATTTAAAATATAGTATGATAACCGATTTTTTATAATGTATCAAATTCAATGAAAAAAAATTATATTGATTCTGAAACTACATTGGACATTTTAAGATTGCCAATTTCAACAATTGTTTTGTTTTCTTTTCATAGTTTATACACACGTTAGAAGAAAATTTGTTTATCGTCATTTTTTGAAAATAAGAGTTATATTTCATCAAAAAAAATAAATGATACCAATCAATGGAAGGCAATTCATTTGATTTTCGTGCAATTCTTTTTCTGTCTTTCGTTCTCGTTTTTGGTTATTTCTCAAGCAAGCAACCTTGAAAGCAGACAAACACGAGAAGCAATTGCAAAAAAGTGAAAAGTCTAACAACCCATCAATATCCTTTCCATGCAATTTAATTATTTGCAGTTTTCAATATTGAGCATTAATAAAATATACTTGAAGGTTCACTTATAACAACGGAAAATCATCCGCCATCAAATGCAGTGAAGGAAACGTTTTACAGAATCAATTACCTAACAACATGTTTTACGTCGTCTGACAGAACAAAATATACTAAATTGATACAGAGATGGTGGAATAATGATTTTGAAAAAAAAATACAGTACATTTCTACGAGGCAGAAATAGAAACAAACAAAAAGAATCAGCGTTGGTATTCCACAATGATACAGAGAGCGTAATCTTTTTATCATATTTATTTCATTTTTACTAGTATATTCTAAATGAAATGGGCGCATTCAAAAATGTGTGAACTCATTTATACATACGCATTACATATCATCATTGAACAGGATTAAACTGAGTTATCTTGTAGACCATTTGTATGGGGTTTTTTTTTTTCAGACTCGTGGGCTACACCGAAACTGTAGAATAGTACTTTTTCGACGTGAGAGAAATTCCAGCGATCATCATCATCATCATCATCATCATCATCATCATCATCATCCTTCAACGTCAGTTTTTTTAACATTAACCATCTTCAAGATCCGCCAGACTTCTCAGTCGTTGACATCGTGGAGTCAATATTTTTTCTTAGTCACCATACCATCTGACTTTTGGCAAAACATATTTCAGTATCATTGATCCCACCTCCAGAAGGATATTTGCAGAAATCCAGCCGTATATTTCTTAGCCAACTCAAGTGGGAGGAGAAATTGGTAAATTTTTACACGACACCAACTCTGCAAGGAAGTGAGAACAAACTATCGTTAAAGAGAGTAAATTTTAGTAACTTTAGATAGGAATACCAATCTATTATGGATCTGTCTGGTCAATTTGTAAGTTAATTAGTCTTGTTTTATGTATGGTTTCTTACTTATATCACCGTCATATCTTAATTATTCATAACCATGTACTTCGATAAAAAAAACTCTATGTGTACAATGTTTGTGGAAATCTTGCTATACTTCATTTAAATGGCATTATTGGGGGTCGGGGGAAAGCATTGAATTATAGGGGACCATACATACCGTAATTGGGTCGATTCTCAGCATCTGCCCTTCAGTTGGCGTCAATGAAAAACCGATATTTGACGGCCTCATTCGTTAGAGTTTTGAGTTCGATCATCATGTGTCTCCTGATATCGCGTCCAAGTGCCAGACTAAACTAAGTACATTAAATAATATATATATCTATATCTATCTATCTATCTATCTATCTCTCTCTCTCTCTCTCTATATATATATATATATATATATATATACATACATATATATATGTATTTATGTATATGTATATATATATATGTATATGTGTGTATGTATGTATATATATCTATATATACATATATATATATACATATACATACATATATATATATATATGTATATGTATGTATATGTATATATATATATATATATATATACATATACATACAAATACATGTATATATATATATATATATATATATATATATATATATATATATATATGTATTCGGGCACCTGACCGGCCGAAGTGTGACTGCGTAGCTGAGGTCACCCAAACCTTTGTGAAACCTAAACAGCTTGCGTAAATCAAATGCAATAAGGATTCCTACCCACACCTTAAATGAGTACTGCGCTAACATTTTGTTTCTACCATATCCCCCAATGTCGTAATTCAGTATGTGATAGACAAGTATGCATTCCATTTTACGGTCAAATTCTGCGAATTTCTGGATATCAACAAGTTGTTACGTGTTTATGGACGTATTTAGCTTGGATGATTCACACATAAATGCGCGCATACGTGCGTAAGTATGCAAGTGTGCATGTCTGTGTGTGCACAGCCCCACCCTCATTCAGAAGAAATTAAATCTTATAAAACCTTTTGTTAGCTGAAATGGTGTAAAGGAAGAACAAACTTTTACTCAAATGATATTGGATAATTTCAGAGTGTCCCTAAACTCCGAAGATAGTGATGGTATATTATGAATTGTTAATTCATGAAAATTCACACGCTTTAGCCTATTTATACTACAGACTCAACGAACTAAAACTCGAAGAGACCGCTGACTGTATTTTATAAATAATCCATGTTAAGCATTTCTAACGAAGATAAATGTACACATTTTGGGGGTTTCTGTTTCAGTCATTCGAAAATCTTATATTATTTTTCTAAAAGCCCTTATTAGGGAAAGATCTACGATCTTTTCCATTTTTTTTCAAAAAGGATTTCTAAAATGAAAGGAAAAGGAAACCTAATGTTTTTGATACTTGCAATATTGATCATTAAACCACTAAGTCACTTTTTCAATACTCGTATAAAATTGGAAAAAAAAAAGCTGAAAGTTAAATAATTTTTGGAAATGTTATCTTTTTGAAGTTTTACTCATATTTCCCTGTTATTATGAAGGCAGAAATATTTTAATTGGTGATTAAAATTCTGAATACTCCTTCAGGGATAAACATTTTTTTAGATCGCTAAAGGAA
Organism: Thysanoteuthis rhombus; assembly: GCA_963457665.1. Lineage (NCBI taxonomy): Eukaryota > Metazoa > Mollusca > Cephalopoda > Oegopsida > Thysanoteuthidae > Thysanoteuthis > Thysanoteuthis major. Next base: position 16,860,610 of record OY735211.1, read on the forward strand.
TTATGAAGGGAAAAGTAGAGTGTAGCCGATGATACTAATATTAGAAAGAACTGATATCATGATGCAAACCTCGAGGTGATTTCGGACGAATTCTTCTTCCCAGACCGACATCATGAGCAAATCAAATCGTATGTATGAGTGTTTTCCCAGTAAAGATGAATAACATACTTGACGAACAAATGCGAATGCGTACACAGCAGCCTAGTTGGGGAGATGATAAACCCACCGCACCCGTATTAGTAGTACTTTGAATGATTATTGGGAAAAAAGTATTTGCAAAGTATTCTCATCATTCCTTTCACGACATGCTTCACATCGACGCAAGTATAAGTGAAAGATCCATCCAGTTATACTTTATCTTGTATAGATCAGATCTGATTGGATCTGGAATTCAAGTTCACAGAGAAACTTTCGGTTTCTAGTGAAAAAAAAAAGAAGTTTTTGATACATGATGAAGGCTGAAAAACGCACTGGATCATATCAAATAATATTTAAAATTCATTTAAGATGTTTATTTGTACTTATTTTGCTTGTCTCTCCTGTTTAATCTTCTGCAATATTTCAACTGTGCACACTCTCTCTATCCTTAGCAATTTGCTGAGTTCTTCCTGTTGGATCTTGTTATAAGGTAGCATGCAGCTGTGATAGAGATTACAAGGGTGAGACTAGCCGACCGCTGGATATAAAATTAAAGAACACCAAAGTAGACACCTTAAAATCCAGTATTGTGGAATAAAAAAGTCAAATAGCAATGGGCTGGTCATGTTGCATGGATGAAAGACAACCAATTGTCATCACAACTCACAATATGGATCCCCAGAAAACATATGCGAGACTGAGGCCGACTAAAAAAACAAGATGGAGAGATAAACTAGACAAATTCAGAGAATACTGGCTCTGCAACGCCCATAATAGAGGAATTTGGCCGATCCTTGGGAAGGTCTATGTCCAACAACGGACGTTAAAAGACTGATGACGATGACAACGACGATAATGATGATGATGATGATGATGATGATGATGATGATGATGATGATGATGATGATGATGATGATGATGATGATGATGATGATGATGATGATGATGATGATGATGATGATGATGATGATTTTGGAAGTATTGGTACGGCCACCTGAAGGGTAGGAAAACAAAATTATAGACCAGAAAAGATGAATAATGTATGCAGATAGACAAGAAATGCACATCTGATTTCCTAGAACAATGCATCCATACGTGGATAAATCAATAGGTCCGTAGCCAAATGATGTAAAAAAGTAAGTTTTCAAAACAAATATATGTCTTTTAGCATAAACCTCCCCCCTTCTCGTTGCGCTTAGATCGGTGTGGGAAAAAAAATCTCATAATGAACAGTCTACGGTGAAAATATGTTATGAAAATTTACCTAAAAAACACGTACTACACTGCATACTCATTGATGTACCCTCGAATACGTGTTCAATTTCAAAATTAATATTGCATTAACAAACCAGTTACCTTCTAAATTTGGGGATGTCAATGATCAAAAAAAAAATTTTTTTATAATGTCTACATCATTTCCTGCTGCAATGTATTGATTACCGTGTTGTTTGAGAGACACTGGATAGAGATGTGACATGCAACAGGATTTATATTTCAAATAAAAGAAAAATATATTCCCTTATCTCTTCTCATAGTTTTACTCAGTCTAGTATCCTACCCACGAGATTCAAATACACTCAGCTTAGATTTATGTTTTCTATTTCACGCCAAGAGAATTTAGGAAAATACACTAAGATAATGCTTTTTTAACATGATGCTATTTTTTTAAAGTAAATATGTAAAAAATATCTCCAAAGTTTTATCAATTTCCACACGCTACAATTTACAGAATTCATGCAGAAGTGTTTTGCAGTTTTCCAAAAATCGATTATTAGCCGAAATCTCTGTGGATATTTTCTATAAACTCATTTCAAAGCAAAGGTTTCCTATTTCCATATATGTCTTCTTGTGCATAAAATTACTACTTTTAAAGCTATTTCAGTTGTCGTTTTGTACGTTGTTTGACCGACAAACGGTTATGTAAACAAGTCAGATTCTCCCATTAGATATTCAAATCATCTAGTTATATATATATATATATATATATATATATATATATATATATATATAGAGAGAGAGAGAGAGAGAGAGAGAGAGAGAGAGAAAGAGAGAGGGAGAAAGAAAGAGGGAGAGAGAGAGATTTATTGAGTGCATTGGCTTTGAAAGCACAAAGAGGAATTCATAATAATTTCCCATCATCCTCACAGGAATATCAAGTTCAATAAATCTTCACTTGGAATTGTTGATAAGGCATGCATAGATTCAAAACAACTGTTATTGGAAGCAGCATTTTACAAGTTATAGTAAATGTAAATGAGTGAATGTTTATAAGTATACATACATACATTGCAGTATACTTCCTTCGATTCCACTAAAAAAAACTACAATAAGGAGGTAGACGTTCCGTTTACTCAGTGTTTTAAGAAAGGAAAGGCTTTTCATACTTTGAGCGTAAGCCTTCGTGGCTTTTACCACTGATTCCTGTTGCAAGTTTTGAACATGCATTTAATTGAATTTATGTTTGTGGATAAAATCCCTCAGAATCAGGTGGTCATTCCAAATGATGTCTGAATTAGTATTACACGTCAATGAACATTCTGTCAGATTAGATATCCACTTCATAAAAATATAATTACGCACTTACAGATAACAAGTGTAGACATGGACAGTTAGTGAAAAAAAAAGAAGCGGTTATTTGCCTTCTGGTTGGGCTGTTTAGCTTAATGGTATAGAGTGACGCAACGGTGAAGCACATACCTTATCGATCGCGGACTCAATTTATGCAGCAGCCGAATTTTTGTTCGTTCTATCAACGCTTTCTATGCCGTGATATATTCCCCTCAACGAGAGATCATTTCAAATATTTTCAAATGATATAATGCATATATATATATATGCATGTGTGTGTGTTTGTTCGTGTGTGTGCGTGTGTGAAAGTGTTTGTGTGTGTGTATTGAGTCCAGGTTAAATGAGCAAATCGACTAACCTGAAGTTTTTGATGAGTTCTATGCTGCAGATACGGACAGGAGAAAAGATTTGAGACGCTGAAAACAGCCGGATAGTTATGAACACATGTCTAAAACGGCTCGCTTGTGATGAGCTAAAATTCACTTGTGGCGAGTACCTATGGGCAATTGTCTTAACAGATAAAAATCACTAATTGCAAACATTTTCGATTGATTGATCCAAACCTATCGATGCAAAAAGTGAACTGTGACTCCACCGTCAATTATCAGCCAACAAATGAGATAATTTTGCACACCTCGCGGATAGGACTGATTTTATCACAACGGAGTATACATTGATTCGTTGTTCTGCTGGTCTTATCACTGAAATAGATTTTACGTGTTGCATAACATCTACCCCCATGTCATCCATGATCAGATACGCCCCTCCATGACAACAGTTTTTGACGATGGCTATGGCATCATTCACAAGGACAATGAAACCTGCGACAATGTATGAGTTGTTCGGGAATAGTTTCAAGAAACATGAAAAAAGCTGCAAGGTATTCATCAGGTAACCAGACATCCGTAATCTCAATCCGATTACGAAATTATTGGATGTGTTGAATTAACAGTTTCACTCTTTAAAACAATGTTCTGTAAATTATAGCAGTTGAAGGCCTGCTCTAACATCTGGGTACCATTTTGGAGACTTGAAGATTATGTACAGTTCATGCTTGATAGGGCTAGATTTGTTAGGGATCCATTAAGGACCAAACATTGGATATTAGACGGATAGTCATATTATTTTAGCCTCTCAGTGTTTATATATCTATTATGTCTCCCGATGTTGTAGCTCTCTTGCTAAGACTCAGACAAACCTATAGCAAGTCATGTGAGTTTTGAAACTACGAGGGCTATAATGAAATCTATGGCATTATTGTAATCCAATAAGTGTTTTGTGTTTCTGGAAATATGGAATATCATTTTTGATTATGGGAGTAAAACCTTAATTTCCTCACTTATACTAAACGTTATGCTCTCTTGACAGGCCTTTGTTATCCGGTGCTGACGCTTTAAGTGATTATATATTTTTGTATGAATCATGAACCACGAGGATGTGGTTGTTGTGTATTCGTTCTCCTAACTTTATCAATGTTGTTTTTACAAATCCATAAGACAGTGTGCTACAAACATTTGCAATGTCAACGGAGAGACCGATTTTAAGACCAGGAGGAAAATGCAGAAAGGAATAAAAGGCATATGGGTGCTGTTACATGAAGTTGGGTTGGCCAAACTGAGCCAGGGTCATGAATCGTTAATCAGTTTTCTCTTATATCACTCATTCATTTGCAGAAAAGGAAGTTGCAAGTAACCGATGGGATAAAATGGGATAAGAGATAGGAGAGGTTGATGGAAAGGTAGAGAGGGGTAGGGAAAGCAAGGATGAGAAAAAGAACAATAATGAAGGAAGATAAGAATTGAACGGTTAAAAGATAAAACGGAAGGATTATTTAGAAAAAAAAACGAAAAACATTTGGAAAAAGGATGAATTCAACGAAGGAATAGTCTTGAGAGAAATAAGGTCACTGGCAAAATTCAGTCGAGGGCATATATATATATATATATATATATATATATATATATATATATATATATATATATATATGTAGATAGATAGATAGATAGATAGATGGATATGGATATATAGATGGATAGAAAGAGAGAGAGAAAAAGAGAAGAGGGATACTTCTGGGTCTCGAGGATAATCATTTCATGTTTTTTTTTCATTCAAACCATGACATTCTTTGAAATGAATATCGTTTATGCTTGGTAATTTGATACCAAAAACCTATAAGACAGATTTCATTCTAATTCGTTCGTAGTTGATTAATTTGAAAAAGAAAAACTTAATGGGAAATGGCTAAGACATCCAATAAGGAGATTTCATAATACGTATTTACAAAGATAGAACGAAAGAAAGAAAGAAAGAAAGAATGACTGGAAAGAGGAAAGTTAGTGAAAGTGTGAAATATCAATAAGCAAAAAAAAATTTTTTAATCGGAAATTGACTGTAGAAAACTAACGTGAAACATGGCAAATACAAAATTCAATTCAATAGAAAAAAATATGTGACTTGACAATCGATTCAATGTTCGGAGAAAAGAAAGAAAACGCGCAAGAGAAAGGAAGATATATAAAGTCAAGCAGAAATAAAGTGGAGGGAAAAACAAACACAGCACCGAATTCAGGTCTTACAACTATACTGAATTTCAGCTTGCAGGGTACCTCATACTAGTTCATGCTGGATTGTCCTATGTCGATCTACTGTCAAATTAAAAGAGAGGGGCAATGAAATGCACACACACTAAAGAATGGAAAAATCGAATACATGAAACACTGCACAAATGGATAAAGTAATTTTATCAAAAAAAAAAACAAAAGAAAAGGAAGGAAATTATGAAAAGGGAAGAAAAGTAATTTTCAAGGGAAAGGCATGAAACTTTTTAAAAAATATAGGAAAATCGAAAGGATATTTTCAGAAATCCCAATACGTACATAGATGCAAGAAACAAAGGGATATCTTCAAAAGCAAAAAAATTTAGAAAACGGATGTAAACAGCCTGGAAAGGAAGGGGATTCATCGGAGAAAAGTAGAGGTTGAGAGAAAATGGGAGCGCAAAACAACGGAATGCTGATTTTTATGGGCAAGAAAATTCTAATAGGATGCCAACCCGATATTGCTATAAATAAAGTGCCTCAAACGGAAAGAAACACGATGGGGTATCAAGAGTAAATGAAAAAAAGGGAGAAGTTAGAAAGGCACATAATGTTGAAGGGTTTATATCAATGTTTTGTTTGTTTTTTCTACATGAATCGTTCAAACTCTCTGGGAAAACCGATGGAAAAACACGCGATAATCTCGATAGACCTTTGAAAACCATGCAAAACAAAACTAAACAGATTTTGAAAATATGTTAAATGGGGAAGATACGTATTGTAGTAAGGATGCTTATCCTTGTCTATAAAAATACAGAGTAGTATGTATTTACTTCAATGAAAAATGCAAGCCAGCAGTAATGTTCTGCTGTATCGGCTACTCACTTTCTATACCTTCCTATATATACACACACATACACACACACATATATATATGTGTGTGTGTGTGTGTGTGTGTGTGTGTGTGTGTGTGTGTGTGAATAAGGAAACCCAATATAGATCGTAAGTTTAATTCTGTTTAATATGGTGCTTCAAGCCTGAAGCGCACAATGAGATCTGTGAGTTCAGCTTGTTAAGCATGGGCCCAAGGCATGTTGCCTATTTTTTTCTTCAATTTATTCCAATATATATATATATATATATATATATATATATATATATATATATATATATATATATAGTAATGCTTACATCTATTCCTCAACACTTATAATCCTTATATAGAGATGAAGTGTCGAATCTATATGAAACAAACTTGAGTTTCAGGATCTAATCAGAAATGTTTACCTGTTTGCTGGAATTATTTTTCTTTCTGCACAGGGAATGGCTAAAGGTAATCCGTCGATTTGAAAAGTTGTAGCGAAGACAGTAGAGGCTGTTGGCAGTGATAAGGAAAAATAATTTTACTATTCATTTATATGTTCGGGGTGCACTGGGCATTGGATACGAGTATATGAGATAATAGAGAAAAATCAAGAGAGGCGGTGACAAATATGGTACTGTGTGATGTTACTAGATAGCGCTAGGTTTCTAGGAGTAATTGATTGGTCCTGAATAGAAAACTTACACCCAGGGTTATCATTTAATGACGACTTTGATTGAATAGTAGCATACATTCCTTTCAGTATCTTATAAGTTGATCTATATATCTATGCCACTCTATCTCTCTCTCTCTCTCTCTCTCTCTCTCTCTATATATATATATATATATATATATATATATATATATATATATATATATATATATATATTTATAACAAATTATTTTTTTGAATGCCAAACTCCTCTGACTGAAGCAACCAATAGAATATCAATGACTGCTGCTGCTACCTCCAATAAAACTTCCTATAATTCTTTGAGAGACATAAAGCATTACGAACTTACTATCAAAGCCTCTAACAAATTAACATTTTCTATTCCATTTTTGCTTTCAACAGGATCCTTTTGACCTTTAAGAAGTACACATATCTCACTGAAGATGGGACTCCTAAAAAAC
>OY735211.1:16872848-16902848 GCA_963457665.1 Thysanoteuthis rhombus
AGTAGTATTTTCGAATTATTATTGTCTCACACTGGGATTGAACCTAGAACCATTAGATTAATTGTAGTAATTCTGTCTGATTCTGTAGCCCCAACGCTATATTTCCATTGAGTACAACAGCCGAAACGTTGTATGAAAAACAACCAAGATGAGGATAGTCCGAATGATAACGGAAATAATAATATACCTTATCTAAGAAATTCAGAGAAACACAGACTAAATAGTATTGAATAAAACCACATTGAAACATGCTCTCAAAAAATAGCCAAATAGAAAACACAAGGACGGATAGGATCCAAGGATATTGGTTGAAGATATTCATGATACTTCACGACAAACCCACCTACCAACTCCCAAGTTACTTGAATAAAGGCAAAATCAAAGAATCGATGTCAGAAGCAGATCCAACTTCATCCAAAGGGACACTGGAAGATGGAACCAGGCAAGCACGTACTCATTATTAATGTTGAAAATCCTGTCAGGACAGATAGCAGATAATATGTATTTGCTCTGACCAGATGGTCTTAAAAGAAGTAAGGAAAAGGAAGAAGAATGTTGCAATAGGATGGATAGACTATAAAAATATATTAAATAATTCAACACAGCTGGATACTCGAATGCCGTAGAATATTCAAGATCAGTGAACCAGTGATGAGATTCGTTGTCAACTCTATGGAAAACTGGAAAGTAGACTTGACAGCCACAGGAGTAAACCTACAATAGGTAATTATAGAAGGGGGAAAATTCTAGGGAAACTCTCTGTCACCATTTGTTTTAATTATGAAACGACTCAACAGAATCATGAATAAAAAAACAAAACAAAGGATACCAATTTTCTGAAGCAAAGAGAACAGTCAACCACATCATGTACATGGAACACATAAAACTATTTGCAAAACAAAGGGAAAGCTTGAGATGCTGCTCAACGAAGTGAACGAAAACAGCGATGACATTTGGATGGAGTTTGGAGCACAAAATATGCACTCATCGTAATACACAGAGGATGGCATGCAGCAGCAGAAGGAATCAAACTCTTGGAGAGAAAAAATAGAGCATCGACTGGGAGTTCTTGAATGTGACGCGATAAAACAGGAAGAAATGAAGGGAAAAATAAATAGAGGATACCTTAGGAGGATTATGAAAATAATAAAAACCATAGTGAACATTGAGAACTTCATGAAAGGAGTGAAAACATGGGCTGTATCAGTGGTAAAATTCACATGACCTATCCTTGGGTGGACAAAGGGAGAACTCCAGTCAATAGACTGGTGAACAAGATAGTTTATGACAATGCTCTGGGCCTTAAATCCCAGGGATGACACGGATAGACTGCACGTAGAGAGAGGACAAGACGATGGAGGACTCATCAACATACAAGATTGTTTTGAGGGCCGAGTCTAGGAAATCATATTCAAACACTGCTGCACGAATACTGGGGAAAATGCTAGAAATATCACTGGTAACCACAGCTGTTAGCAATGGCATAACAGGGAGATTAGAGAAGAAAAATAAAAACAAAACAAAAAAGCATGGTAATGGATTCACAGACTACAGTGTTGCTGAGAAAATTGGGGGAGATATAAGAGGGGTGGGGGTTGAAAACCTTGAGAAACTTACTGTCAACTAGCCTTCAGCGCTAACTAAAGAGTGACTGGTGTGAAAATGGGAACCGCAGCAGTGTTGGAAGGAGGGCAGGAGACCTGTGGATACTTGCTGTAACTCAATCTCTACCTGTGACCTCCAGGCGACGATTGTGGAAATGATAATAATATGCGAGAGATAGTGCAACAAACAACAAAGTAGAGAACAATGGAACTGTACAGCAAACAAGAAAAGAAAGATGGGAAGAGAAGAAATTGTATGGCGAGTTTAAAAGACGGATAAAAGATGTAGCAGACGAGAAATCATGGACGTGGTTACGAAAAGGAAACCTTAAAAAAGAAACTGAATCGCTCATCATGGCAGCCCAAAACAAAAGCATAAGGACAAACTACATAAAAACAAAAATCGACAGAACACAGACAAACACCAAATGCTGCATGTGCGGTGAAAGAGATGAGAGAGTGAACCACATAACTAGCGAATGTAGTCAACTCGCCCAGAGGGAGTATAAGCATAGACACGATAGAGTAGCAACGATAATACACTGGGAACTAAGCAAACAAATGGGATTCAACCATGTGGAAAAGTGGTATCAGCACAAGCCAGAGGCAGTTTTGGAGAATGACAACCACAAACTACTCTGGGACTTTGACATCCAAACCGACCACCTCATCCAGGCAAGAAGACCGGACTTAGTAATAGTAGACAAAAAAAGGAAGGCCTGCCAAATCGTAGACGTTGCTGTACCTGCAGACCATAGAGTTAAAAAGAAGGAGAGTGAGAAACGGGAAAAATACCAGGACCTAGCAATAGAGTTAAAGAAGATGTGGAATATGAAAACCAGGGTAGTACCGGTCATAGTGGGTGCACTGGGAACAGTCCCTAAAAAGGCTGAGGGTGAGACTGGAGGAGATCGGGATTAAGCGAAGGATAGAGACCGTACAGACTACAGCACTACTTGGAACTGCACGGATACTGAGGAAGGTGCTAGAGATATAAGTACTGCAACGAATTGTAGCTCTGTCATGATATGCGAAAGAGAGAGGAGACGTTAGCTGAAGACCTGAGGAAAATTATTGTCACTCAGCCTTCAGCGATAACGACTGGGCAACCGATGTGAAACTGTAAATCGCAGAATTACTGCGACCTATGAGTACTAGGGGAGGAGGGCTGGAGACTTGAGGAGACTTGCTGTCACTCAAACTCCAGCGGTTACCGCCAGGCAACTGGTTCGAGATTCCAAATAATAATAATGATAATAATAATGATGATAATAATGATGATGATGATGATGATGATGACGATGATGATCATAACTTCATAGAACCCTATCCAAAATATATCATACTCATATTCTCAGACGCATACATTTCTTCGACTCTATATAGGCCCAGGCAGCAATGCATTTGCCACATCAGTGTACGAAAATATAGTAGCAAAAATGTATTCCCACGCTATAGAAGTGATTGTCCTGGCTAAAAAATAAAATCTTTTACCGAGAGAACTCCGCTAACCTTCTTTCCAAAGGACTCGGTAACATCTAGAAAGTTCCAATAATGGCTTCCCTAATCTAATCTCGGAAGAAAATGAGGAAAAATATCAAATAAATTCTACAAAATTAACCAAAAACAATCGATTTCACTGTAGCCCAAATCATCCAAACTACAGAAACAACTAAACTGTGGATAAACCTTCCTCTATAGGAATATATCTCCTTCTAGCTCCAACAAGAAAGGGTGATTATGATTCACTTCAAAAGAGGTAAACTACCATAACAACCAAATACTTTACTTTATCTAGAGTTAATGTCTCAGATGGATTCTTTTTTGTCCTCTAGAACATTGTATCTCTTCTCGACACGCAGTCAAGTCGTTTATCAGCTACTTCATCACCTATTATCCAGACCATTTACTTGCCACATAACCAGCCTGAATGTAATTCCGATCAATATTTACGTACACACACACACACGCATATATATATATATATATATATATATATATATATATATATATATATATACACTAGCAGAAATAGTCAGCGTTACCCATATTTTGTATTCTATGAAAAAAATGAAATCGTATAAGTTAACAATAACAAGAATACGTTGTTTCAACAAATTATGCATCTTGAAAACCTGATAGAGCAATGTAAGTACAGAAACTGTTGTTATGATCACCCAAAGTGTAATTTCTCCTTAACGAATCGTCAGGAAACATAAATTGACAGGGACAAATATAAGATGTAAAATTAAAATTCATATACTAAAATCTTTTGTGAATTATTCCAAAAGTCTCTGTGTATTTCAGTGTTCTCTCTTGAACCATGTTTTTTCCCCTTTGTTTTTTGCTGTCTGGCTCTAAATAGAAAAAAATACTGAAAATTTTTTCAGAATAATTTTCCTAGAAAGGAAAAAGGTTAATAATTTTTACCAGAAAATCTGAACCAATAGCGATAATCAATGGATCCAGTTTGATAATAGTATTATTGAAAATCGAATTATCCTTCGAATCATATCCAAACAGCTACGTCCAATGTCCTCCAACGTGAACCGATGTAACAGTAGGCAATATTCAAGCACCCTAAATGAAATATTGTTGCCTACAAAAGGAAACAGAAGGACGGTGGGCCACCTATATATATAGAGAGAGAGTGAGGGAGTGAGACAGACGACAGACAGAGATTGATTTGCTCCAAAGCTAAAGTTATCTGTATTGTCGACATAAATGTATGACATGTGCTGAATGCTATTTTTTGGAAATCTGTTTTGAAACATTTTTATGACAAAGATGCAATAACATAACATATAAAATCATTTTTCTCCTGAATAACAAAATACTTTGATAATCTTTGATTTCACTATCCAACCAACATTCACACACACACACACACGCACACACGCACACATACATATATAAAATATATATATATATATATATATATATATATATATATATATATATATATATATAGAGAGAGAGAGAGAGAGAGAGAGAGAGATAAAAACACTTTGGGAGCACTTTTTTTTCTTTCTCACATTTTTCATAGAATATAAGAGAAAAGAGAATATTTTCTGTCTCCTAGTAGCCTTTTCTTGTTATTCAGACATCTGTCTAGAATCCAAACCTCTTCCCAGAGAGGTAGGTGTTTATTTTCCTCTCTCTGTGGGTATGATGTGCCATTGACTATGACTTGTATGTGCTTTTTGAGTCGGACTTTCAGTTGTCTGCCAGATTTTCCTTGATAAATCAGGAAATACTGTCTATGCAGTTACAGGACAGATTCATCTAAAGTTTTGGACTCGCTTCAGTGACCAAACTATAAACACACACACACACAAACGCGCGCGCACATACACATACATATATATGTATATGTGTGTGTGTATATATATATATGTGTATATGTGTGTGTGTGAGAGAGAGAGAGAGTGTGTGTGTGTGTGTGAATCTCGATATTACCTTTTGTTTTTCGGGAAAGAACTCATTGTAATAAGAATCCCTCCAGACCCCACCATATCCACAACATTGTCATTTGCGGTACTGCTTGCCTCTCTTTGATACGACGAGGCTGTAAAATATGCGCATCCCGTCGTTCATTTAAACTTGTTCCGAAAACAGAATACATCTGTGCAACGTAACCAAGTAGGTTTAAACGATTTTTGCATTGATGACTGTAAACTACTCGGGCAAACTGTAAGTGCTTGTTCTCATTCAACAACGGGGAATGTGACCTGGGAATATCCCCATAGTGCCCTTTGTATATTTTCCAAGTCTTTGAATGTTAATAAATTGAAGTCGGCATCTTCTTTTGATTCATATAATTCCAAACCGTTCATTCAGCCAATGGCACATCGTTCATTGAGAAAACCAAAGCAGATCATAGAAGCAGTGTTTAAAATGTTTGATACTTAACACTTCTTTCTATACATATCCCTCATGCATGTGCTTGCATCACATTTTCATCACTCAAAATGAAAAAAGACATTACGTTTTGAATCCATAAAGAGAAATTGCCAATTTGAGCGATTTTTCTTAACAATGCATGCTGATAGGAAAGGTTCAAAATAGAATGAATAACGATAAGTTTTTATTGATTTGTTCAAGAACGAATGTCTTTCCCACAAAAAATAAAAGAAATGATTTCATATTTTCAGTCAGTGCAAAATAAACTCTCCTGGGCTAAACATGAGCCAATCGCTTTCAATTATATTTTATTCAATAGTTTTTTTGTTGTCGTTGTTTTATTGACAATAATATACAACGAATTTGATGAGTCTGTGTGTGATCATACCTGAAATTATTGGTAGTTTTTGTTTTTCCTTAATCTGGACCCAGGTTACAAAACACAAGCCATTTCCATCGCTGTGTATTGTTACTGTAATAATAGTATCATTCTGATCGGACTTCTATTGTGTAACTGTTCATAGTTGTTGTGTGTAAACACTTGGAGGGTTGTAACAGCATTATTTTTTTAAGTTTAAATTTCATTAAACTGTTGGAGTCAAAAGCTGCTTTGCTGGTCTTTATCAAGCAGGAAAATCTTTTTTGGATATTCAAAAACTGACGACATCAGTAATCAGTGGTCTACAATCAGGTCAAGCATTTTGAGTGTCTGGTTCTGCTGTATGAAAATCAGGTTCTGAATGATTTAAAGTGACAGCAAGCCGAGATAACAGAAGACGTGGTTGGACTGTTCACAAATATTGCACAAACAAAAAGAAAAATTGGCAGAACAATCCAAGAATTGAAGAATTCAACTTGCTCCTAATAGAACAACTTCAAGAAATTAAAGGAGGATGGATGCAAGAAGAAACTTTTACTATTTATGCAGCAAACCGACTGTAATTTGTGTCATTCCAGAGACATGATGATAAAAAGTGGACTGATGGGTCAGGCTTTGAGCTATTTGCAAATGTGGCAGAACTTTGATGCAAAATTTAACCTGAACCCTCTGCTTACCACGGTGAAGCATGTTGGAAGTCGAGTTCTTGTAGGGTTAGGGAAATTTTTACATTTGATTTCGGCTATCTTTCACGGTTTGAGAAGTACATTAATGCTCATGAGTATTTTCCTACAAGTATTGCTTCTGACCCTGGTAAAATTGTAGTGGAAATGAAGGCAAAAGGTAAGGTGATGCACTCGTACACACAACAAAACCCACAAAAACATGGTTAAAGCAGCAGTTTTTATCCATTATATTTTTAAGCGGGATAACAACCAATAGAAAACATATGGTCGCATTACAATACCAGAGTAGGTGAAAAAAAAACAAAAACACTGATTGCTTGTGATTAAAGTCACGGATGAGAGGTGAGAACAATACTGAGCAGCACACTGTAGATAGCTATCAGGCAGCTGTCCAGTGGGCCCAGTTTTCGATGAAAAAGGGAAAGGCCATCACTTGCAAAAATCAACATGCAAACCTACTGTCAAACATTTCAGCTATAATCATAAAAAAAACAGTAATTGAAAGAGGAAAGCTTAAAAGTGTATATCACTAGGTCTATAGCTTGACAGGTTTCCTAGAGGATTTTGATCTGAACTTTTCAATGTATAACAATCTATGTACGTGATTGATATCCACCACTGAGATAAAAAAACAATCTTCTCCCACCAAAAAAAAAAAAAAACGTAGCACTGTTGGAAAATTTTGCTTGTGTAAAATGAATAATTAGGTTTAAAACATGGATTAATGCACGCTCACACTCACACAGACGTAAACACGAATATGTGTGTCTCCCTTTCTGTCTGTCAGTCTGTTTTTCCCTCTTTCTCTCTCTCTCTCTCTCTCTTTCACTCTCTCTCTCTATATAAATATGTGTGTGTGTGCATGTGTGTGTGTGTATGTGCGTGTGCACACATATGTATGTGTTCGTGTGTGTGTGTGTGTGCAAGTCTGTTCTATTTATGCTCTATGTTTAAAGCCTTTTTGTTTCAACAAGTTGAGAATTTTTGTCCCTGGATTTAAAATACGCTGTTCACATGACTGTCTAATTTTCTGTATTCAAAAAAAAATAACCAAAAACGTTGCAAATCTAGTTCTTTAGATTCTTTTAAATTACCTTTTGCAAACACATGCTTTGAAAAATTAATGGCAAACAATTTGTCCATCATGTTTGCAGCTTAGAATCCTAGGATTATTGTTCTCTTAATTCCAAGTTGGCGGTTGAATCCATAAGAATTCGAAGAATTTTAAAATCATTATCAAGCCGGATCTTTGATATAGGATTCATAAAGAAAGCCATGCCATCCTCATTGTTCTAATCCAATTGTGTCTCTTATTGGATTGATGAACGCACAAATTCAAATAATTTCACTGAATTTTTCCATATCAGCCACCATCTTGCACAATTTAAATAAAGGATTTGGTTCTTCTTTGATGAAAATTTAATAGCAGTCAGATAACGTTGTATTAAATTCGATATTCCTCTACAGTTTGCGGTTTTAACATTACTGTAATTCTATGACATTGTGATAAGAGCTTTATCTAGTAAATGTAAGGATACGTTAGTGTAAATCCTATAAATTCACAACAAAAGTGGTTATCAACAACACGTAACGTAGTCGGCTCAGATTATTGAGTATCTCCTGCTGGCACCCGGGGATAGTTTTTGAGATTTATCATGATAGTGAATTCGAGGACTGATTTCCAAAGCATTTTTCTATTTGCCATACACTAGGGAGCTAATAGATGCCTCTTACATTAGCTTGGCTGAATACAGATGATGATTGAATTTGATAAAGCGATCGATATTGTGGATGAAATCTTCCTTTCTCGATGATTTACATGATTCTAATACCAGGATTCTGTTTTCTACTACAATAAATGGGGACCCAGTTTCAATTTTATGCCAAGCTTTATGGCCAATGCTCTCCATCATATGCACCTTAAAATCTATCGCCTACTCTCTCTCTCTCTCTCTCTCTCTCTCTCTGTGCGTCTCTCTCTCTCTCTGTGCGTCTCTCTCTCTCTGTTTCTCTCTCTTCCTCTCTCTCTCTCTCTATATATATATATATACACACACACACACACGCATATACATACATATATATATATAGAGAGAGAGAGAGGAAGAGAGAGAGATTCTACATGGATGGTAGTGATACATATATATGTATATATATGTGTGTGTGGGTGTGCGTGTATATATATATATATATATATATATATAAATATATATATATATATATATATATATATATAAATATATATATATATATATATATATATATAGAGAGAGAGAGAGAGAGAGAGAGAGAGAGGTTGTACACGGATGGTCGTAATATATATATATAGGGAGGGAGGGAGGGAGTCAGTGAATGAGAGAGATGTAACCTGGTATACAATTATTGAAAAAAATAATTTGATCTGGAGTTTTCACTTCATTATCTTCAATCAATGCAATTACTCCCCTGCAAAAAAATGATAGCATTAACAAGGGATGGGATTATGTTAGAAAATAAGTACTTATCCTGAAAAGTTTTTGATTCTCCATTACAGTATTGCTTTATTGATCTCCCAACAAATATATACATATTTGTTTGTAGGTATTTATCTTCATGCGTATGTGTGTTTGCGCGTATGCATCCGTGTGGTTGTAAAATATACATACTGTATTTATTTTCATATGGGTCAAACTTGCATTAGGGGTCAATATGAATAACTTTTTTAATTGCAACCATCACGATTATTTCACTAAAGAACACAAGATAGAAAGGGATTTTTGACACCAGGTTTGACTCACCAAAACTGTAAAAGTGAATTGTACTTGAATTTTATTTTATCGATAAAATTCAGGGATATTCAATTAGTAAAACTATAACAAGACTTTTAACGCTGAAAGATTGGGCACAAAGTTTTTATTTGATTTTCTTTCATTACAAAAGTGTAGTCTGTGAGTATTTGCTTTTTTTTTTTTTATTTTGTAATCAAGAGATCGGTGGTTCGAATCCATCTGATGGCTATTTTTTTAAAAGTAATATTGTAGTTGAGAAAGTATGATTATATATATATATATATATATATATATATATATATATATATATATATATATATATATATATAGTGTGGCTATGGACTTTCCAGTATCCCATCGCAGCAGAATTGAAACCTTCAGATCAGACCTGTATGCCGATATCCTATCTCTGGACTACGAAACTGGACAGGCAATAAGGCTGAATTTAAATGATATATTTCAAATTACACAGAAATCCCTCATCCACCAGACTGCTCAATTCCTATATATATGTCCAACGCACTATTTAGCAGCCTCCAACATGTTCCTTTCTCATTACTATGGAGGCTTTTTACCTTATGAATCACGATTATTCCTTTTCCATTCAGGCTTTATCATTATTAAAAACTAACCCATTTAAACCAATAATTGCTCTGCATGTATGAGGACAATACTTCGGGACTATCTCCTTTTCATCTAAAATATAGAATACACATGTAATTTTCTCTGATTTTTTTTTTTTTACTTCATGTTTATTTTGCTTATTTTTGTTTATTATTCCTTTTTTGTGAATCTTCTACTATCTCTGGATAATTTAATGAGAGTTTTCAAAAAAATAATTGATAAATACAAGTAGAAATAAGCTAAAAAGAAATCTCAATTAGTTCATTATGAGTTTATAAAGAGGTCGACACTTGAAAAGGTTGACGACTATATTCATTTAAGACAGGAACACAGAAGTCATGAAAGCAAATAAGAATGCATAACTCCCGATGGAAATCATTTGGTATGAATTGTCACACATACACATACACACATGCAAACACACACACACACATATATATATATATATATATATATATATATATATATATATATATATATATATATATATATGTATATATATATATATATATATGTATATATATATAGAGAGAGAGAGAGAAGGAGAGAAAGAGATTGGTGGGTAGAGATAGATAGATAGATAGATAGATAGAAAGATAGATAGATAGACAGATAGATAGATATTTTTGCTTATATATATAGAATACCTTGATGCTTGTGTGTCAATCCCATGCCTCCAAACATTAGTTATCAATTGATGCAGTTCAATTGAATATGCCACAAATTCACCACCAAGGGAAAAACCTTCACTAATTGGCTTCTCAATATACGAAAAAAATTCATGAGCTGAATCAGGATACTCTGTTCAGTATACGTAATTTTCAGTGTTGGAACCATACCTTTAACTCAGGTTGGAAGTGAATAACCAGCATACTCGAGGAAAATGGTAACCTTACAGCAGACAGGATTGTCAAACGTGCAAAAGAGTTTTATCAAAAACCTTATTCGTCCAAACAAGGACTACAAAACAATGAACAAGATACGCAAAATGTGAGCAATCAACTCGTGTACTTACCAGAAGTAACCCCTTGGGAGGTGAAACAAGTCATTAAACAGAAAAAATATGGAACAGCCCTTTGACCAGACAACATCGCTATCGACCTACTCGGATAAAATCATCACTAAGAAACAGGCCATTCTTTTCAACCTGTGTCTAAATCACAGTAATGTCCCAGTGGATTGGAAAGCTGCTATCATAATGCTTTTATATGAAAAATGAAACCCGAAAGACCTCAACAACTACAGGCCAATAAGCCTACTCAAATGCATATACAAACTTTTCACAAAAATCATCAACAACCGGAATTGCGGAAAACACTTGATGAATGCCATCTACAACAGTGAGCTGGCATTAGAAGAAGCTACTCAACCATGGACCACGTGCATTCAATAAATCAACAGAGAGAAAATGCAGCAGAATATAAACTACCACTCACTGTAGCATTTTCGACTTAAAAAAGGCATTCAACCCAATAGAAATCCCTAAGGTCATGGAAGCCATCAACTGACAAGGCGTTGATCCAGTATATGTCGAAGTGCTGAAACATATGTACAATCACAGCAGCTCCTTTTTCAAGCTACATAAAGACTAAAACCCTTTTCAGTTCCAGAAAAGAATGATACAAGGTGATAACAGCTCATTCAAACTCTTCACAGCCTACCCCGAGATGATCTTCAGAAGACTAAACTGGGAGAGTAAAGGGATTAGAATAGACGGCGAGTATCTGAGCAATCTCAAATTTGCAGACGACATTGCCCTTTTCGCAGGGAACCTGCACAACCACCAATTATTTATAGATGAACCATAAACTGAGAACTAGAAAAAGGGGATCACTACATCTACCTAGGACAACGAATCTCCACGAGATCTTCAAAAGAAGAAGAAATCAAGCAAATAATCACACTAGGATGGCAAGCTTTTGACAGAGCAAGCCCAAACTTCAAAAATAAGAACATCCCATTAATCCTAAAAAGAAAGGTATATAACCAATGCATCCACTCAATAGTCACTTATGGAGCTGAACACATGGAACCAAACCAAGAGACAGATCCGAGAATTGAGAACCATGCAACGTGCACATGGAAGAATTATGCTCGGTCTCACATGGAGAGACCACAAGACAGCTCGGTACATCCGGGAAAAGACGAGAGTCAGGGACATCATAGAATCCATTAAAAATCTCAAATGGCAGTGAGCTGGCCATGTTGTACTATAGGCGGACAATCAATGGACATCGCAACTCACGACATGGATCCCATGAGATCACATGCGGAACCTACGCAGGCAAAATTTTAGATGGAGAGACGAGCTAGACAAATTCCGGAAGAGAAGTGTGACGAATCCTTTGGAAGGTTTATGTCCAATGATGGACGTTGAAGACTGATGAGAATGATACGTACTTTATTCACATTGAAACTGAAACAATCAAAAAGATTAGTGTTCAGATTGTATATAGATGGATAAATGGACAAACAGATATAAATTGCATTATGTTACATTGACATTTTTATTCTAAATAATAATCTGTTATCACAGAGTTGATATATCCCTTGGCATGGACAATATAGATTGGATAAGCAATAAAGAGAGTTGGGCTGCTACAGGATTCGAACCTGCAGCCGATACAGTTGATGCTTCAATGTAATGTTGCTTTTACCACTAAATTGAACCACCGTCGGTAATGCAAAGGTCCAAATAACTGTCATTTTTTGCTTATTCACGGGTCTGTGTCTGCTCTATTCGTTTCTTCCAACCAACCAGTTTTTATATTTATATATATATATATACACACACACACACACACATATATATATATATATATATATATATATATATATATATGTATATATATATATATATATATATATATATCTGAGCACTTTTTGTAAGTGAATATATCGCCTAATTCGGTCCTACTGACCGTCCAGTTCTGTATAGGACAGGGTTAGAATGTTTGTGTCTGGATATGAAGCGGATCTTTTGTCCCTGCCTTGTGGTACTGGAAGAGTTGTAAGAGTTGTAATCCAACAAAACAGCTATCCGTTGAAAACACGATCATTATTAAGATTAACGCTCACTCCTTCAGGTGGGGCAACTCGTCCATTACAAGCTACTATTGGTAGGCATAAATATTTCATCTGCAATACTCAACCACGAATAAGACCTAGATTTAACATTACTGTCAGTATGCATATCTTAGCCTGATCAGTCGCCAGATCCTAACCACCGCAGAGAACATATGCCAGTATAAAAACACAAGACTGGTTGGAAGCAAACCTGGTATCATTGGCCAGCTCTGGGGAGTAGTTCAAGAGGGAAAGAACAACAATGAAGTAGCACACTATAAACATCAATAAGACCGATGTCTAAATGGCCCAGTTTTACAAAAAAAGAAAAAGCTATTCCATAATAAATTATGCTCATATATACCTCATGTACTTTTGTATATCATTGTCAAATACCATAATTACAAGTATAAAACAGTAATTGCAAGGATAGATTTGATCACAAAAAAGCTTGGCTCATTTATTTTGTCCGGGTGTGTACGTAATTGATAAAACTATCCAAATCTCAACAACTAATATTGTCCAATCAAGGTCTGCCTACCGCCAGTATCCTGATGGCTTGTGTGAGTCGATTATGCACATTCTATCTGGAATACTCATTCATGAATAAACCTGACCGTTTTTTAAAAAACAAGTCAAGTCAATCCATCATCACGTCATTAGCTATTGATGATAAAGCATATATCCTGTTTATTCACCAACACAATCTATTGAATTGCCTGTGCACGTAAGCGGTTTTTCTCCATATCACAGGGATCAAAATTTATCTGTCATATAAACTAATCAACTTTTTTTAGCAAAAATGCGTCTAAGGGTATAAAATTGTGGTGAGACTTTTGTTTTCCTGGAAGGACAGAATACTAGACTGATAAAGCAATTAGAAAAACACTTGGTGGATCAAGAACGTGTCTGACTTGTCACTTGGGTTGCTACATCACCAATAAATTAGACCGATTCAGAAACAACTCAAGAGATATCAGCAATGAATTTCACATCAACAGCAGTATATAGTCGAATTAGAAGAGTTTATAGTTTTCTAGAAGCAACACAGAAGCACGTTCTTCTTTTTCACCTCGTACAGCTGTGTAGAGATTGTTATTAGCCTAAAAAATTAGCCTCATTCGAACTTTGAACTATGCAACGGTCGGATCTCGGATATAACTGTAAACCTGGTACCAGGTATTCTCCGATGTTACCACTTGATTTTTTTCACCCTCACACATGGATGCAACTGAGTACGCACATCTTGTCAGAAAGTGCACTGTTGTATGGGGTTGTTTTAGGCCTTTCAAAAATTCAAGAAAATAGACCAGTACGTCCGCTAAGGACAACGAATCTCCATGCAGGCTCCGGAAAAAAGAAATTTAACCACTAAGAACAAGAACATCTTATTAGTCCTACAATCAATGCATCTCCCCGATGAACACCTATGGAACTGAAACATGGAACCTAGGCAAACGATTGGCTTCCAAACTAAGGACTATGCAATATGCACAAGAAAGAATCACGCTCAATATGACATAGATATATCACAGGACACCACTGTATACTAGAGAAAAAATAGGAGTCAGAGATATGGAATCTATTGGAAAATTAAATTTGAATTGGCTGGTCCAGTTACAAGAATGGCAGACAACCGTTTGACATCACATCCCGTTACATGGTCCCCAAGGATCATATGAGAAAATGTGGCCGGCAGATGATAAGATGGAAAGATGAAGCAGATAAAGTCAGAAAATGCTGGCTCTGCAGCGCCAATATAGAGGTCTGGCGTATTTTGGGGAAGGTTTCCGTCGAACAACTGGCACTATAAAGCTGTTGATGAAACATGTACAATATGATACGTGTCGGTAGAGTAAGCAACACCATTACATCGCAGTTGGATTTGTGCACTGATCCGTTCTTACTTTATATATACACCTCCAGCTGATAAAACTATTCTCATAAAAATCCACTACGACAGGTTTCAATGTTAGATGTGAAATGAAATAATACCTGTGGACATATACACCTCCACAAGTGCACACAAACATTTTTTTTAAAGTTATGCAACAGTCGATCAAAGTGGTCACTAAAATGTCTACGGATGTGTTTTTAGTTTTTATGTGTCTCTGGCTGATTATGTATGTATAAATGTTACGTGTAAGTTGAATTATAGGGCTTAAATGTCAACATACACTCCTTACTATGTCAGTACTTGTTTTTTGTTTTTTGAATAGAATGGAGGTAATTCATAATGTGTGTCTGTAGTAAATTGGTACCTTAGTGTGACTTCCTTGGCGATCACACAATGATGACCACGCAACAAAGAGTGGAATAGTAAATCATTCATTGATGTCTAGTTGTTTTTCCAGAATTTACTGATCACTTCAAACATGGCATGCTGCCAAAAGATGTTGGTCACATGATGGTTTCTCTTGAGTGCAGAACTATATATATATATATATATATATATATGTGTGTGTGTTTGTGTCTGTGTGTGTGTGTATATATATATATGCGTGTGTGTATGTATATATATATATATTTGTATATACATATATATATATATGTGTGTGTGTCTGTGTCTGTGTCTGTCTGTGTGCGTTTGGGTGTTTGAGTATTGGTGTGGCTGCATGCATACATGCATCTAGATTAGTATAATTTTATGCAGGTTGTTTGCACATATAAACTTTTTTCCTTTTTCAGCAGATTCTGAATGAAAATATCCATTATCATTCATTGTTCCTGTTATTCCAAATATGCTTTGGATATATCCATAACTTCGTTTTATGTTCCGCATTTCTGAAGAGTTTGCTATAATGGAAATAACTAAAACCGGTGTCTTTGTATTTTCTACGAGGTTTTGAAGCCTATGTTCTAAAGTGTCAGCGTATCATCAATATGCTGGCTCATACCTTCAACTGCAGAATTTGATTTGAGCATAATTCTTTTCTTTCAACTTTTTCTCACACAGACTTAATGTTCAATAACGTCAATGCTCCTTATCTATGTAGATATTCTCCAGATAATTATGCGTTGTATATTACCCAAAGAAACGTAAAATCCCGAATATAGCCAACTCAAAAACAATAAATACAACGTACTAATGATTTATATTCAGTTCTTTTATATCACTGACGTGGTTCAAACATCCTCCCCATTTAAAATAATAGGACGTGGATTTTTTTCTTTTGAATATGGAAAAAAACACTTCGTGCTCCTCACTGTGTGTCATGCTCGGTGATTGTCTATTCGAGTGCGGAGTCACGGAAGAAAACAATCGACGGACTGGTAACAGCGCCTCGGTTGTTGTAAAGCGAATGAAATAAATTTGCAATTGGGATGACGGCTCGAACTGATATAGTGTTTGCTTCTCATGAGTGAGACGCAGTAAGTGAAAATAGAAATCAGTGCGTCGGAGATTGGTCACTTCCTACGACCAGGCGAGAAGACGCTTCTCTATTTCTCCCAAGCAAAACACTATACTGAGAGGGGCCAGTTATTGGCTGAGCCAGTTTTTAGAGAGAAAGGGAGTCACACACACACAAACACACACACACACACACACGCACACATAATTAAGTGGAGTTGATGACCAAGTTGGATAATAGACATTTACGAATGGTTTTTCATCCTCTCGATCAAAGGCAATTAGAATCTTGTTATTCTAATGGCTTTTTTAAAACTTACTTTTTTTTCCTGTGATCGGTGCTTCATCACTTGTTCCATCTAGATGTCTATATAAATGTATATAAAAGAAAGAGTCTCAAAAGTATACGCTGCTTTCACTAAACAGTTCAGTTTGAAATGTTAGATGTGATCTACACACCAACACAGGTCATTTGTTAGCATTCGGTCCCTGTCTTATCATATTCTAGCCCTGGCCTGGTTAATTTCCTTGCACAACAATATGATCAGGTAATCTTAAGAAAAATACAATGGTAAAAAAAACTGTATTCGTGCCACTCTTTGGGACTTGCTGTAAATCAATCAGAAATATTCTTATCTTATGAATCAATTCCTTCCAACGTCATCCACAGTGAGTTATTCATCATCATCTGTCTACTGTTGGATGAATGTGATAGACTGTCATAATTTTCCATTCTATCTCTGCAAATGATTCAAGGTTTTCTCCCACAACATAATCTATCTTTTGGGCACAAATCGACGAAAACTTAGAATCGTCCGTTAAACTTTCTCCTAGCTAAGTATCTTGCTAATCACCAATTTGGTTGCTTCACTAGTTTCATTTGGTTAAGATAAATAAACTTCAACGTAGAAAGAACAGAACAAAAAAACAATGGTATTCGTAACAAGTTGACAAAAAGGTATATTCACTGCAGTTCAGAGACTAGTTTCCCAACATATGCTCTAGGCTCAAATAGAATAGATATTACGAAAGTGACACAAATGAAATTTGTATTGCGATCTAACTTCAAGATATTACATATGCCGATGGTAATGCATGGTAGGATCTAACCTTGTATATTCTGCAATTATGTAAATAGTTTGTTATCTATCTATGCAATATGTCATATTCGCAATAATTGCGCAGTAATATTGCCAGGAAATCTCCCGAGACAGCCAGCTTGAACTTTAATAAATGCCTAATTACCGCTGGAATTTTAATGAGTTCATTTCGCTCTCATAATTTTTTTCTTCGGAATACGGATATCCGTTGATAAGTAATTTCAAATTAGAATCTACCTCATCAAATTGATAAAACTGTCCTTTTTATCTTGCAGCTGAGAATATAATTACGAAGGTGTCAAGCTGCAGCTGCACATTACACCCTCTGCCAACAATTTTGCGGTGAACGGAAATGTTTTATAATGAACAAATGGAATATAAGACTGTTGAATGGTATGGCCATATGGAAAGGATACTGCTGGACTTGCGCAAGAATAATTGCCACCTTCTACGATCAAATTTGAAGCAGTTTATCTCAATTCGGAATAAAAATTGGTAATCAGATAAGATCCTTCAGAATCTACAAATTTGGCCTGCAAGAAACGAGCCCATTTGTTTGCATGAGCGTTTAATTATAAACACCAGGTACCAATGCATTTTTGAAAGCGTTTTGTGCTGCTGCTGCATGCTGGGAGTGGTCAAAAATTTTTTAAAAGAAGTTGTCTGTAAGAGAGTGGTCTGATGAATGTGTTGGATGAGGTATATTTCCGTATTCCGCTTTGTTCAATTTCTACGGGGTCATTCGCGTAACATACAAGCTTTTTTGACTCTCATCCAGGGTCGTTCGCATGACTTGTCGACCGTTTTCGCTTCTCCAATTTAGTTCAAATGTTTGAGTAACTATTGAATGGTTAAAGTCTTGTTCAGCTGGAACCTATCCTGTTGTCTTGCGTAGGTCTTCCTCAGTAATAGCCCACGGTTCGATGTCTTATAACACAGATAGATGTCGACGTCGGTAAGGCTTTTAACTCTGCTTCGAATTTGTTGGAACCAATATTGAGTTGTATGTTGATTGATGACCCTTGGATAATTACTTGGATGATATTTCTAGCACTTTCAAACGCTCTACATCTCATTTTGTACTCATATAACAATATCACTCTTTTCTGTATTCTCTATTTGACAACCTCAGAAGAACCGTAAAACAGTAAAAAGGAAAACTTTCAGCCTAAATGAATAGAGCAAAATTCGCACTTTATGAACATTGTTAAATAATACCATTGAAGTTTAGATACTGCGATTATTTTGGCACAGGCTTTATAATTATTTCATACCATAATATTGATATCAAAAGAAAAGACCTTTGAATACCTTGATTTTTCTGCAACAATGTTATATAAATATTATTAATTATGTTTTATTTTCAAGAAATAGCCTCGGAAGCCTAACATAACACTATTTTTCCAATAATATTACATACGCAGCATGGATGGCAATACATGATGCTTGGGAAAATCCTTTCAGCATAGATGGATGTGACTTCCTTCCGAACACAGGATACATGTTGGAAGGAAGCTGGATTAGTGCCAAGTTATTTTTTACCATTTGAGCTATAACGGCATTAAGAGACCTGAGTTCAAAGCCCACCAAAACCTTATCCTCTATTTTTTCATATGCACCTTTTACTAACCGCCCCAGGATGATTGCATGATTAAAAGTCGTAATAAAAAGCAACTTGATAATTGAGATAAAGGTTAGTTGTGGTATCGAAAATTACAATGTTTTACCTTAATTTATCTAATAAGATTTTAAATAAAACTATATTTTCTTGTATTCAACTAGAAAAAAAAGAGAGTTATATCAGAAGCCTAGGTTTGTTTGTATTCCACGGCATTTGAGTATGAAGGAAATCTCAAAAAGAAAATATTAAATAAAGGGGGGGGGGGGTAACTATTAGGATGAATTTGAATTGTGATCAGTTGCCGAAGTGAAAACAGAGGCACGTCGTTTTTATCTGATGGACTCACAAGAATCTATGAAGCAAGTTCAACACACGATAAGGGGCTACTTGTCTGATTTGAGATTCATATTTCCTTAACGATCGTAGATTGTAAAACAAAACCAAAATACTGAATAAAAGAGAAACGACTTTGAAAGTAATAATGATGTAGACGAATTGTAAAACTAAATTGAATTTTAAGAACAAGATACCTTTTTATCACACTGAACGGTATAATAGAGGTATGTATCCTATTTGCACATATATAATAGTATTTCTTACATCAAAATACTGTTTGTACTTGCTGCGGTTAAAATGCATATTTTGTTCCGCCACTGAAATGTACCCGGCCATATTATTGTACTTGAGCCAAAACGCAGTAATGAGCTGGATTTTAACCTGAGATTTTCATTGTATGATGTCATAAGGTTGATTTGATTGATCTTTGTTCATTCTGAATTGAACGCATTGGCTGAGCGGGACATTATCTTAAAACAAATTTTTGTTGTGTAAGACACATGATTATACTGGTGAAGTATGTAATAAATATTTTGTGATATGAACAATACTATCTGGATATTTTTGTAGAGACAATTACTTACAATGGATTTGAAGTATAGCAAATGAGAAATGAAGATACTGCTAATTTATAGCATGTTAGACATCAATTTCCTCCAACGTTTTATTCTGTGCCAGGATTTACCTTCCTACTTCACATTGGTATTCCAAATTTAAAGGAATAGTATTGCATGATCATATATTGTGATTTTTTAAGGCGCTTCTAGATCCAAACCAATTATTAAGTTCTTATTTGCTACATTGTCAAGTTATTCAAATCTCTGTAAATCATAAGAAGCGCCAAAAAAACTCAAACTCGAGTTTTGGTTCTCTTCCCTGTTTACAGAGGGAATTTACAACATTTTCAATCCTAAATTCATTCTAATCTTATAACTGTAATTGATAATCAATACCTGCGGAAAGAAAATATCTGTATTACTTATATTGCGTAAAATGATTTTCTCACTCCATAGAAGAGGTTAACCTGATAACTATATTCACCAATGAGTCCGTGATTGTGTGAGAATGCTGTCAAATGTTCCCGATTAGCAGATGGAATATCTGTGATATTTGATAAAGACGTTTGCCATTTAGAACATGACCATAATATAGAGGAAATAGTGGTGGGGGAGAGTTGCATCGATGTCCTTATTTAGAGAAAGCTTTACTTTCAAAATCAGCATTTTATATTCTGCCTTTTTTACACGAACCGGGATTATAATCAGGTACGCCCGTAGAACATGCGCTGTTACTTCAATTTGGAAAATGGCACGATATATTCATCATCATCATCATCATCATCATCATCATCATCATCATCATCATCATCATCATCATTCTTTCAACGTCCGTCTTTGGGCATGGAACTTCCCCAGGATTCGCCACTCTTCACTGTCATGGGTGTCGCAGGGCCAGTACTTTCTGAATTTGTCTAGCTCGTCCTTACATCCGGCCTCAGTTGCGCATGTGATCTCGGGGACCAATGTCGTGAGTTGCAATGTCCAGCAATTGTCCACCATTCTGATAACATGGCCACCCCATTTCCATTTCAGTTTTTTAATGGATTCTATGATGGATCTGATTTTTGTTTTTCCCAGTTAAACTGTGATGTGTTGTGGTCTCTTCATGTGAGGCCCAGTAAAATTCTTTCATGGTCACCTTGCATGGTTCTCAATTTGCAGATCAGTCTCTTGGTTAGGTTCCAGGTTTAGCTTAGTCTGGAATAATGCCATAAATATGGCCCCAGCAGTGAGTATCAACTCACCACGGTAAAAGTTGTTTGCACGATTAATGTGCTAACGATTGCACTCTGACTTGAAGCACATACGCTGAAAAGGTTTCATCAAAATCTTCCCAGATTATTCTACTATTTTTAAGCAAGCAATTTCTTTTACGTTTTGTTTGGGATTTAGTTTTTTTAGGCAAGATTTGAACATTCGTAACTTTGAGTAAGCTGAACTACTACCTATCGAATTAACCAAATAGAATAAAGATATAATTTAATCAAATTGGAATAATATCACAAAGACAACTTGATGTTGATCGTAGTTACACGACCAAAATTCTGTATTCCTTTTGAGTTGAAACACGCTTTCGTCTACACTTTCTGACACGCTGCAGAGACAACTTTCTTCATTTCTCAGTTACTTCATAATGTTGAATACACTTCTCGTCGATATAACAATATAATCGAGGGGTTTGATAGGGCTGAGTTTACTTGTGCTCGACCTGAATTTTTAAATTTTCCTTATACAAAATACTAAGATGAATACAGAATCTAAAATAAAAAGTAATATTTATTATTGTTTGGAAAAGGTTTCAAACTGAATAAAGTTAAGTTTGAACAAAAGTGCACAGGTTTTTTACTCTTGAATACACAATTCAGATCGGTTGTTGAGTTCAAGTAAAACCCAGAATTTTATTCGAAAGAAATCAAGAACAAATTATATCTAACCTTACCTCTCATCACATCTACCATAGAATTGAGCTAAAGCGAAAAAAATCCCATTTGAACGAGATATTCCTACTAATAACTACCCCTTTCTTTATTTATATTGTGCCAGGCATGATTAATCAATTGGATATCTACTTGTACACATTATTCCCACCTCTAAATTTCTATATGCATACATTCGATCTTAAAAACACTGTTCAATGTTGTTTTGAGAATTGCTCATAATTGTACGCTCTCGAAATTTATTTTATTATCAAATCTATGAACACATATGTGGCTCGTATTGTTGCAAAATTATGACGCTAAGACATGTTCACATTTCTTGATGAAAATTAATGGTATATGGATTTTTTTAAGTGTAAAAAAGGCGTGGACTAATATATTGCGATAACACTTTTTTAGGATTGCAATTAACTTTCTGAAGAAAATGTAATTATCCCCACATTGTAAATTAAATTACGATACACATTTTTCAAAATCATAGGCAGAAACTAATTATAGAGGAGAAATGTGCGTGGAATTTCTTCAGACTCAGAAACTCCAAAGGAAAATTATCACACATCCATCTTTCTCTCTCCATCCATTTATCTTTGTCCCTCGGTGTCTCTCTCAATATGTATATATATATATATATATATATATATATATATATATATATATATATATAAATATTTTATACACACACACACACACACATATATATATATATATATATATATATATATACATATATATGCGCATGTGTGTTTTTGTTTATATACATGTGTGTGTGCGTGTGTGTGTTTGTGTGTAGATACATATGTGTATGTGTTGTGTTTATACATATATATGTGTGTGTGTGTGTGTGTGTCTCTGTATTGGAATATATATATATATATATATATATATATATATATATATATATATATATATATATAAATGAGTTCTCAACCGTCATGAACAAAGTAAAATATAAACAACACAACCTACTTCCTACCTGCCCCGTATATATCAACAGCTATCCACTGAATGGTAGGTGCCACATCTATGTATTATGAAAAAAAAACAAAAACACAGCCAAGCCAATTTTTCCTGAAAACTGAACTTATCCATCCTGAGCTTATCTTACTTTGCTTCCTTATCTCAGACATCTGATGCCCAAAGACACAGATGCAAAACCCCCTGACTTCTCCCAACACCTGTCTCTTTTTCATGATGAGCCTGATACTCACAGACACAAACATCCTCTGTTCCCTCCTCTCACAGAGTCTTCCCATCCCGGACCAAACTTGACTCACCTACACGGATATAAACGCTACTCACCCCTCTCAACCAACAATAACACTGAAATGACCCCCATCGCTTTCAACAATGTCAAATCTGTAAATAGCGTACCGTTTTTTCTTCTATACTGTTTATCTGAGGAAAGATGGCTTGCAACTATCCTGATGTATCAAAACACGAAGATGGAAAATTTCATGATTTAAAATCTGCATTTCATTTCGTTATTTCTCTTCGCCTTTCATAAGTGATTGTCATCAACATTCTTCAGATGAATGATTCGGATTTTACAGATCCCTAATTAGGATGTTAACGGGAGGTGTATCTATCTTATGAGTTGATAACTTCGCTTCATTTTTTTTTTTTAATTTCTATTTTCATCTTTATAAATTGTTTACTTGTTGACATTTGTTGTTGATATGTCTTTGTCTACCATTATGAAGTGAAGTTACGGCTAGTTGTTATAGTTAACTTGAGACGTTCTTTTGAAGACTTTTCTCGTCAGTATGATTCTAACAAACAAGACATTATCCGGTTGTTTTGGTTCCAGAAAATACACCTTCTTACTTCTCTCAACTTCTCCAGTGTTAGAGTTTACTCTTACTTGGCCTTAGTTATTTATGTTCAATTATATTAATAGTCTTTGTTGCTATCTATACCTCTGAGATAATCATAAGAAGATGATTGGATTACACTTTTAGTGGCTGGGTGTATGATAACGCTACAAATAATATCATTGCTAATATCACTACTAATGCTAATAATAACGATATGTGTAAGTTAGCTATGATGATTGATTTTTGTATATCTGTAAGTCGGGTGGTTAATTGAATTTCTCAATAAAACAATTTTGAGCCGTGCCAGCACTGTTTAGTGAGTTTGTGTTTTTAGTGAAGCAGAGAATCGCTAATTTCTCATTTAGGCATAGGTAGCGCGGAGCTCCAATATTCTGTCATGAGTTTGTTCTAAAATATCCGTTTTACTAAGAGTTTGCTGTCTTTTAAGACCCAGTAATGTGTGGATAGTGATGTATTATTTGTACTTTTCGTTCAGAAAGGATGATGAATGGTGAGTCAATCCTAATTTAAAGGGTTTTTTTTAATATTCATAAATAGTACTTCGCTTCTAAGGGTTCCTCTGGAGTTGATAGTACAACTTGGATTACAATATTCGAATTGAGACATTTGTTTTGCAAGGGCATCTGTAACTATTTGTACAATTGCAGTCTGGTTTATTTATTATCTCACTACTAGTATCCTTCCCTATCATTCTATCGTTTTTAAAAAAAATGATTTTTGGGGGTTATCTTGACAACTGTAATTAATTTTCAGTTGGTTTTTACCAAATTTTCTATATAATGAGTTGCTTGAGGGCGGGGGGGTTACTATTAGTTCGAGGAAGATATCAGTTTTCCGAAGTACAGTAAATGACAGTGTGTACCAGATGATTTTTCTACCTTTAGTACGCGTGCTGTCGCTGTATTCATTCGATTGGTTTTCACATGTACATCGTATTTAAAGCTCAGATCGACGAAACCACTATTCTTTGAGCCTTTGAATGTATTTTTCTTACATTGTCAAGTACTATTCATTTTTGGAATCGTTTATCCGCCAAGTTTTTGTTTATTTACGGATCTCTTTTTATGGTTATATTTGCGTAATTAGATTCTATTCTAACAAATGGGACTTTGCAATATTCTATCATTGTAGTTAGTGGATGTTATCATTTATATTATAAGTAATGTGTAAATAATGAAAATCTCTATGTTGAGTCATATCATTTTAGAATTCGGTTTTCTTCTGAGGTTATATAAACTGCAAAAACCGATTAAAAACTAACATGTATTGGAATATCGAAGCTGTAATCGTCAGTTTTTCAGTCTGTTGTTCCCTGATTATTGAACAGTACTGTGTGTCTACATTGTTTGAATATCTAATTTCATTTTTGTTGTTGTCCTTTCGATAATGAAGGATGAAGTCCACTATATCGAACTGCATAAATGCACAGGTGTTTTTGTGCATGGTGTTACTGAACCAGATAATTTCACCATCCAATTTATCCATTGGTTAAGCAGTACTTGTTTGTTACTGCGGTTTATGTTTTATAGTTTTTTCTTACGATATTTCCTATTAAGGATATAGTGAGCTTGATTCGTCTAGTTTTAAGAGTTTGCTTTGTCACCTTTCGTGAGAATGTAGGCAACTTCTTTCTGTAACGTTCCAACTCTATCGTTGATGCTTGATTTGCCGTTGATGCTTTTGCTCTCTTTATTCATAGTTATTTCGTAGTTGCTCTTCTGGCATATAACTTAGTGTAATTTTGGGTAGGTGTTATTAGTGAGGAGATTTTTTTTATAAGTGTAATAGTCCATTTCGTATATGTTATTTTTCTCTTTTCACAAATATATCATTAGATTTAGTCGATTTTTTAAAAAATTTTCTCTGGAATGTGTTTGTGTGCTTTTTAAAAAAATCTGGTAACGGTGATTTATTAGGTCCCGTTGAAGTTTTCCAGTAATTTACGTAGTGATTGGCTATTTTGTGTTTCGGGAGCGAAAAAAAAATTTCTTCAGTTCTCTTGTTAGGTTTGTTGATGTAGAAAAAGGCTTTCCACCTCGTATATCCGATTAAATTTCCAATAACGGTATCATATAGTGATGTTTGTTAGGGATAGAGATGTCTTTGAATTCGATGATCAATTTGTCCATTTGTGTTGCTTGTAGATATTATATCGATTGGAGTGGTCAACTACTAAGTTCTTCTAAAAGCACGATTCGTTGCGCGATGGGTTTGTTTTCATAAAGTGCTCTATACATTCGACATTAAGTGGAAGAAGACCAATTATTATGGGAAATAATGCATTGGCTACACAGACACGTTATCTCTCTGCCTTTTTGGTCTTCTTCAGGCGGATTATTAAATTTATTTGGATTCATATTTAGGGTTTAGTAGGTTTTTTTTCTTGATGGAAAATCCGGATGAATCGAAACACATTACGGATATTGAATTTCTGAATCGTACTTTGGTTCATATATATATGTATATATATATATATATATATATATATATATATATATATATATATATATATATATATATATATATCAACACTTTGCATTTTCGAACAATAATTAAAAAAAAAAAAATTTCCCCTGAGATGCATTATTGAGAAACTCAGAATCTCTGTACTTTTCGCCAAGGCATGTGCTTAACATAGGATTTTTGCTGAGATAAATCATCATCATCATCATCGTTCTTTTTTCTGTCCGTTGGTGGATCTAGACCTCTCCCAGGATTTGCCACAATTCTCTGTTATGGGTGTCGCAGAGCCAGTATTTCCTGAATTTGTCTAGTTCATCTCTCCATCTTGTGTTCTGTCGGCCTCAGTTTCTTATGTAATCTCTGGGGATCCACGTTGTGAGACGTGATGTCCATGTTCTCTGAGAAGCACAAAACATGACTAAATGCCTGCCTCGTTATTTCTTACATAAAGTTCCTGTTTTCAACTCTTAAAAGCATGCTCATAAGTTTTGGAAATATTTCAACTTTAGCACAATTGACGCTCACATATATAGGAAAATCCAACTAAAGTTACCGTGCCGAATTCTCAAAAAAAAAAAACAAACAAAAAAACAACGCAGGGTAATTTCTGTGTATGAGTTTTCCTTTCAACTAAGAACTGTTAAGGCGGTACACGTAACGTCTCGTGATTGTGTAAGTGTAAACAGTTTATAAAGCACAACTTGACAAAGCGAAAGAAGTCAACGAATTTTCTGTTAATTATTCATCAACCATCGAAAAGTGAAAGCCCTCAAATAAATCTCATCGTCATTTTAAAACACAATAGTATGGAGAGAGAGAGAGAGAGAGAGAGAGAGAGAGAGAGAGAGAGAGAGAGAGAGAGAGAGAGAGAGAGAGAGAGAAAAACAGGAGTGAAACATAGCCACTAAAGAGGAGAGAAGACTAAGAGTTGTGTTATATGCTCATCAGTCACGGACACTTGACTTTTAGCAAAACCAATGCGTAGGACAGATGCCTCCGACGGCATGGCTTCGGCTAAATCACCTCCCTTCGCCCTGTGCTAAAATAAAATGACCAACTCCTTTCTCTTGTCTCGGGTTCCATTTAGACGAACCAGTCTCCCTTTTCATATATCTTTCCTTTGCATACTTTTCCAAACCTTTTTATCTCGTCCCCACCTTAGGATCTGCAAATGATTCTCACCTTTTTTCCTGCCTCCTCTCACCAGGGTTTACTTCCTGTCTTGTTCTTCCATATTTTCATCCACCCCCTTCTTTTTTCACGCTGACACATATCCTAATCTCCATTATGTGGTTTAGATGGTCTCACAGCCAGATTTTAACCTTGTTAGAAACTCTCTAATGCAACCTGAGGTCTTCTCCATGGAGAGGGTTTTGGGGAAAGGTTTATGCCGAACAAGGGGCGTTAAAAGACCGCTGATGATTACTTGATACCTTCTTTTTGTGCATGATTTTTT
This sequence comes from Thysanoteuthis rhombus, assembly GCA_963457665.1. Lineage (NCBI taxonomy): Eukaryota > Metazoa > Mollusca > Cephalopoda > Oegopsida > Thysanoteuthidae > Thysanoteuthis > Thysanoteuthis major. The sequence continues at coordinate 16,900,539 of OY735211.1, forward strand.
TTTTCAAAACTAAAGTCGTATATGTTGAATAATGGATGAGCAGATTTTTCATCCTGTAATAACGTTACATTACTTAGAAAAATACAACTATTACATTCACTTGATTGGATTTTTAAAAAAAATGTCATGAAAGACTATATATTGACATTAAAGACTGTTTCATTTGCTCTTTCTACCTTCCTCTTTCCCATTCTTTCTTTCTTTTTTTCTCTCTTCCTCTTACAGTTTATCTCTTTCTTCCTTTCGTTGATTGATGACTTGGAAATAAAACATTGACTCTATTCCCTCTCTGCAAGAATTAGAGCTTTTAAGCTTGTTGAATAGTATGAATCTGAAGATTATTGTTTTTAAATTGATAGATAAAGTCTACTCTACAGTGGATGTTACACAATAATGTACATAGACGACCCAATAAACAGTTTGGGGGGCGTTTTATGCCTATTACTATTCACGAAAACTCGATGAGTTCAACACGTGGCCCACAATACGCAAAAAACCAATAAGGAGCGAAATTGTCATAAATATACGCATCCCTTATTTTTCGAAAATTGTTTCATGTCTCATTTTTGTTCATAAGAAGAAACGAAAGAAAACAAATCGATAGAATAACCTTCAGCTTTTGAAGGAACCACACAGATGCTGAGGAAAGTACTAGGAATAGAGGGTCTACGACACTAACTGTTAACAGTTACCTAACAGAGGAGGGAAATTGGTTGCAGAGATGAGAACCATAGCAGCACTGGTGTAAGAGGCAAGGGGAAGATGAGATGTGGCATGGGGACCTGAAGAAACTTGCTGTCACTCAACATCCAGCGATAACTGCGTGACTACCGGTGTAATGATAATAATAATAATAATAATAATAATAATAATAATAATAATAATAATAATAATAATAATAATAATAATAATAATAACAACAACAACAACAGCAACAACAACAATAATAATAATGATAATAATAATAATAATAATAATAGTAGTAGTAGTAGTAGTAGTAGTAGTAGTAGTAATAATAGAGGAAGATGTGGGACAAGAAAGCTAGGGTAGTAACGGTCATAGTTGGCGCACTGGGAACTGTCCCCAAAACGCTGAGGGAGAGACTGGAGGAGATCGGGATTAGGGGGAGGATAGAGACCGTACAGACCACAGCGCTACTTGGAACTGCACGGATACTGAGGAAGGTGCTAGAGATATAAGTACTGCAACGAATAGTAGCTCTGTCATGATATGCAAAAGAGGGAGGAGACGTTAGCTGAGGACCTGAGGAGACTTATTGTCACTCAGCCTTCAGCGATAACCACTGGGCAACCGGTGTGAAACTGTAAATCGTAGAATTACTGCGACCTATGAGTACTAGGAGAGGAGGGCTGGAGACTTGAGGAGACTTGCTGTCACTCAAACTCCGGCGGTTACCACCAGGCAACTGGTGTGAGATTCCAAATAATAATAATAATAATAATAATAATAATAATAATGATAATATTAATGATAATAATGTGCGGTGAAAGAGATGAGACAGTAAACCACATAACTAGTGAATGTAGTCAACTCGCCCAGAAGGAGTATAAGCATAGACACGATAGAGTAGCAACGATGATACACTGGGAACTAAGTAAACAAATGGGATTCAACCATGGGGAAAAGTGGTATCAGCACAAGCCAGAGGCAGTTTTGGAGAATGACAACCACAAACTACTGTAGGACTTTGACATCCAAACTGACCACCTCATCCAGGCAAGAAGGCCGGACTTAGTAATAGTAGACAAAAAAAGGAAGGCCTGCCAAATAGTAGACGTTGCTGTACCTGCAGACCATAGAGTAAAAAAGAAGGAGGGTGAAAAAGGGAAAAATACCAGGACCTAGCAAGGGAGTTAAAGAAAATGTGGAACATGAAAACCAGGGTAGTACCGGTCATAGTGGGAGCACTAGGAACTGTCCCCAAAACGCTGAGGGAGAGACTGGAGGAGATCGGGATTAGGGGGAGGATAGAGACCGTACAGACCACAGCACTACTGGGAACTGCACGGATACTGAGGAAGGTGCTAGAGATATAAGGACTGCAACGAATCGTAGCTCTGTCATGATATGCGAAAGAGAGAGGAGACGTTAGCTGAAGACCTGAGGAGACTTATTGTCACTCAGCCTTCAGCGATAACCACTGGGCAACCGGTGTGAAACTGTAAATCGCAGAATTACTGCGACCTATGAGTACTAGGAGAGGAGGGCTGGAGACTTGAGGAAACTTGCTGTCACTCAAACTCCAGCGGTTACCACCAGGCAACTGGTGTGAGATTCCAAATAATAATA
>OY735211.1:16907848-16990348 GCA_963457665.1 Thysanoteuthis rhombus
GAAAACAATAAATCATCATCATCATCATCAGCAGCAGCAGCAGCAGCATCTTTTTAGCGTCCGTCGTTGAAAATTTACCAAAAATTCGCAGGACATCTCTATCATGGGCAATACAGAGCTGGCACTCTCTTGATTTGTCTAGCTGGTCATACCATCTCAATTCCTGTCGGCCACATTTTTGCAGAGGATTTCTGGGGAATCGTCTGACATTTTCCCCATTACTATTGCATTTTCCAATGATCTCTTTGATATCTTAGACTCCTGTCTTTTTTTCTAATATACTGTGCTGTTTAATAATCTCCATATGAGGTCCAGCATGATTTTCTTGTGCGCATGTTGCATGGTTATCAGTTTGAGGGCCAACCTATTGGTTAAATTCCACGTTCCTGTTCTGTTGTTGACTATCGGGAAGATGCATAAGATGTATACGCTTCTGGTCAGAGGGGACTAGTGGGGTCGTTTAGTTCATGAGAGTTCAGCTTATTCCGCAAAAAACTTGACAACCTTCGTTTGATTTCTTCTTTCATGGGGATTCGTTGACCTGGGCAGATGAAGTGGTATATTTTTTAGCTCTGCTTCTTCGATTCGATGCATCTTTGTCCCTTTTTGTGGTTGTTTTATATGATATTAGTTTTGCTGAAGTAAATATTCGAAACCACTTCTTTACTTTCTTAATTTAGTTCGTCAAGCATTAATTGGAGATTGTTAAAGTTAACAGAGAGGACCATCAGCACATCTTGGTGTAATTCGGTATTTGCTGTCTATTCTGATTCCTTTGTGTTTCCAGGCTTGGTTTTGGGAGATCATCTCAAAGTAGGCTTTGGTGGGTTTTGATGAGCTGTTATTACTTTGTCTCATTTATTTTGCAATTTTGAAATTGCTCAGTCTTCATGTAGCTCGATGAAGCTGCTACCGTGTACAGAGTTTAGACCACGTTATACTATTGCGTCAATGAAGGATTTGCACTGAGTCGATGCTATAGAAAGTGGTATTTTAGAATATATTCCTTTTCCTTAAGCTAGTACAGCAAATGAAGATGGCCGATGGTTGATTAGCCTTTTTCTGAAGCCAGCTTGTCCCAGTGGTTGGTTTCCATATAGTGCTTTGGTTGGTGATCAATTTGGTGAACAGTGTGTACATGCAATCGACTAGGCTTATTGGCCTGTAGTTGCTGAGGTCTTTCGGGTTTCCTATTCGTAAAACGGCATTATGATTGCCGAATGTTAATCTTCTGGGGTTTTCTTTGTTTGAGGTATAAGTTAGAAGGAATGGCTAGTTTCCTCGTGATGGTTTTTTCCAGCTTGGTTGATAATTATATTATCGTGTCATAAGGGCTTTTCCCCTCTTTTTAATTCTGGGGAATCATTGAATTGATTACTCTTGACTTGTATTTTACGTTAATCTTTCTGTGTCTTATGTGTGGTGGAATAAAAGTTTTTTTACAAATTCACAGGCACGTTCGACAATTTGGCCCCTATCCGTTGTCAGGTCTCTATTTGCTTCGAGCACACCAATGATTTGCTTTCTATCTGTACTGAGAGATATCCAAATAGTCTTCAAGCGCTTACCTTTTTCGAGAAAGCTTTCAATGAATATTGTCACGTATCTTCTCTCAATTTCTCTTAGTTTCCTTCAGCTTGTTTTGTTCAGCTCAGTCGCTTTGATCTTTTCTATTGTTCTAATACACTCTGATCTCAATTTACTCGCATCACCAAGAGAGCAAGATGTGACACAAGGTCGGTTTAATGTGGGGGTTCCATATGGGAAGCTTCAAAGATTGCTAGTCCCCGCCACTGGTGTCATGAAGGCATCATGGCAAGCCCGACCTTTGCCTTATAGTGCAAAGGGAAGGTGCTACCCTGGGGCTTGCTGAGACTGGACTGACTAATTTTTTGAGACCACAGGACAATTTTCAGGCCTCTTGCACTTATACCCCAATACCGAACCTCAGCGTAACAAAAAACTAAATATGTACTGCAAACAGAAACTACACTTTCCTATTTACTCGTATACCCACAAAAGCCAGATGTTCTAAATGTGGGATTCCCCACACTGGAAGGCTTGATAGGTCCCTCCAGTACACTCAACTAGTGTTGTAAAGGCATCAAAGCAGGCCTAATTTATCCCTATGTGCAATGGAAAGGTGCTGCCTAGGGGGTGTACTGCTTCTCTGAGACTAGGCCAAGTAATCTTTCAAGACCACAGGAAGAATCTCAGGCTTCTTATGCTTAGCGATATCGAACCTCAGTAAACCATCATCGACCAAGTCATGAACCGTCGCAAAGCCACAAACGTATAAACTGCAAACCGATACTCCACTTCAATCTTGAAACAAATGGCACAAAACGCTGACCCACGAACTTATATATATATAATTATCCCTGAGTGGTTAGAATTGAACAAAGTTAGTACTGGACAATTTTTGTTGAATGTGGCAAATAACCAAAAAGTCAATTCCAATTCATTAAATTACCAAATATCTTAATTGAAAGATGGGAACAAAAACTAGCTAGTCATCAAGGTGTAACGTATTTGATGGTTTCACCTGAGTTTGGTTCATACTGATAAAACTGCTGCAGTTTCAATGATGTCATGTAATGTAAAATGGAAATTTGTTTCCATTTGGTTACATTCTGTTCGCAAATAGCATATTTTATTTTGAAAAAAAAGAGCGACAAAGAAGAAGAGATATATATAAAATTCAGTGACAAATAGAGTAAATGTTTAATCCTGCATCATTAATATAATGAATTACAAGTTTCAATATGGCCATGAACATCTAAGATTTGACTTTGAGAGACACCTTCATTTGTTATTCCTTTGAACGTTTTCATGATTGCGCGGTTGAACGCCATTTTTTTTCGTTTTGTTTTGTTTATCTTTAATCTTTCTTTGTGGCTTTTTTCAGATCTATCGTTATGCTTTCTAAATCATCTGATATTGATATTAAATGTCATGGTTATAACCATATTGAAACTCTCTCTCTTTCTCTCTCTCTCTCTCTCTCTCTTTACATGTATACATATCTTTCCACATAAATCTATGTTATTCTCTCTATATATATTTCTCTCTCTCTATGTGTGTTTGTGTGTGTTATTGCTTCTTTAAGTATCTTACTGTGTAATCTGCCAATCAAATTACACTCAAGCATATCTTGTGAATATGTATTTATCCCATCAATATCTATACCGTCGTTCCTTCCCCAGGAGCTGAATTAGATAACCATAATACACCCTGAAGCAATGAAAGCAGCCATAACTCAGATATTTTCAGATTACATAACCAGGATAGTGTGCAATCGACGTTTCAGTTCAAACCCTGAATCTCTCTCTCTCTCTCTTTCTCTCTCTGGGGTTGGGTAATTCCTCTGCCTTGCTAATTGAGTGATGTCCTTACACTGGCTGTAGCTACAACTGTCATTTTGGTTGTCACATATACCATCCTTACTTATTCAGCCTGTTTCTGATATTTGAAATGGAATTGGAGGTGACGAGCAACCAAACGGATGTCACTCACGCCGTGATTTAAAAAAAAAATCTCTAGCTCGAAATGAACACGAACCGTCTCAGTCAGAGTTTGATCACGGCTTACCAAGTCCATCCTCTATCTTCTCGCCAGCACAGCTACCCTGAACCTCTCTCCCATCATTACATGCAGATGAATAAGGGATTTCGGGTATCCTTGAACCCATGAATGACAACCAAAATGACTATTAGTTCGCTTTTTCGGAGCCATCACTAGCCTAATATATTGTTACAGTCTCCAGTAGCCAGCAATAATTGTGGTCATTAAAAATGGCCGATCAGACTAACTAACTTCACTGTCTCAACCTGATCAACATGCATTTCATAATAAGTGTACTTGGGTATAACATAGAAAGTTACTTTTAAAAAATCAACTCTGCGTTCAATCAGAATGTTCCAAATAAGCACATTGATAGATTGAGAAGATAATTTTACTCCGATTACCAAATTAGCGAAGGCATCTTTGCCTTAAAAAAATCAACTTTCAAAATCCTATCCCTATAGCTTGGTTTGAACACCAAACTTTAAAACTAATACGGTATAAGTAACACGTTCATCGCTGCAGCAATGCTTGATATACTCATTTAATAAGCTTAGCTCATTCATTCGCTAGAGAGCACCACCCAGTGAGGATTGATATCATCACACAGTAGTAACGGTCCATTAATCTATCTCGTTAACCGCTACCCTACGGTGAGGTGTTCTCGTGGAAATAAGTAGGTACGTGATGTATCCATGCATTCATGTGATTTTCCAACCCTTTTTTTTTCCTTTTGATTCTTCGACTTGCACTATTGTTATTTTCTATTTAAGCACTCGCGTAAATACTTAATAATCGCAGTTTATTTGCCCATGTATCGATTCCCAATTATAGCCGACCTCGGCAGGACGTGCAAAAGCATATATATGCAGATAATTAGGGTAATTTTCTCTTTTGCTCTTGACTGAGAACTGTTCTGTAATTATATGGTATCATAATACGTAGAGAAAGCTGTCTTTTTTCCTCTCTTATTTTGTCACACTAGAAACTATCAATTACAGTGTACAAAAAAAGGCAATACGATCAAGATGAACATAAAATATATGAAGATTTTAAAAAAGAACAAGTAAATAGGATTCTCCTGCCCACCAAGTTATAGTCAACGATGAAAAATATTACTGGTAAAATAATCAGAAAAAAAAATCAAATTTGAAGGAATCAAGGTTGATTTAGGAGAATGTCTGTCATATATCAATAAAATTGAAGAAAATATAAGACATTTGCTGACATTGTGACTCAGAAAGATTCTTCTAGTTGCATGCTAATATCTGCTCCGAATTTCGCTTCAAGTGTGGTATAAAGGTTGGTAAATGATATGAAAGAATGTTTCATCGAGTGATTAGCTATATTAATCTTCTTTTTAAAAAGTGTCTGATTTTAGTTCCAGAGTCTAAACTCATGTCGAGCAATAAATCAATGTATCATCTAATCTCGTATAACATACATTATGCTGTTTACTTATATATATATGTATTTACGTATTAACCAAAAGTTTTTTAGTCAACGACATTTCTCGTTGATTCTTTCTCTTTCTCTTCGTTATCACGACACCTACGCATTATTCTCATTTTTGGTTATACGTTCTAAAATAATGGCTTCGTAAGGAAACGAATCAGATTCGGTTCTTTATATCCTAAATTTCAAAATAATTTTTTTTTAATCAATATAACTTTGAGCAACCCAGCTCTGATTAAATATCCTATTTTGCTTATGGCATGGCAATTCAACTTCCTGCGCTCAGTGCTAATCTACATTGCTGCTGGTGATAGCTGGTGCTTACTGCCAACATAAGGCTCGGTTGAAGGATGCTACTGGTACTATAATTGTGAATGACACGGTTCTCAGTGAAGGTTCCTCGAGTCAATTCAAGTGTCAACGTCTCAGCTCTTATTAGAATAATTTACTTTGCTAGAGGCCTGCTAATTAAACCTCCTACGCTCAGGGCTACTCATGGCTGCCGCTGGTAATATCTTCCGCTGCCTGGCAACAACAGGCTCGGTTGAAAGCTGCTACTGGTGCTATAAATGTGACTGATACGACTCGTTTTATATCTATCTATCTATCTATCTCTCTCTCTCTCTCTCTCTCTCTATATATATATATATATATATATATATATATATATATATATATATATATATATGTGTGTGTGTGTGTATGTGTGTGTGTGTGTGTTTAGATGGTTCTAGCCCTTTCAATAAACACATATATTTGAATATATTCACTTGATGCTGTTTGGATTTTTAATATATATGTTCTTTTATTGCTATTCCTTGTCATATCCTAGCAATGTTTCTCCTATATTTATATTCGTTGATCAACTTATCGGTTAATAATTTTCTAGTAATATGAGTTATCTCATATTCTACTAACAACGTCCCAATATTTGACAAATGTGATGGACTCAAACATCAGTTTTGGAAAAAAAATTGTTCTCCTGTGATAAAAACAGTAATATGCAGTGAGATATTATCTAAGATTAAATTATAAATGAAAGGATGAGTTATGATGGTAGATACATGATCCATATAACCTTTTTTTTTACATTTCAGAATTTGGAAATAGCAATGTAGACACTAGATCGTTATCAAAACATAATGTTAAGCGAATTTGGTAATGCACACTGTTACGCTTTCTTAATTTTTTTCAAGTATCATCTATGCACTCAAGCAAAAGTAAATAAAACCTTATACCTACTCTCGAATTTAAGCCTACTCTAGCCCATGGAAGAAAAATATAGTGTAATAGTGAAATAGTGTAATGTGCAAATTCGCCTGATGAGGCCTGGAGAGGGCAGAAACATGAGCTAGTTTGTGTAGCGAATCCACATTCTAATATATATATATATATATATATATATATATATATATATATATATATATATATATATATACAACAAGGGGGTGTGAACACAATAATGCATTAATTACATCTCAATAGTCTAAAAATGCTGTTCAATAACCTAAGTAAAGCGGTTATAAACTTGATCAAAAGATCAATGGTTCATCACAGATTGCATATTCTGTTTCACTTTGAGAATCCTTTCAGGTGAAACAGAAATTACAATCCAGAAACAATGCAAACAGGGACAATAAATACACAAAATTAGAGCAGTGGGTACGTAAAACTATTTTTTGGACCCTCCGGCTTTCTGTCAGGCTGTTTGGCCCAATGGTTGAGAGCGACGCTAAGTTGAACAGGCTAACTTATCAGTTTCAGAATTCCTGTCCCAATCTGTTTAATTGTTTATGTTTATTGCTATTATTTCAATTTACTCTGTCTTAACCTAGTCACTCATTCTCTGTGTAATACCAGTGAGTCATTTCAAATAATATAACGCATTCATAAATAATAGGTCGGATCATATATATTACATATCCATTACCTAATTCACACACACACACACACACACACACACACACACACACATATATATATATATATATATATATATATATATATATATATATATAATTGTCTCATCGGAAGACAGCTGGATCGTTGTATTACAACTGTCCAGTGTGGCCATAGACTATCCAATTTTCTCTAATTGTTTATGTTTATTTCCATTTACGTCATCTAAACCGAATGACTCATCCCCCCCCTCTCTCTCTCTCTCTCTCTCTCTCTATATATATATATATATATACATATATAGTTTGTGTGTGTGAGTCAAATCTCCCAATGAGCGCCTTGATACTAAACCTAAATGTCAAGCATATGTTCTGGAATGCAACTCTTTGATCCTTGGCACAAAGAGCAGAGATTCCTAATTCTGTTCTGAGAAATAACGAAGAACAATACATTGGTCATCGTGCTTAGATACTTCAATTCGAGGCAGAAATGCGGATCCAACCCATCATTTCATAAGGGTAACATAGGATTAGAAAGGTTTCATAGAATTTTTATATCAGAAAGGAAAATATTCCCTGAATTGTATGTTTTAACAAATATTAAATCCAATCATGAATTTTGATAGACCTACACACTTGCACAATGAGAATTTCAAAATATCAAATAAATGATTCACGCATTCAGAGTGGTCTTAAATGAGAATCCCTTAACTAAACTGAAAGTAACTGCTGTGAACGTGCATATTTCGAAATAACCTGAATGTAAAGAAACTATATTTATTCCAATGACAGCGAGTTGGTACAATTATTTGATTTAGAAAATAAAAGGCTGGACATTTATTGACACCACCGATGTTCATTAACCACGACTGTAATTGATTTTGTCTTTGATGTCCCCTTCAATGAAATGATTTGTCAAAAGCCGCAGGCTGATTTTGACTTCAGCACGTTCGATACAATGCTCCTTTACATCCGTTGTTGCTCATCGTTTGTATTATTTCGATACGCGTCGCTTCGTTATCAAAACAAATTACATTAAGCAAACTCCCTAACTCTCTACTGAAATTGACAAGTTTTAATCAATATAAAGTTACCATGAACTACAATCAATAGTGAGGAAGAAATATAAAAAAAAATTAATGTCTAATTCAGCTATCACTAATATTACTGCAACCATTCCAACAACAGATGAAAATACAGCAATATTCCACGTATATAAAATGCAATGTGCATCTCACTTTCTATCTATCTATCCATCTATCTATCTATCTATCTCTATATATATATGTGTGTGTGTGTGTGTGCGTGTGTGTGTGCTTTTTGATATTCAACTGCCTCTCCACGTGGTCTTAAGCTGGCACAGGACCAGTTGAGCATGCAGGAACAGATACTACAACAGTGTCCCGTCCAAACGTCGAGCAGCAAGTCTCTGATAGTATTTGAAAGGCTATAAAGGGACACTTTGATCTCAGGTAGAGTGAAAAGATACGACAATCTTATTATACTATTGATAACAGTAATATTTTAGGAGGGCAACTTCAAAATCTTCACAAAGATAAAGACAATAATGGTATTAAGATGCAAACTACCAATTTGAGATTAGTTACTTTTCAAAACCAATGCAATGTCGAGGATAATTCATGGCAAGCCTGACTCCCTATATCTATCTCAAATATTCAAACCTCCTTCTGTCATCCTTTTTTTTGCAACACACATGCATATATATATATATATATATATATATATATATATATATATATATATATATATGTTATAAGAAGCAAAGGGCTCTTCAGCTTTCCACTAATCATCTTTTGTTTTAGCGCTGGTGAATTTTCGCAATATCGCATATATGTATGCATGTATGTATGTATGTATGTATGTGTGTGCACTTTGGTGCTAGATATATCACTCGCTCTCATGGAGCATCACCAAGAGATGAATAGGCTTTGTGAAGCCAAAAATGAGTGACATTTGGAGGGTGTGCTCCCCACAATTAGTTCGGTTAATTTCAAAGGTCCGATATATAATATATCCAAGGATAAATTTGTTAGTCTCTTTATAAAAAAATGAAAAAATCCATTAAAGTTTCAAAATGTGGAGTGACTTTTGTCTGAACAAAAACAAAATGAGCAAAAGTGACGAGACAACTATAACATTTCATATATTGAACGAGACCAGAAGCAGAATTGACAGTAAAATGGAGTGGAAAGGGTAAAGGAAAGATTTTCAAAAAGCTACAAAAGTGGAAGGGAAATCATTGTCATCGTTTGATTAACCGATAAAATGGAGCTGGCACTCAACCAGAGTGTTTTTGAAGCATGTCATGATCAATGGAACATTTCGTTAAAGTGATGATCTAATTTACTTCCCTCCCTTTTGGTACAGCAATAATCGTTAAAAATTCCCTTTTTTTTTCCAGATATATGAAGATGCCAAGAACAATTGAGCATAAACTTTGATTGTGAATTGAAACCATGTTAATACAAAATAGAACTTTCTTTCTAGATATGATAAAGAGTGAATTTCTAAGTTTTCGGCCCCAAAACTGAATTGTACGCGTGACATATAGCTAAATTGATCGACACACTGATAGATAGAAAGATTCTCCTAAAAAATGAAGAAACCAGTTATGATGACAGGTTTGATTGACTGCTTCTCATATAAGGAGAGGGAAATAAGCGGGTAAACAGATAAGCCTAAAGTCATAGGGGGATTTGAAAGACATTCGAAAATGTATGTGGTGAAACAAACGACATCATGCTTTCAATATGCACGCGTAAGTTCTGTCTCGAATTTGCTTATATGAGGATGCCCCAAGCTGTGAACAACTCTCGAACGGTGGAGAAAGCGGAGAAAGTCATCGATCGAGTTTTGTTTTGAAACAAAACCCCTGCGGCATTCCTGGCGTATATCAGAGATAAACAGAGTTAAACATCGGGTGACATAAGCGAAGCCAGTGATGAAATTACCGTGTAAAAGCAAGAAAACGCACGTACATGCAGTCAGAGGAATACGTATAACCATGCACAGACGCAAACACAAATTCGCGAATTTTTTTCATTTTTTAATATCATTAGGCATACGTGTTTTAAATCATCTGTTATACATGCAAAATATACGTTACAGAACACACATACAACCCTGTGTAATATTCAGTTGTGTGTGCATTCATATAAGAATGTCTCCTACGATGACATGCAAAGTTATATATGTAAGAAATATCAATCAACATGTGAGGACGAAATATGCTTTTCATTTACTAAGATCCTTGGTAGTGCGTGCAACCGTTGGGATTACAAAAGGAAAGAAAAAAGAGCCCTTTATTCTTTTTTCGTTTCATATTTGCGAATACCGATCCATCAAATAGGTGTTCCGTACGTGAAATATCGTTTTTGCATCATAGAAAATAAAGCTGAATGCGACAGATATAAAACATTTCACTCTGTCTGAAACTCGCGGAAATTTTGATTCTAATTGAGGCATGAGACCAAAATCAAAGTTCAAAACTGTTTTCATGAATTGTTAGCTCATTTTAATTCCTCTGCCTACAATTCATCAGTTCGATGACTTAACCAAAAACAGTAAATCAGACGGAAAATTCCATCATTAATATCGGGATGAGCAAAAATGCAGAACCGACACCATCATTATCCAGTTGCGAATCAACCGGACGTGTTTGCACTTTTTAGCTTAACACATTTTAGGAATACCTTAATTTGATAATTCGGGCGACAAGCTACCGTTTCAACAACTCGATGTTCAGATAGAGAGGATTAAAGATAGACTTTTAGGATTATTTGCTTAAAAGCCGACATACTCACCATCAAGCTTTTATGTCAATCTACTTTCTTATAAATCATTATGTTAGAGAGGAGTTGAGGTCAGATATATCATACAAATCATTAGAGAATTCAAATGCCAATCAGCTGGTCATGTGACAAGATTGTTTGACAATTGTAGGACATCGCGATCCACGACATAGAATTCCAGAGATTGTATGCGAAATTGTAACCGACAAAAGACGATAGCGTGACAAACTATGCAAGTCCAGGAAGTGTCATCTCCCTGACGCCCAATATAGAGAGGTCTGGCGAATGTCGGGGAAGGTTTATGCCCAATGAATGATAAAAGACTGCTGCTGTTGATGATGATGATGATGATATGTCATATATAGATAAAAGGAAGAAAGCTTTTAGTCTTCCTTGAATGGATAAAACAGGTTATTATTATTATTATTATTATTATTATTATTATTATTATTATTATTATTATTATTATTCGTCTTCTTCTTCTTCTTCTTCTTCTTCTTATTATTATTATTATTATTATTATTATTATTATTATTATTATTATTATTATTATTATTATTTGCAATCTCAAACCAGTTGCCTGGTGGTAACTGCTGGAGTTTGAGTGATAGCAAGTCTCCTCAAGTCTCCAGCCCTTCTTTCCTAGTTCTCATAGGGTACTGTAATACTGCAGTTTACAGTTTCACACAGGTTGTCCTGTGGTCATTGCTGAAGGCTGAGTGACAATAAGTCTCCTCGGGTCTTCAGCCAACATCTTTCCTCTCTTTCGCTTATCATGCCAATGCTGCAGTGCACATTTCCACTTTCATTTCCCTCTCTCTGTTAGGTCACTGTTAACAATTGGTGTGGTAGTCTTTATATTTCCAGCACTTTCCTCAGTATCTGCACAGTGGTTACCGCAGGAAGTTGAGTGACAGTGAGTCTATTCAAGTCTCCAACCCTCTTTTCTAAACACTCTCAGTCCCCAGCAATATTGTGGTTTAAAGTATCACACCGGTTGCTTGGAGGTCATTGCTGAAGGTTAAGTGACAGCAAGTCTCCTCCAGTCTTCAGCCAACACCTCATCTCTTCCTTACCTATCACAACAGTGCTATGATTCATACCTCCACTACCGTTTGGGTGTTTTCCCTCCTCAGGCCACTGCTAACAGTTTGGCACTTTCCTCAGTATCCGTGCAGTTCCTAGCAGTGGTCTGTCTATTTTCTCATTTTCTTTCCTTTTTACTCTGTGGTCTGCAGGCACAGCCGCGTCTATTATTTGGTAGGTCTCCCTTTTCCCGTCTGCAATTACCAGGCCTGGTCTCCTTTCAAGGATGAGGTTGTCCGTGGGGATGTCAAACTCTCAAAATAATTTGTGGTTTTCATTCTCCAGGGCTATCTCTGGTTTCTGTTGGTACCACTTTTCTGTATGGTTAAATCCCATTCGTTCACACAGTGCCCAGTATATCACTGTTGCTACTGCATCGTGTTTATGTTTATACTCCTTCTCGGCTAGTCGACTAAGTTTACTAGATAAGTGGTTTACGGTCTCATCTGTTTCACCACACAGGTGGCACTTTCTGTTAATCTGTATTCTATCGATTTTTGTTTTGTTATTGTCCTTTCTGATGCGTTTGTCTTGACCTGCCATGATGAGCAATTCCTTTTTTTCTCCTCAGATTTCTTTTTTGTAGCCATATCAATGATATCTTGGGTACCACATCCCATTTCTTCCTTTTAAGTTCTCCTTGTAATTTTTTTTATTCCTATTTTTCTTACCTTGTTTGCTATGCTGCTCTATTGTTTTCAACTTTTTCAAGAATCTTCTGTGCTGATCAACCCCTGTTGCCCTCTTTTTTCTCCACATATAATCTATTCATGTCATCTCTGAGATGTAAGGCTTTATTCATTGTCATAAGCTTCATTGTTCGCCGGTCCATTGATTTGAGTTCTTCCTTTGTCCATCCTTGGAATAGTCTTGTGTATCTTACTATCGAAGCAGCTCATATCTTCATTCCTTCTATTAAATCTATTTGGTCTCTAATACTTCCCTCATCCTCCTAAAAAATTCTCTTTTTTTTTTCTCCTTTCATTTCTTCCTGTTTTATCGTGTCAGTTTCAAGAACTATAAGGTGTTTGTATCGGTCTTGTGCTCTAATCTTCCTGCAGTCTGGGATTACAATTCCTTCTTGCCTCTGCGAGCCTTCCTTTGTGCATTACCACGAGTGCACATTTTTCTATCTTAAACTCCATCCCAATGTCATCTCTGTATTTTTTCAATGTCTTGAACTGCATCTCCGGTTTTACTCTGTTTTTTTGCAAATTGTTCTATAATGTCCAAGTACATTACGTGGTTGACTTTTCCATTTATTTTTGAGAAATGGTATTCTTTGCAGTTTTTTCAGGATTCTTTTGAGCGGTATCATAGTTAGAAGTAATAGTAGTAAGAACATGATTCCCCTTTTTATACTTACCTCTGCTAGATTTTCTCCTGTGACTCTCAAGTCTACTTTCCAGTTTTTTCAAAGAGTTGGCGATGAGTCTCGCCACTGCTCCTCTGATGTTGACTATAGTGAGGTATTTGAATATCCAGCAGTGTGGAATCGTGCTGTACGCTTTTTTATAGTCTATCCATTCCATTGCAACGTTCGCTTTCCTTTTTCTAATTACTTTTTTGGTCATCTGGTCGATGTAGAACAAGTCATTTATCCCCCATAGTTCCTCTCCTGCATCGTTCCTGTTATTCTGGTAATAGTCCCCTTCTTTCCATGGATGTCCGGTCAGGATTTTCTACATAAGTTGTAAGCACGTGATTGGCCTATAGTTGCTCACCACGTTCCTCTGTTCAGTTTTTTTTTTTTTTTGGTGGGGAGGAAGAGCGTGGTTCCACCTCAGGTCATTAATTTGATACCTCACCTTCATTTGAGCAACTGTGAAGTGTGGTGAATTTCTTAAACAAATATTCGTGGATCCCGTCTTTTTCTGGCGCTTTCGTGATGGTTATTTCCCTGAGAGCGTGTTTAAATTTGGTTTCATTCAGTACTATTTTTCTCCATTATCTATGTCTTTGAGTTCTCGTTTCGTGTTCTCTAATCCTTCTGGGGTTTAGTTATGTCTTTTTGGATGTCCAAATATGCTGTTCCCGTAGTTTTCAGTCTCTGTGGCGTCTGGCTTTATGTTCAGTCTACTTTCACCGTTCAGATCCTGGTAAGACTTTCCGTCGTTGTTTTGGAATGTGCAGTTCCATGTGCATTAGGCAATCCATTTGTCTGTACTTCCTCAGCCTTGCTTAGTCTTCTCTGATGTGTTTCTTCCATAGCCACAGGGATACCTTTTCCTCTTATCTTGTAATTGCCCCGTAGTATCACACGTGGTCTGTTCATATATTGTGCATTTCTCGGTAGTGCTTTATCTGTTTAGAGTTGTGAGTTTTATCTTTGTAGTCTTCTCTCCCGGTTGGATTTTCCCCTTCTATTATCATTTGGGGTTATTTCTTGTGTTGCAAAATGTTGTGTTTCTATTTTCGCTTAAGCATAGATTAGGTTTTTGAGCTCCAATACGTTTTTGGTTTCTATATACTGTAGAAGGTAGTTGACATGTCTGGTCAATCCTCTGAGGTTTTCTCCGTCTTTGTTTCTAAGAGTTGGGAGTGTCATTCTATTCTTGTCGCATGATTTCTTCCCAAAATTAGTATCTCCTCCATTGGGGTGTAATTCCCACTCTCTCTGGCAATACCTAACTAACCTGTTCTCTTCTCTTGACCATTGTCTCCTCTTGGTCTTGCTAATTGCTATTCGATAGCAGTTGCACTCTTTCTGGTTGTCATTAGTGCAGCTTGCACTTGGGTTTTGGCCAACTGGGTACACGAGCCAGGTTTTTGACCAAATGTCACAGGATGACGACCAAGTCTCCCCCCTGTTAGCTAAGAAGGGAGTACCTGTTGGTTATAACAAACAAATCTAAAATGTGTGTACCATTTTTTTGTGGTAAATTGATCTGGTTGCACGAACAGGATTTTTTTTTGTTCTTCAGGATAATACTGGGCCTTGGTTGATTGGTTTGAATTGATATGGTTCAGAAATAATCCATGATCTCCTGCAGCTCTTAGCTCGAAGGGTATATCCTCAGCGGGGGAAAGCATATGGATGACTGCAATATCTATGTATTGCAAAGTGTTTGTCCTTCACCACATACCTAATAACTCAAGCACTAAGATTCATCTCTAAGATAATCAAGTACAAAAGTACATCTATACCTCCATATTATTTTCTGTAAGTCTCGACTTCCTTGATGAGACTGAAGCCTGTATCTATTCCTACCCTCCAACTCCATAACAACGCTGGAATTCGAAACAGTCTTACCAATTCATACATGAGGGTGCCATCCGAATATTCACATGAAGAAAGACCTTCTATCAGACATTAGTTTTTCATTGAAAAAAATATTTCGTCAGCAGGGTGTAAATTTAATTTCACATACACTAACAGAGTGGCTACACTACATCAGGTCAGAGATAAAACAAGAAATTGTGCTATAAATTGACAGTGATCATTTCAGAAGTCGAAAAGTTAGAGTAAATATCATGAATAATTATTATTATTATTATTATTATTATTATTATTATTATTATTATTATTATTATTTGGAATCTCACACCAGTTGCCTGGTGGTAACCGCTGGAGTTTGAGTGACAGCAAGTCTCCTCAAGTCTCCAGCCCTCCTCTCCTAGTACTAGCAGGTCGCAGTAATTCTGCGATTTACAGTTTCACACCGGTTGCCCAGTGGTTATCGCTGAGGGCTGAGTGACAATAAGTCTCCTCAGGTCTTCAGCTAACGTCTCCTCCCTCTTTCGCATATCATGACAGAGCTACAATTCGTTGCAATACTTATATCTCTAGCACCTTCCTCAGTACCCGTGCAGTTCCCAGTAGTGCTGTGGTCTGTACGGTCTCTATCCTCCCCCTAATCCCGATCTCCTCCAGTCTCTCCCTCAGCGTTCTGGGGACAGTTCCTAGTGCTCCCACTATGACTGGTACTACCCTGGTTTTCATGTTCCACATTTTCTTTAACTCCCTTGCTAGGTCCTGGTATTTTTCCCTTTTTTCAGCCTCCTTCTTTTTTACTCTATGGTCTGCAGGCACAGCCACGTCTACTATTTGGCAGGCCTTCTTTTTTTTGTCTACTATTACTAAGTCCGGTCTTCTTGCCTGGATGAGGTGGTCAGTTTGGATGTCAAAGTCCCACAGTAGTTTGTGGTTGTCATTCTCCAAAACTGCCTCTGGCTTGTGCTGATACCACTTTTCCCCATGGTTGAATCCCATTTGTTTACTTAGTTCCCAGTGTATCATCGTTGCTACTCTATCGTGTCTATGCTTATACTCCTTCTGGGCGAGTTGACTACATTCACTAGTTATGTGGTTTACTGTCTCATCTCTTTCACCGCACATGCGGCATTTGCTGTTTGCCTGTGTTCTGTCGATTTTAACTTTTATGTAGTTTGTCCTTATGCTTTTGTTTTGGGCTGCCATGATGAGCGATTCTATTTCTCTCTTAAGGTTTCCCTTTCGTAACCACGTCCATGATTTCTCGTCTGCTATATCTTTTATCTGTCTTTTAAACTCGCCGTACAATTTTTTCCCTTCCCACTTTTCTTTTCTAGTTTGCTGTACCGTTCCATTGCTTTCTACTTTGTTTATTGCACTATCCCTCGCGCTCTTTATGATTTCTTCACTATTTGTTTGCACATATTTATCTAGGACTACTTTAGCTCTCTGGACACAATCTTCTATGCTGATGAGCCCCCTACCACCTTCTTTTCTCTTAACGTATAGTCTATCTGTATCATCCCTAGGGTGTAATGCTTTATGCATCGTCATAAGTTTCCTTGTTCGCCTATCCATTGATTGGAGCTCTTCCTTTGTCCATCCTAGGAATGGTCCTGTATACCTAACCACTGACACAGCCCAGGTGTTCATTCCTTTTATTAGATTTCTGCTATTTAATTTGGTTTCTAATATTTTCCTTATCCTTCTAAGGTATTCCCTCTTAATTTTCTCCTTCATCTCTTCCCGTTTTATCGTGTCACATTCAAGGACACCTAGGTACTTGTATCGGTCTTGTGCAGTCAATGCCCTAATCTTGTTGTTGTCCGGAAGTTCAATTCCCTCAGTCATTGAAAGCCTTCCTTTATGCATCACCATTATTGCGCATTTTTCTATCCCAAACTCCATTCCTATGTCCTCACTATATTCCCTTACTTCGTTGAACAGAGTCTCAAGCTCTCCCCTGTTTTTCGCAAACAATTTAATATCGTCCATGTACATTAAGTGGTTGACCTTTCCTTTTGTTTTAGAGAAGTGGTATCCTTTGCTGTTTTTCAGGATTCTGTTAAGCGGTATCATTGTTAGAACAAATAACAGTGGGGACAACGAGTCCCCTTGGAAGATCCCCCTTTTTATCCCTACCTCGGCTAGTTTGTCCCCTGCAGCTGTCAAATCTACTTTCCAGTCTTCCATTGAATTACCAATGAATTTAACCACCGGTTCGCTAATTTTGAACATTCTAAGGCATTCGAGTATCCAGCTATGTGGAATCATATCGTATGCCTTTTTGTAATCTATCCATCCCATTGCGATATTCTTTCTCCTTTTCCTTACTTCTTTTAATATCATCTGGTCTATGTAGAGTAAATCGTTTGCCCCTTTGGTTCCTATCCTACACCCTTTCTGTTCTTCTGGTAGTAGCCCCCTTCTATCCATTGACATGTATATTCTCTCTGCTATTTGCCCGGTCAGGATTTTCCACATAAGTGGTAGGCAAGTGATTGGTCTATAGTTGCTTGCTATGTTCCCCTTTCCCGGGTCTTTTTGGATGAGGGTGGTTCTGCCTTTAGTCATCCATTCTGGTGCTTTGCCTTCATTCAGACAATTTTGGAGTAGGTGAGTGAGTCTGCCGTGTAACGTGGTAATTTTTTTGAACCAATACCCATGGATCCCGTCGGGACCCGGTGCTTTCCAGTTGGCTACTTTCCTAAGAGTATGTTTCAATGTGGTTTCATTCAGTACTATCGGTTCTCCCTTGTCTATATCTTCTAGTTCTTTTCTCATGTTTCCTAACCATTGCGGTGTTACGTTATGTCTTTTTGGGTGCCCCCATATGCTATTCCAATAGTTCTTGGCCTCTGTGGCATCTGGTTTCATGTCCTGCCTTCTTTCCCCATTTAAATCTCGGTAAAACTTTTTCTCATTGTTTTGGAATGTGCGGTTTTGTGTGTATTGGGCCGTTCTTAGTCTGTATCTTTTTAGTCTTGCCTCTTTGGCTAGTCTTTTCTGGTGTAACTCTTCGACTACAGTTGCGATGCCTTTTTGCGTTACCTTGTATTTGTTATAAAGTCTTACTCGTGGTCTGTCTGTGTATGGTGTATTTCTAAGCAGTACTTCATCTCTCTGTAGTTGGGAGATCTGCCTTTGTAACCTTCTCTCCCAGTTGGGTTTCCCTTCCCTATTATTGCTCGGGTTCCTATCTTGTGTTGTAAAGCTTTGTGCTACCATTTTCGCCCCTGCGTAAATTAGGTTGTTAAGTTCTAGGAGGGTGTTTGTTTCTATGTGCTGTAGGAGGCAGTTGACCTGCTCGGTCACTTCTCCGACTTTCTTTCTGTCTTTGTCTCTTAGGGAGGGGAGTGTTGTTTTCTCTCCTCGCATGATCTCTTTCAAAGCTTGTATTTTGGTGTTCTCTTCTTCCGTTGGTGCCTCGTCGTCACCCTCTGATACATAGCTTACTGTGGGGGTCTCATGGGGAGTTATTCTAGTTTTGTTATGGGTACTAATTGTGCTGGGGGGGGGCATTCTTCAGATGTGTCACCTGAACCTCACTCTACATTAATGCGAATCTCTAGTAGTTCAGTCTCAGACAGCCATTTCTTCTTTTGAATTTGCTTTACTTGGTCAGCAAGGCGTTGGTTCGATACTTCCACATCAGATTTTTCCCTCCATATTTGGAGCATACGCTCCCTATAAGATCGCACTGAAGGCTTGCTTTTAAAGTAACAATACATAACTAGCCTATTCTCCTCCCTTGTCCATCTCTTTCTCTTGTTTTTTATAGCAGTCACTCCGAGAGGACCGCGCCTTCCCTGGGTGTCGTTAGAGGTATATGAGTCTTGGCCAACAGTAGCTATGTGACGACTGTGTCCCTCCTGAAGGCCATTAAGGGTACACGAGCCGGAGTTTTGGCCAGCAGTCACAGGATGACGACCGGGTCCCTCCTGGTGGCTAACAAGGGAACACCTGCCGGTTACGACACACAAATCTTGAATTTGTGCCCCGTTTTTTGCGGTAAAATGGTTTGGTTGTACTGTCATGATAGGGGTTTTTTGGTTCTTTGAGGTAGCGCCAGACCTTGGTGGGTTGGTTAAGACCGATGTGGTTCAGAAATAACCGAAGAGCCCCACCAGCTCTTTTTGGTTCTTTTAAGGTAGCACCAGACCTTGGTGGGTTCGTTGAAGGCAATGAGCTCAGTGGCATTCTCAGAGTTCCACCAGTTCTTACAACCCATGGTACGACCTTACGTGGATAGGCCATTCTGCTGCACAGATATATCTATTTGGTGGTATGACCATCCCCTCCTAAATTCAGGCCTAAAAATTAGCACTAAGCTTCGTCTGGGTGAAATTAACAACCTTGGGGATCATACGTCTCCCTTAAATCTTCTAAGTCTTGACTTAGTATAAGTCTCGCAATCTGTGTTCTTCCCCCACGGTGGATTTCCCCCTGCTAGCTTATATCTACTGAGGGGTCCTAACGGTCAGTGGTGGACAGACTCCATTCATTCATACTCGGGGGAGGGGTAGCTAGGCATTACTTTCCCATAAGACACCTCTTATCTCGGTGGGGGGGTGGAGAGTTATTAATTTTAAATTATAAATTATAAATTTAATTCCACTTACCCACGTGCAGCTCCAAGAAACAACAGACCACTCTCTCAACTTTTTTTTTTTTTTTGTCTTTTTCATTAGGCAGAATCTGGCAGTGGGCAATTCATCCAGGTGAAAACTTATCGGAATCGCAAGGAAAACCATCTCAGAAGTAGAAATATCAATATGTCAAGAATAATCATTCTTAAAGCCTAAAGTAACATATCTTTTGAACCTTCGAAAATCAAAATATCAAGAATAATCACTTAAGGCCTAAAGTAAAATATCTTTTGAACCTTCGAAAATCATCAAAATATCAAGAATAATCACTCAAAGCCTAAAGTAAAATATCTTTTGAACCTTCGAAAATCATCAAAATATCAAGAATAATCACTTAAAGCCTAAAGTAAAATATCTTTTGAACCTTCGAAAATCATCACAGGGCTCATTCAGGGTAGGGGCCTGCGGTCCAAATGTTACAACTACCACTTATAATTATAATTAAAATTATTAAAATTATTAAAATTATTGTTATTATTATTATTATTATTATTATTATTATTATTGAGACAATATACATATAAGAGTTTAGTCTGAGTTAGTTTTCAAAGTCAATCACCAGAAATCATTCAAAGAAAGAAATGTACCTCTTTGCCAAAAGATTAATATGCTGTTTCTACCCTCTGTCTCGCAATATTATTATTATTATTATTATTATTATTATTATTATTATTATTATTATTATTATTATTATTATTATTATGTGCTAGTGGTGGTGGTGGTGGTGGTGGTGGTATTGGTGATGATGATGATGATGATGATGATGATGATGATGATGATGATGATGATGATGATGATGATGATGATGATTTTTCAAACTGAACTGCTAAAGATATCCGTGGTTCAATTAGTACGCAGACAATTTTGCTGAGACTCGTTCTGAGATTCATGGTTTACGCAGACACATACAGACCGACAGCCAATTGGTGAGTTATAGTAGGACGTCCTCCAGGTTATTAGCTGGAATTCAATCTATTTCAGGGATTTTTTTTCAAGTCATTATGTCTGGTCATCTGGCCTTGATTATCAATTGATTTAAAGCTCAGAATTCCGAAAGTGTTTTGTCTATTTTCAAAACAAGCTGCCGGTTTGTGTTCGGATCTTTTTTAATTGATTGTCCAAATTAAATCTTTAGAATGGAAGGAAAAAATTACCAAGTAGACATTAAACAGATTTATCGATAAGCACTCACATTTGCTTTGGTCGCAGCAGAATTTTTCGAGGATGTGTGGAACGATTTGATGTTTACACACTTTTTAATTCACCCTAAACGAAAAGTTTCTGAAATGTTTTTATATTTCCCTGCCACTTATTCTAGTTGACATGGCATGGCAGATTTTAAATGTAAGAGACAAAAAAGAAATAACATCTCTGTTTAAAATCAAAGCAGACATGTCTGTAAGAGAAATATGTCTGTTTAGATTTTGCCCTGCGATTGTTTTTGTTTTTTGTTTTTTATATCTTGTCAATTCTATTAACAATTTGCCACGGGAATGATCGTGTTATATTTCTAAGAAGAAATTAAAAATTATTCTAGCCGTATGTTTGAGTGTATTTTAGAAATAAACATACAAATTACCTTTTTTTGGAATTGTGAACTGATGTTAGATCTTTGGAATTATTCACTGGTTCTTTTCCAATCTGATGTCGTGTGAATAGATTGCGCAGCATGATATAAGAATTGTGATCAGTGCTCCCTATACAACCATCTCAATAGAAATGAAATTGACAAAGTCAATTTAATCCTCGCTCTTCGTTTCTTCGCTGACCCGATCATGTGAATCAGCTTGTAAGAAAGACAATGTGTGTCACAGTATTTGTCGTTATTACTTGCATTTCATTCACAGATCCAACAATAATCCTTTTACAGAATTTCAATGGGAAATAATTTTTTGAACAAATTTGATCTGAAATTCTGAGATGAAAGAACTTTGTTATGCCAAAAATGATTGCATGCCAATCATTATATATTTAGGGTTTCGTAGTATCTTGTTGGATATGTGTTATAAGAGAATCAAACACGTATTTTTTCTGACAAGTGACAAAGAGACCAATGATGGGCAGACTAATTTGAATATATATCTTAGAATAATTGATGCATCAAATAACTGCTTAAAATTATCCAAGTAGAAATTCCAATAATAATTCAAACATTATTTCCACAGTGATCTGTTTATCACATTCCGAGTAAGATTAATCGTTGCTTATCGGATATGACCATAAAAAACAATTCATATCTTGAATCATCTTTATTTATATTCGTAGCTCTCCATTGACAGTTTTTTTATGTTTTTTTAATTGATTATATTTTCTTTTCTGTAATCTAATGGAATAACTTCAGTATTTCGTTGTGTCTTATGTTATACTCATCTACTAAATTGATTTTAACGCTGATTATTAACATGGTCTAAATCGAAACCTGTTTATTTCCATCCCAATGAACAAATATGATAAAGCGACATTAGTAATGGCTTATCTCAACTTTACCCTTATTTAATACGATGAATAATGTATTATTTTATTGAAAAACAATTGTGTTTTTAGCCAAATGAAATGATTTGAGTAAATACCACAGTCACCAAACGAGCAGCCAAGAGTTTTGAGCGTGTATCTCATTTCATTTATCATATCCGTCTCTTGTTAGAAATTGCCTAATAGCCTTTTTATGATACTTTACTTTCATCCAATTCTAATCTATAAAAATGCTTATCACACGTATTTACAACACAAACCGTATATTAGTCATGAACTTCGTAATTATTCTCATTGTTGACATTTTCTGCGAGTGTTTTACGTCGTAATGGCGGCGTCTTAGATAACTTATTGCATCCAATTACGGAGATCGGTATGCAACTTGATTTGGAAATGGGTGTTGATGTCAGTCGAGAAGCAGTAAAACTAAAAGCACACTCTGTGTTGTTACTTGTCGTTATTATAGGTAACCCGACCATTATCTTAATCATAAAGTACGATTATAATCTGGTAACGATTTCTGTCGGCTAATAATTGGTCTGGGAACGCAGGAAAGCACCTTTGACTGATTGGAAGTCATCTCCAGTACCATTCAGTCGTAATAATGAATTTATATTCAGCACACTGAAATATATGAATGGATGCCTCAATAATTCGGAAGCCCGGCCGATAGTTATAAACTTCATGATTTCGAAGTGCGAGAGTTTGCCTGCTTGCATGTGTAAAAATATTTTAGATATTTTTTTTTAATGGTATTGTACTCATGTATACGTAGTAAACATATGCAAATGTATTTATGCTTGTAAATCAGTATGTTTACCATCAACTATATTACTGGAGATATGTTCAGCATTGAAAATTTTTATGAGTTCAGGTTTACCATCAGTTGTATGTTGAAGAATTCAAAGTAAGATTAGAGTAGTGCCCCCCTTTTACCATCTGAAGAAAATCGTACATACGCTGAGTTATCTGCCCTTTGGAAAAGATCTACTTTTAGCCCCTACATCTCTGTAGAAATGGTAAATTCCTTGATCCCTTTTGGAGTCACACAGAACTGCCAATCAGATAGCTGATTGTTATCCGTACGATATTCAAACTGTGGCGGTAAATCCCCCCCCTCTCTCTCTGTTCCAACGGTCTCGATGTAAGGTCATCTCTTCTCTCTCTCTCTTTAGTTAGGATAATAGTAAAATTTTTGTACACACTTTGTTCTTACACACGCATCATCACATATTCATCTCAAGAACACATCCTATCCAAGTTAAGCACTCTCACCGTAGTTAGGTAAAACTTCCTAAGATAACTTCATAGTGGCTTCAACTAGGATGACCAAACTGACGGACATTCTATGGTCTCTATCTCACATTTACTCCGTGACATCCTTTTCCCTTCATCCTTCCTATCTCTACATCTTTAATCCTGGTAGATCCCTCCACATATCTGAGTCGGTAGAAACTCCGGTCCTCGTTTATTTTAGTTCACTCATGAATTAATCCTGGCATTGTTGTTAAACTCTTTGTTTGTTCTTATTTTTTTGTTCTGATAACAATCCAACTAACTGTGTACTAACCTTGTTTTTTGTGCTTAAGCAGTGAAAACGCTACTTACCAGGATTTATCTCCGTAGATCAATTCTTGTAATTTATATTTTAGGTGCCTAATATATCTAGCAGTCCTAAATCTGACGCCCCTGACACTAAATTAATATTAGTAAGTTTATTTCCGTTGATATGATCTTGACAATGGCTCATGATGACTGCGATAAATTCCAATTGATTTGTAAGGTATTACTGTCTGCCATAAAGTCATTGTTAATCTAGCTAGTTAGATGCTCAGTTGTTTATTCATAAGCACACCACGATGATGGCTCAGTGCCAGACTAAGCTGAGCACAGTTAATTGGAGGACGCTTAGCCAAAGTGTAGCGGTCAGTAAGGTAATTTTACTGACCATCTCTTCTAAAATAATACTGAATCCTCAGAGTGTGACATTTCTTGGTCATGTGTCACCCAAAGGTTAGTTTTGTTATTTTTTCTACAACACGTTGTGGTATACTGGCCAGAAAATTAGACTTGGCAGACTATTGATACAATAGAGAAATCGATTCTCCCTGGGTAGCCAAACCTAGTCCTTGAGCCAGACTTAGCAACCCAAAATAAATGCCGATAGGTAATTTTTTTTCCCAAAATTTCTCCAACCATTGGACAGGAATCTGCATTGGTATAAATGAAAGTATTTGGAGAAAACTTGATCTTGCTATGGATAAAGTATTTTTTTTCAGATTTCCTTGAATATTTTCACTGTTTAAAATACTTTTGGATTAAAAGCATTGAATGAATAATCAAAGAAAATGTATAAAACAAAGAAAACTTATATGGAAACATTTTAATTGAGATTCTTTCTTACTTTTCTTCAAGCTTGTATGACCACTGCAAGGTTAAGAATATTAATCTAAACTACATGTAAAACTAACAGTACACGATTTATCTTTATTATTCATTGAAAAAAACGTTGTCAACCATAGGAATCCATATATTAAGATTACTATTTCCTTTCATTTTACTAGTTAAATTTCGTTTTAACTTCACACGGGCAGTTGATGCACGATAGGGAGTGAGCGACTGGGTTAGGATGAGCTCTTGAACTGACGTCGCTTTTGTGCCAGTGAATCTTGGTTAAACGTCCCAGTTGATTCATTCCTACGTTCATTTCCCTTGATGTGTGTTATTGTTTATAAAATAGCAGCATTTATAGTGGCGATATTGTCTCTGAAGCGTTATTATTATCATTATTATTATTAATATTATTATCATTATTTTTATTATTATTATTATTATTATTATTATTATTATTATTATTATTATTATTATTATTATTATTATTATTATTATTATGCATTTTCATGTCAGTTGCCAGGTGATCACCGCTGGTTACCAGGTGATCACCGCCGGAGGCTGACTGACAGCAAGTCTCCTTAGGTCTCTTCGCACTCTCACAGTAAACAACGGTGCTGTGAATCAGAGTTTTCACGCCAGGTGCCCAGTGGTTATTGCTGAAGGCTGTGAAGTGTCTTAAGGTCTCCGGCTCTCCTTGGTCACCTTATACAGCTGTGATGTTATTTGTACCTCAACCACATTTTATTTTATTTATCCATTTATCTATCCTCTTACCCTTTCCTCTCCTTTCCTCTGTTAGCAATTGCCAAAGAGCTGGGTGATACATATCTCATATTTCTGGTGCTATCCTTAAAATCCACGCAGTCCCCTCTAGTGCTGTAATCTGTATGGTTTTAATTCTCCAGTTTATTTCTATATCGCTTTCAGTGTGTTGGTACGGTTCTGAGTGCACCTTGGTCCTGATACCTTCCCAGTGTATCATTCCTTGTATATCACTGTTGCTACCCTACTGTGCTTGTGTTTATATTCCTTCTGGGCTAGTTGACTACATTCATTAGTCATGTGATTTACGGTCAAACCCTTTCTCCACATAGGCGGCATTTTCTGTTTGTTTGTGTTCTGACGATTTTCACTTTGACATACTGTCCCGATGCATTTGTTTTGGGCTGCCATGATGAGGAATTCCGCTTTCTTTTCCAGGTTTCCTTTTTGTAGCCGTGTCCATGATCTCCCGTCTGCAACTTTCTGTGTCTGTATCTCGGATTCTCTGTATATTTCTTCCGTTACAATTTCTCTTATTTGTTTGCAATGCGAATCCTTCGTTTGCTATTATTTTATTTATTTATTTTTTTTGTTGATCGTTGCATTGCTTCGGGTGCTTCAAATAATGTCTTCAGTTTTTGCTAGCACACACTTTTTTTTGTCCTATTTTGGCCTTTCAGACACAGTCTTTTATGCTGATAAGTCCTCAATCGCTTTCCTCCCTCTTTACGTGCAGCCTGTGTTATATCTGGGATATAAGAGCTTGTCCATTGTCATGAGCTTCCTCAGTCTATTGATCGGAGTTCTTCCTTTGTTCATCTTAGGAATCGACCTGTGTATCATACTACTGATAATATCTTGATCTTCGCTCCCTTCATTATATTTTGCTTACCCTCCTAAGGTATACTTTTCTTGTTTTCTCTTTCATTTCTCTCCGTGATAAGAATCCTTTTACTGCTGGGAGCCTTCCTCGGTGCATAACCATTCCCATGCATTTTTCTACCAAAGTGTAAGTTCTATAATCCTTCATTCTTTCAAAGAATGTTTTGAGCTCATCTCTGGTCAATAGTTTTATGCCATTCAGGTACACTGTGGTTGACTCATCCATTTGTTTTTGTGAATTATTATTATTATTATTATTATTATTATTATTATTATTATTATTATTATTATTATTATTATTACTACCAGCACTTTCACCCTAGATGCTTGGTGGTTACCGCAGGAGGTTGACTGGCAGCAAGTCTCCTCAAGTTTCAAGATCTTTTCTCCAGACTCACATAGTCCACAAACAGTACTTTAGTGTACGGTTTCACGCCTGTCACCCGGTGGTTATCGCTCAAGGCTAAGTGACAGTAAGTTTGCACAGATCCTCAGCCCTCCTCTCCTCTCATTGTGTCTCTCCCACACCTATCACAACAGTTTTGTGGTTTGTACCTCCACCACATTTGAGGAGTTATTCTTGTTTTTTTTTTTGTTTTGTTTTTCCTCCTCCTCCCTTAGGTCACTGGTAGGGTAATAGATCTCATATCCCTAGTACTTTTTGGAATCCATGCAGTTTCTGGCAGTGCTGTGATCTGCACAATGTATCTATTCTTATATTTCAGTGCATATATTATTTCTAGTATTACCTGACTTCCAGGTTACTCACCCTCTTCAGTTCTCTTGTCAGATCCTATTACTCTCCAAGTTTTTCATACTCTTTAATCTCTGGTCTACAAGTACTGCCACGCCTGTTATTTGGCAGGTTTTCCTCTTCTTGGTAACGATTACTAGGACCAGTCTTATCCTTTGGAAAGGATGGTCAGAAGTGATTTGTGATTTCCATTCTCAAAGGCTTCCTCCGGTTTGAGTTGGTGCCATGTTTCTGCAGGCTTGAATCCCATTCGTTCACTCAGTTCCTAATGTATCACTGTCACTACTGTATCGTGTCTGTGCCTATACTTTTTTTGAGCTTGTTGATCAAATTTACTTGTTACATGGTTTACGGTCTGATCTCTTCTCCCACATAGGCAGCACTTGCTTTTTGTTTGTGTTCAGTCAATTTTTGTTTCGATATATTTCGTTCTGATGCATTTGTTTTGAGCTGCAATGATGACTGATTCTGTTTCTCTCTTCAGGTTTCCTTTTCGTAACCATGTCCATAATCTCGCATCTGCCACATCCTTGTCTTTTAGACCCTCCGCATATTTCGCTGTGTTCTTTGCTGTTCTATTGTTTCCTTCCTTTATGTTTTCGTTGTGTTGCTTCAGGAACTTTTCTTTATTAATTCTCCGTTGTTTGCTGGTTAATACTTTTTCGAACCCACTATGGACTTCTCAACACAGTACCCTATGCTGATGAGCCCCTTGCTGCCTTCTTTTTTCTTCATGTACACTATACCCGAGTAAAATGTGAGGTATAAGGCTTTGTTCATTTTCATAAACTCCCATGTTTGCCGATCCATTGATTAAAGGTCTCCCGTTGTCCAACCAAAGAACATTCCTTCCTTACTTACAACCGATATGGCCCATGTGTTCATTCATTTTCTAAGTTTTCTGCTCTTAAGTATAATTTCTAATACTTTCTTTATCCTCCTAAGGGATTATTTTCTTATTTTCTCTTCCATTTCTACCCGTTTCATCATGTCAGAGATATCTTTTTTAGTCTTGTGTGGTCAGTGCTCTAATATTCCTGCTGTCTGAGTGTTCGATTTCTCCTGCCGCTGTGAGCTTTTATTGTGCATTACTGTTATAGCAGATTTCTCTATTCCAAACTCCACCTCTATGTCATCACTGTATTCTTTGACTTTGTTGAACAGCATCTCAAGTTCTCCCCCTATTCTTCGCAAATACTTTCGATCGTTCACGTATATTAAGTGGTTGGCTCTTCCCTTCGTTTTGGAAAATTGGTATCTTTTGCTTTTTTCAGAATTCTGTTGAGTGGTATCATAGTCAAAACAAATAGTAATGGAGACAGAGTGTCCCTATGGATTATTCCTCAGTTTATCCTTGCCTAAATTTCCTCATGTAGCTGTCAAGACGTCTTTCCCGTTTTCCATTGAGTTGGCAATTAATCTCACCACTGGTTCACTGATCTTGAACATTCTGAATAATCCCAGTCTCCAGCTGAGTTGAATCATGTCGTATGTTTCTTTTAAAGTCTATCCATCCCATTGTAATATTCTTCTTCCTTTTTCTCACTTCTTGTAAGATTATTTGGTTGATGTAAAGGTAGCCATTTGCCCCTATGGCTTCCCCCTTGCATCCTTTCCGTCCTTCATGTAAAAGTTTTTTCATCTATGGATCTACACATTCCCTCCGCTATTTGTCGGGTCAAAATTTTCCGCATGAGTAGTAATCACGTGATTGGTCTATAATTAATTTCCAGGCCCCTTTATTGGGGTCTTTTTGGATATCATGTAGTATGTTGAATATCTTAGACCAATATACGTTGATCCCGTCATGCCCTGGTGCTCTCCGGATAGTTAATTTTCTGAGAGCGTGTTTCAGTGCAGTTTTGTTCAATACTATTTGTTTTCCATTGTCAATTGTTCCACGTTCTGTAACCATTCAGAGGCTTTGTTGTGTCTTTTTGGGTCCTTCCATATACTGATCAAGTAGTTTTTTTGTCTCTGTGGCATCTAACCATATGTTCTGTCTTTCTCCATTTAGATCCTGGTAGAACTTCCTCTTGCTGCTTAATTATGGGTGGTTTTGTGGTTATTGGGCAATCCTTTGCCCGTATCTTTGCAGTGTTGCCTCTTTGGCTCGTCTCCTCTGGGTTGTCTCCCTCTTGAAAATTACTTTTTTAAAAACACATTCAGAGGCTTCCATCTTATGTACCCAAAAATATATTTTATGATGCTAAATAAAGCATAAATATGCATGATTCAAAGGGGTATGCATCTTTAGTGAACATAAGCTGAACAGTACATATCAACTATCACATTGCATATGTCCTGAATAAACGGTAATTTAAAGATTTCGATGCGACAGAAATTCTTGATACCCGAAGTTAGTTTGAATCATACATTCGAAAACTTCCTCCAATAAATGATTTCTCAAGAAATGCTCATATCAACGCCATTATATTACGATGAAAATTACTCATATGATGGTTTGCCTTGAGATTGTAGTTTATGTTCTAGTAAATATTTATTGAGTTAAACAAAGTTTGACACAGGACAGTAAGAAAATCATCTAAAGGAAAACTTGCCGGCAATCACTATTTTTGTAAGTAATCCTTCATGATGAACCTAGTTACGTCTGGCAAAGAAATATCATAGACGAGTTTCTGAAAAACATTATAATATATTACCTACCAGCCATTCGTGACAATCAGTTAGTAACCAGTCCCTGTAGCTGGCGCCTTCGACCAATAAAAAAGCTCATTCTATATCAGGACAGATCTATATTTCTGTTTTTATTGTTGATTTAAAAAAAATGGCTAATCCAACAAAATATTTTGGCAACCAAATAAAAGCTTCAAATTCGTATGTTCAATAATTGAATTCATTGCTATACAGTTGTAGAGATATCTTTATAATTTTCACGCATCAATAGCAAGGTAATAAAAATACTTTCACAAGCCTCGTTCGGCTCT
The DNA here is from genome assembly GCA_963457665.1 of Thysanoteuthis rhombus. NCBI lineage: Eukaryota > Metazoa > Mollusca > Cephalopoda > Oegopsida > Thysanoteuthidae > Thysanoteuthis > Thysanoteuthis major. Next base: position 16,937,739 of record OY735211.1, read on the forward strand.
CAATAGAAACTGTCTGTTTACCCACGTTTTTTGTTAGGGAAAATCAATTAGAAAGATTGAAGAAAGGTGATCAACGGATAATTTTTTTCTTTTGACTCCTGTTGGTAAGTAATTACTGAAAAGAATCCTGATTTATAAAACAAACAAACAAACCCAGAAGCAAGCATGAATGCCACAAGACTCAAAGTGAGGGACCAATTATTATAAACTTACATTTCAAATGTAATTTCGGCACGCTAGCTGCATTAGAGCAGACTTATGTTTGATGCATTCATGTATTTTCATTCATCCTGATGGACGGACTTAATAACTGAAGAAACCTAATTTGACACTTTTAGTGATTGTTTTGGTTAACGATTTCTACAAGTATACTAAAGAAGAAAGGAATGAAGAAGAGAGGTATGTAAAGGCCCATCTAGTGTAGAAAATGATTTGGCTTTCGAACATATTTAAACCTATTGACTTGTTGTAGATATCTACAAATCTCATCTTTAGCTCTTACCACATTATCAAGGATCTAAGTTCTTATATCTTATTCAATATTATTCTATATTAGTTTAGTCTGGAACAATACAAGAGTATTTAGCTATGAACTAATTAAAACATCAGACAAGCAGTTTATAGAACTAGCTGACTAATCTCCAATGAATATTTTCTACGCGTAGTGGGGTGGATGGCATCAATTTCTAACTGGCCCTGTGTATCAAACTTATAATGGGTTCACTCAAAATCGTTTAGTCTGACTCAAGCCAACATTCGTGAGGGAAGATCCAAATTAATACATTAACAAATGTGTCATATTATCAACTGGTCAAAATTATTGTCTATAACTTTGATAAGCAACATTACCACTCAAAATTGCACCCAATCAATTGAATTCCTAATTCATGTTTTGTTGCTGTTAACACGATGTTCTGACTGTTTCAGCTTTTGTCAGCTTTATAATCTGTAGGAAAACCAAACTCCACCTGTTTTCTGGAGGCGATTCATAGCTATAATTAACCACTTCCTTCTAAGCAGATGAAACAAAACAGCGCTGAAACCTGTACTAGCTTGACATGTACCTGACCGCCTCCCAATTTTCTCACTTTCCAAAGACACTCCCAGTCAACTATCTGAACCCAGGGATGGTCCTTCTCCTAACAGCATGAATCGGAAGACAGAATTCGATCGTCCGAACACGATTCATAAAGAGCTGAACTTATTCTGAGAAAGCGAGTATCATGCTTGCAAAAGTCAATGCGCATAAAAAGAACGTTCCATGAACACAGATTTTTGTATAGATGGATCTCAAAAGACATTTACTAGTGACATTCAGATTGGTCACAGGGTTGCAATAGTGTCACATAGAATCGAACCTGATAAAATAGGCAATACATGATGAACAAAATCATCTTCTAGCCATGAACCAAGATCATGCGCCTATTTAGCAGATTTTGCTATCCAATTTAAGGGAATTACACCATAGAAAATTATACAAAAGGAGTGAAATCAACTTGCATTGAATCATCTAAGTGTCATTCATCATACATGCAAACAGCAAATGTCACTGAATATATTTCATAATCAACTATCAATTAAATTAGCTGAAGATGGACGCAATTAATTATAAAATGTCATTGCAGAAAGAATGTTAAATATCAACATATTGTACAGCTATCACCTTGACAATGAACTCACATGTGGTGCCAATTGAACGCGTATTATTATCTAATTTCAGGGGATTACTCCATCAAAAAAAAAAAAATGGTAAAAGAGATCAGAAGTATCCATCACTAGATCGCACCAGTGTCATTTATTATATATGCAAACGGCAAATATCACGGGATATATCTGATAATCGTCTATCAATAGAATTAGTTGTAGATAAACGCAATTATATACAGATGTCTTCAAAAATTAAAATATTCTAATGTTAAATATTGACATATCGTTAGGCAAATATCAGGAAAAGGTCAACAATGGATATCATGAAGAGCATACAGGCGAAATAAATCAAAGAAACAGGAATAAAAATGGGTAGAATAAAACAGTGATGAAAGAAAAGAGTTGGGGCGTAGTTGAGCTAACAGACACGCAGATAAATTCATCAAATGCGTTTTGTAGATTTTATAATGTAGTTTAGCAGCATGACAATGGGTACCACAATTCTTATTTCATCAACAATCCATCACTGAACAATATATTGATATAACAATATATATATATATATAAATATATATATATATATATATATATATATATATATATACATATATATATATATATATACTGTTAACTTTACGAGGAACACACACACACTCACACAACCACACACACACACACACACGCATACACACACACACACACACACACATATATATATATATATATATATATATATATATATATATATATATATATATATGTTTCCCAGTTAGGTGGTATTTAGTATTGTAACAATGTATATCTATAAGTGATACATCTGTTTCCGAGGTTGATTGCAATGTAGTGAATATCGACTGTTTGTACTTTTTTTTTGTTTTTTTAATTAACTGAATATTTTGATAATGATTTAGAGATTCCACTTTTTGTTGGGGTGGCTTAAGATTTGTTCTTCCATGCAATATATATATATATATATATATATATATATATATATATATATATATAAAGAGAGAGAGGGAGAGAGAGAGAGAGAAAGTTTCGCTCTAAAAATGTTGAGACAGAGCTTGGCTGGTGTGTATATTGTGCAGTTATTTAAATGACGTCATTCCAAACATTTCGGAGCAAAAAAGTGTTTTATCATCAGCGAAATTTCCAATTCTAGTTACATAAAATCAGTAGAATAAAAATATTTCATTTTATCCCCCATCACGCAGCTCTAGTTTAGTGAACTAAATTTATCGCAGTGGGTGTCTGAGAATTGGGTAATAACTTGTAGGGGTCATCAAAGCATCAGGTCCGAGAGTGCAGGTTGGCATGGGCAAATTCTGTGTGGGGAAAAGAAATGTGTAATAGAACAAGGGGATGAATACCATAGAGGAATCCTAGTTTCAAAGAGTTCTAATACAGCAGGTTGTTCGCATTTTTGTGGGATGTAATCTTCTATATACTTTTGATAATGATAATTTTCGCAACATGGTGAAAGTGCAGCTGTTTCCGAAGTATATATAAATATATATCTTCCATAGGCATAGAGCACTCTGGCGAACGAGGAGTTTCTACATTAATGAATATATCGCTTAAATTAGGCCTTACTGACCACCCAGTTCCGTAGCAGGATATCAGCCTCCTGGTCCAGTGTGAGGGTTTCAATTCTGCCTTGCGGTGCTGGATGGTATAAAGTCTGTGGCCACACTGAAGAGATGTAATACATCGAAACAGCTGTCTGTGGATGACACAATATATATATATATATATATATATATATATATATATATATATATATATATATACATATATATATATATATATATATATATATATATATATATATATATATATATATATATATATATATATACTCATCAACAAGCTGCTGTTTCGTATTATGACTCTTCAGTGTGGCTATAAACACACTCGATATCTGCTCCAGTTCTGCTAGACGAGATTGAAACCTTTGCTCCGGAGTTTGGTTTTCTACTCTCACACTACGACGGACATTCAAACGATATGTTTTTCACACATACGTATTAATTAACCTTCTACCAGAGTGTTCAATTCAAGTGTTACAAGAGAGTTCCATAAGTTCTTCTTTACAGATGGTTGACCAACCTCAGAGTGCTCAACCCCACTCATGCATTTTTGCTGCCATTTATCCTTAAAGTATAGTTCGTTGAAAACGACAGATGAATTCTGTCGAGTTGACCATTTTTTTCTTCCCAATTTTCGCCGAACTGCAGACAGTAGGAGCTAAATAAAAAGTTATCTCAGAAATATCTGTTTGTCGTTTTAAACTATACATATTTGTTCAGTATGCATATCTGGGAATGATCTCACTACACGAAGGAATTGCTTAAAAAACACTCGCTAAAAATCATTCTACGAACACCTGTATGCTTCTATATGGAGATTGTTTTACTTCTGAATCATTGATTATTCCCGTCAGAATATTGAATCATTAAGAAACAAGTCTTGTTCTTCTCGTCATTTTTTCTTCTCTAGGCACTAATACACTATCCTTCTTTTTAGATTTGCTGCCTTTTCCCTTGTTGTCTAGTAGTCAAATATGTTGATAAAAAACATATACATATATTTATATAGATAGATATGTATATGTTGATGTTGATGTTCTAGTTATGGTTTGTCTTACTTAAATTGCCAATTCAAATTTCTAACAGAGATGCATTTATCGACTGCATATTGTCTTGACTTATATCGGAGTGAATACTTTTCACTCTGGTGAGCTCTTCGAAAGCATCATGTTTGAAAAATGATTGAACACTAATAAGTTCTGAAATAATATACATTTGAAAGATAAGTTCTGTGCTTTGGCACAAAATTGCGTCAAAACTCGAACTACCAGCACAATTTCATACTTTTCCTCCATTTACGTGATGTTTCAAAATGTTCTTGGTGCATTTTTGCTTTTAAATTATCTTTACTTTTGCCAAGAGAAAATCGATTTCGTGATTTTTCCTTAATTCTATGAATTTCGGTGTCTGATATAAAAATGATAAATCACTAAAAACGATTTTTTTTACAAACTCAACATCCTCTTCACACATGTATTGCTTGACATCATTATTTTTCTTGCTTGATACATTTATAATTTATGAATACCTCCTTACCAACGTCGGCTATGAATCAAATCTATCATTATCTGCCTATGTATCCCTGCCCACTCGCTTGCCTGCTCCATTTCAGCACACACACACACACACACACGTATATATATATATATATATATATATATATATATATATATATATATATATATATATATATATATATATATATATATATATATATATAATTAAAAGTAAAATTATATAACTACGCATTGAGATCATATCCTGTCACTACTCGGTCATGTATCACTCGCCTTGGATAATTTGTTTTTTTCATTCACATTGACTCGGTTGCGAGATATATTAACGATGTAATGACGGGGAATTGTGTGAAATAGGTTTCTTTATAATATAATGTTTCTTATAATCATTTTACCGATATATATATATATATATATATATATATATATATATATATATATATATATATATATATATATATATATATATATATAATTGACCTGAGCACAAATCCTGGCTGGGACAGATTATGTTCACTTTGTATTAATGACTTTTGGAAAGGCATGGATTAATCTCTTGGATCCCTGATAAGGGTCTACAGTAGGATAGATTGGGCTTTGGAAGACAAGACATCTTTAGACGACAACTTTGATTGCGAAACAGAGACAGCCCCTTTAAGGTAGTTTGACGATTACTTAAGTAGCTCTTTTAAAACTGTCACTCCCAGTCATCCTCTGCACTGCATCAACAAGACAGACGGCTAAGCATACAAGAATATCTATACATTTCGCCAAGGTATGTGCTCAACATAGGTTTTTCGCTGATATAAATCATCATCATCATCATCATCAGTCTTTTAACGTCTGTCGTTGGACATAAACCTTCCCCAATGATTTGCAACACTTCTCTATCATGGGCTTCGCAGAGCCAGTACTTTCTAAATTTGTCTTGCTGGTCTCTCCATCTAATATTCTGCCGGCCTCAGTTGCGCATGTGATCTCAGGGGATCGATGTTGTGAGTTGTGATGTCCATAGGTTTTCCACCATTCTTGCAACATGGCCAGCAATTTTGAGATTTTTAATGGATTCTATGATATACTGAGATAAATATCAAGAGTTAATTTAGGACGTTCTCTGATTTTAGGGGTTATTCCCAATAGTTGATTAGTTTGACATCATTTCAGTAGAAGATTAAGAGTAAATTCTTTTCATGATTTTTGGGAAGTATATACCCGTAGAGCAGGAAAAAAACGATAACATGATCGCTGTGACAGCTTTGCACCTCTTTGGCCTTATCTTGAAGATGAGAGCCATGATATCTCAAATTAACAAAAAGTATCAGGGAGTTGAAGTTATTATTTTTGGTTGGTATAGTGTCGGCAGCAAGTATAAATCATATTCTGAGAAAAATGTTCCATTAAGCAGTAGACATTACATAGAAAAATTTCTAGATCCACTCCAAAATTTAATCACTTCTCCTTACATCATGGCCTACCTTTCTTCCATCGGAATTCATATGAAAGTTTTTGGGACACTTTGTGTACACATAAATGTGAGTACTGACAAACCTGAAAAAAGACCAAAAAAAAAAGGGAAAAATATATATCAGTTGAAAAAAATTTCTGGATCCTCTTGAAATATCATTAGTGCTTTTCCAACACTTGACTTAAACAGCCTCAGACTCTCATTGAAATCCATTTGGAACTTTTGAGAATATATGGACACACAAGTGCGAATACAGAAATACATGGAAAAAAAAAAGACTGAAAAACATATTTCAATCAAAAACAAATTAGTTGACCGGATTGGAAATTAATCACATTTCCATTACCTCATGCCTTACCCTTTCATGAAATGTCCTCAAAATTCATTCAACACTCCTTAATAAACGTGCAGATATACAAGAGTGAAAAAATCCAAAAAACAAAAACAAAAACAAAAAAACAACAACAAAAAAACAAAAAAAATGGGAAAATATATCTCAATCAAAGACAAATCGTTGCTTGGGCTGCAAAATTTAAATGAATAAATTTCCCATAACATGTGCCTCATCTTTCCAAAAAGTTTAATCGAAATGTGTGAAGAGGTCTTGAAAATGTCATGTCAGTAGCCAGGAAAGAACAAAATGGTGCTGGAAAGAAATGGATGAATATTTATCAGTCAAAAATGAATTGCCAGATCTGTTCAGAATACAATCACACCTACTTCACTAAGTGCATAATTCTTTCGAGGGATTTCATCAAAATGAATGCATTGGGAGTTTTGAATAAACCGTGTGGTCAATGGTGGCAATCTTGGGTTTCCAAGTGGCTAATCCGACGATTCGATCAAAACCATATAGAAAACGAACGCATCAAATCCCATGCAAAGATCAAAATGTGCGTGGATATTTCTTGTATTTGCACCCATGTGTACGGAATTTTAGAATTTTCTGACTGATTTTGATCCGGTTTATCAAAAATACAACCACCTGGGTGAGAAAATCAGGACATTTTACAGCCTTTCTATTAATATGATTCAGACTAAAGGATTTACTTCATTTCATTTTTGTAACCTGACAATCAGACGGAATCTTTTAACGTTAAATTTCAGCCGGTACTTTATTGACTTTAGTAAAATTGATCCTTCCAACCTGCTGACTTTTCTACTGGTTGTTTGATATCTAAATGTGTGCACTTGATATGCAATGTTATTCATCGATTATAATCGACAGAAACCATTCAATGCACATTACGTCACTCAGATGATAGTACGAATGGAAATGGAAAATTTAGGGTGATTAAATTATAGATTTCAAGGAAGGTTTCATTCTCACTCATATAAAACCCCAACATAGCTGTCATCATTATCTTACTGTCGAAGCCCCTAAATATTCACGGAAATTAGTAATTTGGGGCTCATTGATGATCACTCGTCAATGTAATCAATGTGAGAATAGATGAAAGGTATTCAACAGTTGAAGGAGCAAAACTACTTCGGAAGCTGATTTTCTTCTCCATAATGTTCAAAGATGAGTGCCTTTTATATCTAAGGGGATAATTCAAACAGATCCTTTTTATCCCTGCATTTCCATTTCACACCGACGGATTGCATCACCGTAAACGATTAATCATATAGTTACAGAGTTACTGTCATTTGTTATCGTACATCTTCATTGCTCTTAGAGTCATCAACAAATGCATGTTGCCCATCAATACCAGTGGTCGGTGTTCGAGCCAAAGAAAGGGACTGACTTTGGACTATCGATATTCAAAACAGACAGTCATTTCCCACGGATGTTCTTACAACCTCTCATTTAAATGGATACATGCTTATCCTTTTCTACTAATGTGCTTTCTGAGAGCTGACATGTTGAGCTGACATTTCAAATACTAATTTCAAAGCGAGCAATATCAGCTTTATTCAACTATTGACAATCGTTATGTGACGATTTTTTTGTGCATATTATGCCCTTTTTAATAGCCTTCAATTATTGAGTGGGACTTTTTCAACAAATTACACAGTAAACCCCAAGGAGCACGGTTGAACGAATAAAAACGTTGCTGTGACAAACAATGAGATCAATGTTTCAAAAAAAGTAAGAAATACATTATTTTCTTTTTTTCAAGATTCTGTTTTTTTTTACTAATGTTATCTCTCCTAAAATTTGACAGCTATTGTCCTTTCAAAATATTTGAGATTCAGGGACGAATGACAAACATATATACGCATACATACATACATACATACATACATACATACATACACATATACTTATGTATATATATATATATATATATACAAGTGTGTGTGAGTGTGTGTGTGTATATATATATGTATATATATATATATATATATATATATATATATATATATATATATATATATATATATATATATATTGTATCATCAACAGACAGCTGTTTCGATGTATTACATCTCTTCAGTGTTGCTATAGATTTTCGATTATCCCATCCAGTACCATGAAGCAGGACTGCTTCAGACAGGCTGATACATACATAGAAACATGCATATATATATATATATATATATATATATATATATATATATATATATATATATATATATATATATATATATATATATATGTATATATATATATATATATATATATATAAAGCTGTTTCTGTGCTCCAAACGACTAAGCTCCTAAGCAGGCGACGGTTAAATGAAAATGGTTCCTATCGGCGAAGCCAATGACTAAGCATATAATTACTAATGCGTTCTAAATGTGGAAGTGTAGATGTTACTTATTGCAATTAGTGCAATACTCTGGGAGAAACTGTCTTATCTCTCCTTAGGTATATCTCATACACAAGTCTGTGAAAGTGTCTTCAGTTATGGGTTGGAATGAGGCCAATTCTTCCTATTTAGAGGAAGGGATAGAAGCCAAATATGTTAAGAGGAAGCCGAACAAAAATTAATAAGGAAGAGAATCGATGACAAAGAGAGGAAATATTTTTATAAAAATGTATGAGAAACCATTAATGATGGAGAAGACAGCTCTCGATTATTTATTATATGTAATCTTGGGAAAGCAGACAATGAGTCAAAAAAAGTTCCCAATGAAGATACACACAGGATACGCTTTAAAAAAAACACTCGAACATTGGTGCAGTCCAAGCAAATCATGCAAGCATGCTCAATGGACTAAAAGAGTAGTTTTAAGACGGAAAAACAATTTTGAAGAATTGAAATAGGTTGATGTATATGTTTTTCAATTCGCCCCCCAATCGGAAATTCGCTGTCATTTTTAGAATAGGTAACTCTAGTAAAAAAAACCGATTTATACAAAATAGAAATGATGCATTTCAGAGTGGTTTTTATTCACAAAATAACAATTCATCGCTCATATATATATATATATATATATATATATATATATATATATTATATTATGTGTTTTGGTTCTCTGAGGGGTCAAGAATGCGAAAAAGTTCCCACAGTAGAAGGGAAAAATTCTCTTGTTAGAGGGGTCAAAAATGTAGGAAAAACTTTGCTCTTCAAGGGGTCCATGAATAGTGGAGGGAATTTTCACTACATTCAAATTGGTGGGAGAATATTTTCCATTTTGAGTGGCGAGTGCAAGGAAACGTGACCCATTCAAAAGGAGAAAAAGTGCTTGGAGAACATACCTGCCCTTTTGAGTGGTCTAAAATTGATAAAAATGTTCTTTCTCCCGTTTTAAAGGGACAAAACTGAAGGGGAACGTTCCACTTTCCCATGGTCTTAAAAGTGAGCTATCTTTTTCTCTACCTTTGAGGGGTCGAAAATCCCGAAGTTTTCCTCAGTAAAAATTTGAGCTATATATATATATATATATATATATATATATATATATATATATATATATATATATATATATATATATATATATATATATATATATGCGCGTGTGTGTGTCTGTATATGTATATATATATATATATATATATATGAGCTAGTTTGTGTAGCAAATCCACCTTCCGTTATTTATTTCCAGCTCTGCTCTAAAACAACTTAACTTCAATTCTAAAATATTGTATGTACTATATGAGCACTATATGAAATAAATCCATTACCTATCAGAAGTTGCTTTATATTATCAACATATCATTATATTATGTTATGCTGCTAGCCTGGTCTGTACCATATGTATTATATATATATATATATATATATATATATATATATATATATATATATATATATATATATATATATATATATATATATATATATGAAACCTTATTTTAAATGATTCTGTCTTGTTTTTTTGTGTATTATTTGGCTCAGACAACGTAAATGCAGTAAACAATGAAAGGAAATTTGGTTTGTTGCTCCATTCTATTCAGCCATTGTACAACAAATGATACATTCTACATGTAACAACGGCTCATCTGAAATAAATGTTCAAATAATATTATGCAATTTATAAGTATTTCTGTTATATTATATGTACATTTCCCAATATTTACATATGGATGAAACAAAGGTTTGATCCTACCTTGTTGTACTGGATGGGTTATTCTGATGTCCATAGCCACACGGAAGAGTTGTTATACAACAAAACAACTGTCTGTGGATGATGCAATTTTTAATTATAATTATAATTAATGCTCCATTCTTCAGGGTTGAGCACTCTTTAAGTAGGGGAACTGGACCATCATGACATACATAGCAATGCTCTACAAACTCTGTAATGGAGCACTCTAGTGGATGGGGAATCTTGTGTAAGTAAATTTATTGTTTAAATTCCTATTCACAGTCCAGCTCTGTGCGGGGAGGGATAAATTGCCAGCCCTTGGGTCTAAAGCAAAGGTTTCGATCCTACCTAGTGGTACAGGATGGGATATTGGATAGTGTATATCCACACTGAAAAGTTGTAACACAAGAAAACAAGTGTTTGTAGATGACAATATATATATATATATATATGTGTGTGTGTGTGTGTGTGTGTGTGTGTGTATATATATATATATATATATGTATATATATATATATATATATATATGTATGTATATATATATATATATATATATATATATATATATATATATATATATATATATATGTATATATATATATAATTATGCATGTGTGAATCTTGCCCCGTATATGTACGGAAGTGTTTAAAAGACTCTTTCATGTAGTTATTCTCTGAAATTCGGTATTGAATTTTCACTGCATTTAGTTAGTTTTATTTGATAAATATTCACAATGAAACTAAGACGGTATGTTGGGAAAATGATATTTGTTTGATAAAGTGGATTATTTTTATTACTGTTAGAGAGGAGACATTCTTATCTGCCTGTGCATGTATAGAGTCGTCTTCGTGTGTATCAAAAATGGTAAATGATTCAAATGAAAAAAGAAAACTTCTCACTTCTTATAAGAATAACAATTCTTGTATAAATTACATTGTTTATATAATTAATTGTAGCATTTTAGGACTTTGAAAAGACTTTTGATTAAGTAGGTAAAAGTCATTGACGCAATAATACGAAGTATGTACCCTGTATATGTGAGAATACAGCAATATATATACCGACACAGCAGTTCTCTCATCAGGTTACTTGAAAACTCTGACCGTTTCAACTAGAAAAAGGAATAAGGCAAGGTGACACAAGCTCGCCCGAACTCTTCAAATCTGGACCTTAAGATGGGAACACCAGGGAATCAGGATAGACGGATAATACTAAATTGACCACAGATTTGCAGACAACATCGTCCTCTTCGGTAAGAACCTTAACGATTTGTCAAACGAACAAAGTAAGGCAAGCTGGAAAGTTTGCCTCGACATGAAATTGAGCAAAACAAATTTCATGTTCGACGAATATGTTACGGACAGAGACACAACGATCAACATTTTAAATGCAGAGATAGAGAAAGTAGATCACTATATATACTTAATATATCCAGTCACCATGAATGGAGAAAAGAATCACAATAGATTTATAACCTTCATAAGAACAAGATAGACCTTCAAAAACATGTAAATCTCACTTGTCCTGAAAAGAAAGGTATACAACTAATATATCCAGCTGATGGTCAAATATGGAGCTGAAACATGGAACTTGACCGGAAGATTGGCCCAGAAACTGAGAGCCATGCAACGTGCTTGACCTTACATTGATAGATCGTAAGACATAACAGTATCTTAGAGATGGGACAGGTATCTAGGATATTAGAAAATCATATGGCAGTGGGCTGGAAATGTTGCATCAATGGTAAAAAAAGGCTAAACATCACGACTCACGACATGGATTCCAATGGATCAGGTGCAACGCTGTGACGAACGCAAAGTGAGATAACGTGTCAAAAGTACTGGCCCTACGATGCCCATAACAGAGAAGTGTGGCGATTCTTGAGGAAGGTTATATCTAGAGATGGACACTACCAGACTGATGATGATGAGTAAGATTTCTGTTTTCCAAGTCTCTTGCTTTTGATTTCCTTCAAAGTGTTTTTCTTACTAAATTTCATTAAAATCTATGTACGCTACACAAACTTCCATTTATTTGCAAATTTTACCTCCATCATTTCATACACACACACGCACATAATACATATACACACACACACATAATACATATATATATATATATATATTTATATATATATATATATATATATATATATATATATATATATATATATATATATATATATATATATATATTATTGTGTCATCAACAAACAGCTGTTTTGATGTATTACATCACTTCAGTGTGATTATAAACTTTCCATCAACCCATCCAGTACAGCAAGGCACAAATGAAACCTTCGCTTCAGACCTAGAGGCTGATCTACCTCTGGACTACGGAACTGGAAAGTCAGTAAGTGCTCAACCTTGAATAGAGAAGCATTTAATATTGTGTCATATACGGATAGCTGTTTCGATGTATTACATCTCTTCAGTGTAGCTATAGACTTTCAATTATCCATCCAGTACCGCAAGGCAGAGTTTAAAACTTTACTTTAGACTACGGAACTCGACAATCAGTAAGGCTGAATTTAAGCGATATATCATTTACACACAGAAATTCCCCATCCACCAGAGTGCTCAATTCCTATGGAAGAGCATTGCATATATATATATTCAGTGTCTTTCTTACTGAAAAAAAAAGCAGGAAAAGATTAAATCAAAAACAAAAATACATATACGAATGCATCGTTTTATTTCGATGATATGTATAATTATTTTTGTCGGATTAGACATAATTTATATATTTATATATATATATATATTCAATCTAAAAAATACTTTTGAAAATAATTCTGAAAAAAAAACTTATTGCTTTAATATGATTAACTATGTAATAATGTCAAACACTTTTAAGGATTGATTGAATCAAAGAATTTATATATATATATATATATATATATATATATATATATATATATATATATATATATATATATATATATATATATATGTGTGTGTGTGTGTGTGTGTGTGAGTGTGTGTGTGTGTGTGCGTGTGTGCATGCTTGTGTGTATATAAAAAAGCAGACAAAAAGAGAGGCAGACAAAGAAAATGAGAGTGTGGAAGAGAGAAAGGAATAGAAAAGTATGAGGCAGGACCCATATATGTGACAGAGAAGTGAAAAGTTGGGAAATTAATTACATTATTTGATGTCTGATAACTTCGTTAGAAGATATTTTTCATGAAAAAAGTTTATGTTAATAACTCTTTTTTTGCCTTACTGAAAATATATTTTTGATAATTTCAACTGAAATTATCATGCCATGAATTATTTATACATATATATATCTATCTTGTTTTTAAAATATTCACTATTTTCTTTTAGTTATTACTCAGTAAGTTATCAATGTTGGTCTTTTGCTTTTCTCTTCTGGGTTAGTGAGAAACTCATATTTGTTTTATAGTTCAAGTGACATCAATATCAATGAGCTGAATAATAAAATGGCAATACCTTCATTCAAAGCCACCAATATGTTTAAGCCAAGGACTCAACAAACTATCAGTGAACTCTTATGAGAAATCATGAGCTCTGTTTAAAAGCATAGAGATTTTTAACGACTGACATCAAAACAAAAGATAAAGCAGCCGACAGAAACAAAACTACCCCAAAGAAATTTTCAAAACAGAAGTTATCGGAAAAGTTCGAGAAAAAAAAATTGAGGTTTCAAAACTATGAACAGAACTCTCAGTCGAGGAATAATGCAAATTATCGGTTTGTCCGAGGAGAAAATAGACTTTTTGCAACATATAGGGACCGAATTATTGATTGAGCCAAAGAATTCCTTCAAAAATCAGGATTCCTCTGAACAAAAGACATAGAACAATGACAAAGATGTACAAGCCACGAATAATCAGTTTGAAGGCTTCGCAGACATTGGAGGTAAAGCAAGCCATCAAACAATTAGAAAAAAGAAAGGATACCCGAACCGGATATCATCATCATCGGCTAACTCGAAAAAGCTTGTATTGTCATCATTCAGACACCAGCCTATATATTCAATATACGCAAGAAAAAAATCAGTCCCAGAGGATTTAAACAATTCAATCACAATATATATAAGAAGAGTGGACCCATAAGATTTAAAATGAGTACTACGACCCAATAAGCCTACTCGTGTGCATCTACACATTTTCATCGAAGTGAAAACCAATTGAAGCAAAGTAACACTAGATGAAAAAACAACCACGAGAACAAACTGGCTTTATAAGAAGCTACTTGACCATTGGCTATCTCAATTTGGTGAATCAATTAGGAAGGGTTGTAGTAAAATACAAAAATCGCTCCTTATAGCATTTGTTGTTTTTGGTAAGAGGAGCTAACTTAAAGAAGGTTCTAAACTTGGTCAAAACTGTCTCAAAATATATATATATATATATATATATATATATATATATATATATATATATATATATATATATATATATATATATATATATATATATATATATATATATATATATATATATATATATATATATATATATATATATATATATATATATATATATATATATATATATATATATATATATATATATATATATATATATATATATATATATATATATATATATATATTGTGTCATCATCAGACATCCGTCGTTGTATTTCAACTTTTCAGTGTGGCTATAGACTTTACATTATCCCATCCAGTACCAAGAGATAAGTTTGAAACCTTCGCTTCAGACCTGGAGGCCGATATCCTACCTAAGATCTACGGAACTGGACGGTCAGTAAGTCTAATTTAAGCGATATATTTATCATGTTAAATTCCCCGTCCACCAGAGTGCTCTATTCCCATGGAAGAGCATATAATCTGCAATTCCTTTCACTTCATAATAGGGGTGAGGGAGAGTGATACTAGCCCACCAATACTCTACATACCTGACTCAAGATAGTCTCCAGAATTCTGAATGGAGAGGAACGAATCAGAAAACAATGCAAATACTTAAACATTCCTCACTAATGATATTATGTTCTGTTAAAATCCTGCCAGATTTTTTGGATGAAGAAACCAGGGAACTCCAGTGAAACAAAAGTCAGATTCAGCTACATCTTTTAGACAAAGACGCAAAGATCAATATCTAAAATGCAGAGTTGAATAAAAATGGAACATCACCAAACCTAGGACAATCGATCTCAATAGCATTCTCAATGGAGGAAAAGCTTCAGCAGAGAATCACTCTATGTTGGCTCATTTTTATTCGAGGTAGCTCAGACTTCAAAAACAAGAACATCACTTAAGATCTGGAAAAAAGTGTCCTCAACGAATATATACACCCAATAGCTACGTATGGAGCTAGAACATGATACCCAATCTAAATATTGACCCTCACACTGGTCAACATGAATAAGGAAATCATTCTCAATTACAGACTGAGAGATCCAAAGACTGTACAGTATGCTGCAGAAAAAACAGGCGTCAGGGATCCATTGGAATCTATCAGAAAACTCAAATGTCATTCAGGTAGCCAGGTTTCAAAGATGTCAAGCAACCATTGGACATCATGACATGACATTGATCTCCAGATATCATCCGCAAAAATGCATTCGGCAAAAACGAAATACCCAGACGAGGTACACAATTACATAGAATCCTTGCCCCTGCGGCATCCATGGTCGATGGGTCTGAGAAAGTTAAGAAGAAACTGCAAATGATTCAATAAACATATGCATTGCTTCTCAATGTTATGAACCTTTTGGTCCATATCAATTAATATCTCGTTATAAGTTGCGAATCGGATGAATAGAAAGTATGATTTCCGTTCTATTTCTCCAGTCTTCAATACAAGTCAACGATGGCATAAACGCTGAGACAGAATAGGAGCACGTGTTATGATATTGTCGTCTGTTGGAGGATGTTAGGGGAATATGTTCTAAAATATTTTCTCGTCAATCTTTGATCCTGTTATGAAAATGGATTCCAAATTAGGATTATGATTGAAGGTATTCACAGAAAAGTCGCTTATTCATCTTAACTGAACATCCGGGAGCAAATGAACGAAACTGACGAATAAAGAGATGAATGACATCATTTCCACATTTGGTAGTTCGCCAGCATTTTCTATCTGTTATGACTTAATCTTCTGCGTAAATGCTGGGAGAACATTTTATGATGACTGGTAATTATATACACTAGAGTAAATACAAGCACTAATGGATGGACTGAATGGCTGTCCAAAAGAGAAAGTGAAAGGTTGACCTGCTAATAAATATCCATTAGAATAAAGCGCTATGGTGGACGGGGAATTTAGGAAACTAAATAAAAATATACCGCTTAAAAAATTCAGCCTTACTGACCGTCCAGTTCCGTTGCCCAGTGGTAGGAAGAGTTGTAATACAACGAAACAGCTCTCTATGGAAGACACAATATATATATATATATATATATATATATATATATATATATATATATATATATAATGATTGAGCTATATATATATATATATATATATGCAGCATGAATTGTTATCAGAACACCTACACTGGAAGATCTAATAAGAATCAATCTCATTAACTAATCTGCATATCGTTTTTTAACAAAGATTTTGTATCTGGCCTTCAGTAATGAGAGATCCAAATGATAATTGTACTCAGTAACAAGTGCCAACAATATTAGCTTGGTGATCATTGCCAACTATTCTATTTTGGTTATATTTACCAACGTAGAAGTTCGCTATTAGATAATAAATGAGCAACTGAAACAAGAATCAAGATCTGGTAATTTCATCTGTTTTAGATTATTGCTGTGAAGAATTTATCTGGAAGCATTTTTCATTTCAGTCCACTCGTTGATAATCATGGAAAATTTTCGGATATATTGGGACCGGATTATTCTTGTTTTTGATCTCATCTTTTCTTGCTTTTTTTTGTAGAAAGAAAAAAACGGATATAAATTTATATATATATATATATATATATATATATATATATATATATATATATATATATATAGCTTGACTTCGTGGAAAAGATTTTTGGATTGTTTTTCACAAGTACAGGAGCTTAGATGGCGAGGTTTGTGCAAAATATCTATCAAACCTGCGTGATGAGGTTTCAATGTAAAGTGCGATGTGTGACGTGACCCCATCTTTTAATACAATGGTCCGGTCCATGGAGGTGTCCTAGGTCAGAAGTGATGTCCCTTGGTTGAGGTTTTATCCCGGCACAGAATTGAGCTTGCTGTTGTGATATCCGTCTAAACATGATAGTTGACGTATAATTGTACCATGGAGCATGAACTCCCGATGAACCCTTCCCTCGCGTAGTGCATGCTTTAGCAAAGCGTCTGACGATCATTGAATGCCTCGTTGTCAGAATTACCCTCTAAAATTGTTGATGTAGTCCAGAGGGAAGCAGACAGTTTGCCTGTTGGATCTGCGCCCCCGGTGAGGAATTATTTCTCCTAGACTGCATAACCTTACCCATAGCTGGGGTTAGAATAGATTGAATCAAGTTTTTCCCAAGTCAACATCCGTAGCCCTATCCGGCATTTCAGTTTCATTGCCTCTGCTGTTACTGACAATGCCAAGTATATATATATATATATATATATATATATATATATATATATATATATATATATATATATATATATATATATATGTATATATATATATATATATATAAATGTGTTCGAAAAGTAATTATGTAGTTCATTGCTCTAAGAGCAAAAATCATGCTCAACATCACACAGAGAGAATACAAGATAGTGCAGTATATCGGATAAAAACAGGCGTCACAGATATCTTAAAATTTACTACAACACTCAAATGACATTGGATTTGTCATGTTTCAAGATTGTCAAATAATCACTGGACTTCATAAATCATAACGTAAATCTCAAGAGATCATGTACATTATGTACCAAACCAGATAAATGTGCTATTCCGGATTACTGCTTACCAAGAATGTTGTAAGCTCTGTCAGTAGAGCTGGGATTGCTTTCTTATTGACACAGGTCCGAGCCTAGAATGAAGCCCTTTCCTTCATCCATTCATGTGGTCAACTGTTCAATTTGCAACTCGCTTAACACCAGTGCGGGACGGAATATATACTCTAAATAAGACATATCACCTCCACCAGGGGTGATCAAACACCATCTCCTATTCAGCAAATTTCCATGCATAGCTCACGTTATACCACATGTAGTTAGTTATTTTATATGATATGTACATTTATGCTTGTGTGCGTGTGTGTTATCCCCGAAACTCACGTGAGATTCTAAACAAGGCAAAAATTGCTGGACCACTCATCCACTAATTGTGTGCTTTCGTGACTAGGATGAAATATCCGATGAAAAACATTGAATTAAGTTACTTGACAGATGAAAAGATTAATCGATCATTTCTAATTCCCTCAACTTTTGGATAAAACATTGCATGTTCAGAATTCATATAATCCGAAACCAGTGAGATCACATTTGCTATGCATTGTTTTGGTAGGCGTATTCCTATCTTGTAGAATGTATATGTAAGAGAGTACATAAGTTTTACCTTTGTAAGATTTATGCATATTCTGAAATATGCCCAATGCGTGTAAATTCATTTTCATACATGGTTTTTCACTTAAGCACAAGTGTATGTAGACAAGGTTTGCACATGTATACTCAAATAGATTTAATATACTTCCGTTTTCAATTGGAAAAAAAGCATTTCTTGTTATTTCCTTTTAAATCTTATTTTAGTTTCCCTAATGTGAGCATAACTTCCAATTTCGCCACTTCATATTGACAATTCGAATGTCACTCACAGCTGACGCATTTTAGATTTTGAGTACCTTTTATTTGAACATCATTTTGAAATAATCTGGTTTTTTATATATATGTATAAAGGAAATAGAATCAACAAGGGAAATAACAAATACCAAATTTAGAATGTTATTACTGTCCTTCATAAATAGCTTTTCTCTTCTTCCTTCCCTGAATAGCACACCGAAGCAAAATCAACATTGCCTGCTATATAAATTCATTATAAGGCTATCATATTTTTTTCTGGTAGTTTGTAATCCATCGAACAAACATTGGGGAAACATAATTATACATCTTTTTTAGCCCCTAAAAGTTATTTTACGCTTGAATCTATAGAAAAAAATTGATTACAGAGGTTACTCAACGTATCAAAGAAATAGTTTCAAATGATGATTTTGGGGAGTGATGCTCCGATTCAAACAATGCCACAGAGATATACTGAAAGAACGAGCTGACAATATACCGTAAGGTGACACCATCTTCGTTTTCTCTGTTCTCCCTTGAAACTGATAAGAACTTCATTCAAAAAACAGACCCGGTTAGTTATTCGTGAATACCACTTGGGAGGTTATCAATTAAAAAAGACGGAGATAAATAGTTTCTTCTCCCACTTTTTGCCCGGTGATACTCCCTATATTTCCAAATTTCCCAACGAACGGACATATGCATTTACAGGCACCCATCGGCTAATTTGGTATAACAATGAATTGTAAATAATCAACCACATCATTGAAAGAAAACAATTTGGAGGAATTTTAGAAGGAAAATAAACATTTTTTTAAAAGTCATGATAAGGATAATGAGTAAACGTTTAGATTATCAGCCTTTTAGCTCCATTGGTGCAGCGTATGCACGAGATACATACATTGTAAGCCAGCCAGTCAGACCCACATAAGCTTTTGAGTTGACTATGTTTTGGTGGGCACTTCAAAATACAAGCAGTTATATAGGCGTCTAAGTGGATGAATCTATTTTATTCATATTTTTTCAAGTATGGAGTAGAGGATATTTATTTGATTGATTGAATAATTGATTAATTAAATGTATATCCACGTGGAAATGTGATCATCTTAGATTATGCAGAGGCGTTCGTGAAAATCAGAGTGGTGACGGTGATAAACTACTCTATCGTGCTTGCAAATACACGTATATTTATGTCTGTAGTTGGGCTAAACCCGTGTAGAGTGGTTGTTTATATTTGCATGTTTTGTATATATCAATTAATAATCCCCAGTGCTACACGCACAAACGAAAGAACCTTACGAACGAGATATGTTGAAACATCCAGGCTCATATCGGTCTAAAATGAAAGATATAGACTTGTCCGCGGTGTTGCAAGGATTGATCTGCTCTGTGTCCAAGCCTTCGACAACGGAAGGAACAACCGGAAGCAGGAAGGGATTAGTGAGATGGCCTTCCACTCTAATCAGCAGGAACAGTCATTACGTTTATCTCTATTTGGACTATTACGTGTAACATGCGTGTACGTTAGTTATGCTCGTCGGGGGACAGGAGGTTCAAAATCGAACTTTTTTTTCCTCTTCCTACCCAACGAAAATTCATATCATAGATTTTACTTGTTGTCCAAACAAATAAACTTCACTCACATGGGAGAGAGAGAGAGAGAGAGAGAGAGAGAGAGAGAGAGAGAGAGAGAGAGAGAGAGAGAGAGAGAGAGGAACAGACAGAAAAACAAACAGAGATAGAGACAGAGATGATGATGATAATGATATTGAATGAACACGTTTACTCTTGTACCTTGGGGCAAGCCAGCAGGCCCTACAAACACATTTGTATTCACCCCTCTCCTGACAAACTTTGGTCAACTTAATTGTCATTCTCACTTAATTAACCTGTATTCTGGTCTTCTATGTAATACCTGTGCTAAATTAAAATCCACCATTCAATTTCTATCCTCTCTTTTTTTGCACCATGTATCTTTCTTACCTCCTTCGTCAAGATCGTCATACCCTTTTCTTTCTTTCTTTTTTCATTCCTTTCTGGCTGTTCACTGGACACTGCAGGCGTTCAAACCAAACAACCACTCGTATCTAATCTCTTGATCAAATAAATATGCTCTGTATGTCTCTATCATCCCTTTTACACGTGAATGAAAAGAGATTGAAACACCTGCATAACCGTTGGTATGTATACAAATATGCTCACTCAAAAGCATTTTGGACAAAATTATCATTTGCATATAATTATATATTTGAAAGTAATCGAACTTGGTTTTTAATTACCCAATATTATCACATAGCTATCAATAATGATTTTCAGTCCATTCATCCAATCATAGATATATGTACTCCTCTTCGGGCGTAACTATTGATCTGAACTTATATCTATTTGCACAATTATGTATCTACTGTTTTTCACTTACTGATTGTAATTTATTTTTTGTTTTCGATATTTTCCATCCGTATTTCTTTTGATTCCAATCTTGCAATTTGTTTATCTACATACGGTGATGAATTAATTGGCCTGTAGCCTAATACGAAAAGTTAAGCTCAGTTTAGATTAGAGAATGTCATTGCAAAGAATCCTATATTCGCTAAATTATGCGCATAGACAAGGATAGCATGAGTTTCGATAAAAAAACAACAAGAAACAAAATAAAGTTGTTCAAAATGCATGTGATTTTCATCAATAAACTTGAGACTTATCGATGTAAATTCGTATCAATTTCAATCTTCCCATATCACTCTAATTCGATAGCTGACTAATATAGATTGGTGATGTCAAACTGCTATTTGTTGCTAACAGGCAAGCTAAACATTCTTTGCATCTCTTTATTTAAAATGTGTTCTCTGCAATCAGTATCTATCTCTTTATCCATCGATCCGATTGTCCAGTCGCCACAAAATTTGATTACTGTGAAAGACAATCATTTTTCTGTCTGCGAAATCAAGAATTTCAAATAAAAAAAGGAGGAAGATTTTTCCATGCAAGTAGATACAAGATAACTGATTTCTTTGCATTGGCTTTGAATTAAGTGATTTTTTCCAAGCAGGATGCTAACTATAGAACTGCTGTCTTTGAGTTAGCACTTGCCTCTTTGTCTTTGTGTGAACCTGCAATTGCTTCAGGATGAACACTTAGCCATTCATACATGCAAGGATATAAACGTTGCCTACGTTAATAATCTCCTCCCTAGCCTGTTTCAGAATCATACCTAAGAATATTGAAGACAAAGTTAGAGACAACACAACACAATACCGCCGGAAGCAATTTGCAAATCATCTTGAATCATCGTTCGTGAAGCCATGTTGTGATTAAAACTAGACAACAAGTATAGGACACAAAGAGTTGACTAACTATTGATCCACCGCAGGTGTCTAACAAATTATTTCTCTTTGAGGGAACTGAAAAATTAGCATTCATCTATCATTACCGTCGATTCCAATTCAGATATTTATGTAATCAGAATAAATCTTCTCTGCACGAGTCAAAATGAATTTTAAACAAATAGCAATCAAATGTTTAATTGTTACTTGAAAAGAAATATATTATGATACTTTTATAGAACTGATAATACCAGCACAACTCATTTTTTGTAGATGTCCATGACATAATTTAGAATAGAAGTTGGATGTAGATCTCACTGAGAATGCAATTTGTATTCGAGAAATATATTTACAACAAAAACATTGATTCTATTCAGATTCGGTACTTAGTAATAGTGTTTTATCAAACTGGCTACAAATATTCGACAGGTTTTGTTTATTTTATTGCATGGTCCCAATAGTCGAACTTCCAGCAGAGATTCAACTGACAAGATAAACAGTTGTCTGTGAAATTAGCCTACGGCAATCAACTTTCATCAGAGACCTGGAGTGGTTCTTAGAATCGGAAATTAAATCATACAGCAACAGTGTAATCAGAATTAATATCGACGAGATCTACGGAGTATTGGGGTAACTTTATCAATCTATATCCAAGGAGAGTCGCCACATACAATAAGCATGAAAACTCAATGAAAATAAAATTATTTATGATTAAAGACATCAAAAGACTTTGGAATACGACAATTCAAACTTCAGCTCTATTGAGATCGGTGAATGATTTGCTCAAGACTTGATAAAAATAAACAATGTTGAAACAGGAGTTTATATCATCTTTAGATTTTATTAGATCTTATGTTGAAAGTACAATCATTCGAATGACCACTTATTGATAGAATTAAATATCTTCCATTTAGTGTATGTTTTCTTCCAGATTCTACAATACATGAAGTAAATGATCTTCATGAAATAGGTCATAGTCTTTCCTCTGGCAATTAATGAAGGTTTAAAAGAAAACAAGTAATCACAAGTATTTTGAAATGTTTTGTAGAGGATAATGTATTGCACGATGCCTAGAGACTGAGCTATATTTGTTGTTTTCAAGAAAGCAACATCGTTAGAGGGATACTGCATAATTATAATACTTTTAAAAAAAACTTTTGATAGTCGTTATAGTATTTAATTATCTAAGCTAAGACGTCGGCGACAGCATCAGCAGCGGCAGTGGCAAAGAAGAAGAAGAAAAGGGAGAAAAAGAATTGAGGGGAAAAACGCTCTTAAAATGATTAGTTGTCTCATTGCCTTTGTACTGATTGATGAAAAGATATACATTAAAATAATTTCAAGAAAGTAAGGAAACTGAATCGGAAGTACTTAATTGGTATGATATTGTTATTTACGATCTCGTTGGCCGAGACCTGAATTTTCATTTATTTCTTATTGGTTTAAATGCAGATATCACTGGTAAGATAAAGACTTATTGTCTGTAGTCGTTTAAAACAAAAGAGATATGCAAATATTGTTTTAGTATGCAAACATTATTCACTGTTTGCCAGATCCATTAGTTAGAATTTAGGTGGTAGCAGGTGTGCAGATATTATGTATTGGTTCAGATGGTTCATTTTGCAGTGACTTAACTTGATTAAAGATGATGTTATGGTAACTTTTGTCTAAATGACTGTATATGTCGTAATAGCGTTGAAAGATACATGCAATATCAGTCAATTATGTCCATATATTCGGTAATTCAATGTGTGTGTGTGTGTGATATGTGATATACGTACATCACATATCACATACACACACACACACACACACACATATATACATATATATATATATATATATATATATATATATATATATATATATATATATATATATATAGTGAATATCATTCATTTAGATTGAGTATCATATAGTGAAAATATCAGATTAAAACTCAACCAATCGGCTCATAATCGTAACGAATAGTTGAATGCGTTTGATAAATTTACCTTGATGGAATACGGAGAAGGAAAAATTCACCAGTTTGTGAAGGGGAAAAATAATCTAAATACATTGATGAAACAATACACAACTCGTTAATGTACTATATCAGCGCCAATGTTTATAGTAATACATTTCAAGTACCTACTTTCCTACCTAAGTGAGCGATTAATCGAATCTAATCCCTTTAGTACTGGTTAATGTTAACAAATTCTAATACACTGATGAGTATTAAAGGGAATTATTTAAGTAATGTATGAATAGTCAAAACCTATTATAGCTTAGTTTCTCTTACTGCATATAAAGCAAACTCCATCATGGAAGTGCACAATGGTATTTTTCCTCCAAAACAGAATAACGATCTCTTTATCGATTGGTATTCAACCGGAGAGCTGTTCCCCATAACCAAAGAATCTCCAGTGAGCTTCCCCATGCTTTTTGGCCGTTAAACTAATTTGACGTGATTTTTGGAACGAACATGATGCCATAAAGGAATAAAATGGCGCCATTTGATAGCCTTATTACAAAAAACGCATGGATCATATTCCGGAATAGTAACCAAATATATTCATAACATAATGGAATACAAAATTAATGTGAAAGAACCTAGTCTGTTGACCTCATGCCAAAGGCATCTTTTTTTTTATTATCTTGATTTTTCCCTCTTTTAGATTCAAAACAAAATTCGGATTTTAATGTATCGAAGTTAACCCAGATATTTAATCTGTAACTTTTTGAGTATTATTTCAATGCGTTTGAGACGACTAATGAGGATTATTTTTTTCTTTTTTGTCTGTTGGTTTCAATTCTAGGTTTTTCTCCATAGATACTATTTTACATGTGGTGGCAGTATTACTAATGCTTAAAAACTAAAAAAATTACAACAAAATCGAAACATGGGGGTCTAAAACTTATGCTAAACATGAAAGGTCTAAAACTTAAACGAAAAAATAAATCTAATTAAGATAACCAAATATTGTTGAAACATTTGTGATTTTTTCTTTTCTTTTAAATCTGGTGGTCTGTAATACGTTTTTTTTTTTAAATATCATTTTTTACCATATAATAGTTGTTTACAATTGCCACGAATATGAACAGAAGTTATTCGTCTATACGGAGTATGAGATCGATTAAGATGCGAATTCCTCCCTCAAAATATCCAAGCAGCATATGTGTAAGCCGTTCCATTTTTTTCTCATTAAAACTATAAATGTATTTAGTAAACTTGATTCCCGTTGCTTTTAAAAGAAATTTGAGGGCTGCAAATCCTTGTCGGTATTCCTGGTATTTATTTTGATCAACTTTAGTCTAGCACAGTGGGTTTCAGAGCCCCAGGTCATGTGCCCTCGTTCCGTCCGGGATTTTCTTGTTATCACATAGCAACTATTTCACCACTATATTTCCCTCCTCAGTTCTTCTCCTGGCTAAAAGTTTTCCCCTGTGAGTCAAGTGCCTTTCGTCTGAGAACTATTGGTCTAACAAAAGGCTACAATAAGTTGCAGCCAGAGTGAATAAAACTAAGGTCCAATATCATGGAATGATAGCAATTTCTCATCACAAGCAAATGGTCGCCCAGGTTTATTTTCCTTAAAAAAAAGGCTGAGGGATCCGAATTGATGTCTTTCTCATTTTTTTTTTATTTTCCGTACATAATAAAGAAGCTAACGTGATCGTAACTATTGATAATCGTAAGATACGACCCCGGATGGGTATGCAACATGATGTAAAACACTACCGTGACATAGGATTGACCATTTGATAATACAAGTCTTCCTGCCCACGGCTGTCAATAGGCAAAATTGCGTTTATGTATATATAAATCATATTTCGAATTGAAATTTGCATAACTTTGTGTTATTTACCCAGCCATTCATTTGAATACGATTGTGAGAGAAAATGTATTACTATTCATACGCATAAAATAACATGAAAAGTGGTCAAATTCACATTATGCAGTCGCTGGTATAATAATTTTTCTCTCGAGGAATATTACACTCTTCTTGATTCATCGTAGGTATTAAACCGTCAATCTATGATTGTTAGTAAGTTCCTAGAATTAAAAATAAAGGATTAGCAAAAGGTTAGATACAAAGTTCCTTTCCTCATTCCAGGGATGTTGTCAGTCAAGAGTAGCTACTTCATTGATTAGGACACAAAAAAGCCGAGACATAATAATATAGCCGTTATTATCAACTTCTTTGAACTCCGGTCAAGCTGTCATATTTGTTCACATAAACTAGTTTTATCAAACATTGATTATTCTACAAAAAGTATTAACAGATATATCTAAATTTTCATTCAGATGATTTTTCAGGACAGAAAAAGCTGGTTTTGTTTCAGTGGAAGACTTCATTGTTTCAGCCGTGAGCATTGTTTTTTTTTTCTTACAATTTGATTTCCATTGTTGGATGGAGGAACAAAGAAAATCAAATTCTTCATTATATAAATAAAAGATTTTCCAAATTTTTTAGATTATTCTTTGTCAAATATTTTAATGTTGAATCTATTATATGTTTTCGATTTGCGTACCTCATCAACAATCGTTGGAATTCGATAAAAAGTTGCAATAAAAAAAAAAACGCACAAAAAAAATACCAAAGTGATGAATAAATATCTGTCTGAACTTCAAAACGTCGCAATGTTTTTGCTAAGTTATGAATCTACATTACTTATTTACAAAAGACTTCATTTCGACCTCTTTTGTATTTGAGGAAAACTTTTAAACTGAAACTAATCAATGACGGGAATCCAAACAAAATTTTATTTGAATTTTGTGAGAATAATATTGCGTACACTTCTTCAGATGACATTTGTGTATATGACCAACCCACCATCCAAAGAGATGTCCCTACGGATATCATTCGAAAATACTCACGTTTCAATGTTGTCACGTGCTTGAACTGGTAAACGTGTTTTTGATTGTCTATGAAACAGGCAGAGATGGGTGCTTCCAAGATAATGATGGAAGTTACATATATAAAAATATTGATCAAGCGAATTCATTTATACGTCCAGAGGTTCTGGACAGTACGTGACCAGTAAATCTTGGGTGGGAAGCCCATGAAAGAGAGAACACTTCTGGGGACGTGTCGTAATGATTATTTGAACGAGAAAAGAAGTCGACAAACTGTGTACATTTTCAAAGTGACTATGTTAATTATTACACCCCGCCCCCAAACCTATCTTATCTCCATTCATACTAAAAAGGGGCCTCATCACAGCAATGGTTGACGGAAAAAATGAGCTGGAAAGGTTTTGGCTTCAAAAATGAATTTCCTATATTGTGACAAATTTTACATGAAAAATATATAAACATATGTGTACGTGGAAGTGCGCACATTGGTATGTTCGTTTACATACACGCATGCACTTGCACACAAACACACACACACACACACATATATATATATATATATATATATATATATATATATACATATATATATATATATATATATATATATATATATATATATATAGATGGATAGATAGATAGATAGATATAGATATAATTAAGATGTTATTTGAATCATCAGATCCAACGGGCAAGATTCGAACCTGCATCCATAGGAAGCAGTCCTATTGTGACTCTAAATTACTGACCAAACCATCGGAGTCCTCTGTAAGAGTTCGAAAGAGCGCATTTAAATATCCCATCTCTCTCATTCCGAGGTCATATGCATAAATATTTACATATATGTAATACATTTATCCGACGGAATGTGATAAATTTAGAAATAATTAATTTGGAAACTCATTTTGGTCAGCGAAATTGGAGAACAAATCCCTGCACAATCGAGCACGCACACAGAAAGACAGACATACAAATGGACGTACACGTGTGCGTGTGTCTGTATATGCGGTTATGTATGTGTATTTGACAAATTGACATATTGGTCCCACGGAATAAATTATGAATTGTGCTTCATTATATAGAAACTTATTTCAAATGATATCCTGTCGTTACACAGTTAATAATGAAGCAATGGCCAATTGAGTCAATTTCTTGAATAGAAACTGTCACGTTGAAGGAGATTAACGGACCGATAATATGTAAGATTAAATATGAGCTGAAAGCAGTTATTTGGCCTTTGCTTGACCAGCAAAATTGTAAGAGCATCGCAGCATTTAAGCAGTAACCCTATCAGTGGCAGGTTTGGTTCCTGTAGCAGCCTCATTTCTTTCAATTGATTCTTCTATTTACGTTGTCTAAATTAAGTGATATGATAACTGTGTAAAGCAGGGAGATCATTTCAAATAAGTTTCTATATAACATAACATAGTTTATGATTCATCTCTCTATATATATATCTGAAAATCTTTACATGCACGACGGAAGAGTTGAATGATGGATATAATAAGTGCTTTTGAGACTCTTGCTGACCCTGCCTAGTTTAGTCGGTAGAGTAGGGTTGCCAAATACTCCTTCCTGGTGGATGCAAGTTTGAGTCCCTCATGGCACCCATTTCGTACGATGTAACGTACATGTATCTATCATTTGAGGGTATGTGTATGTGCGAATTCACTGTCATAAAGAGTATGCATTGGTTTGTCAACCATTTGAAATGGTCCATCAAGAAATGCAAGAATTGAAGGCCCCTTGCCTTGAAAATCGACATATGAAATTTTGAATTTGGTCATGCCTTGATTTTTGGCGTTGGTAAGAAATACTTGCCTATTTAAGCAACGTGACAAGGGTCAAATGGAGAGGGATTCAATTGGAATCTAAGCCATAAGACGACGATGAAAAGGAAATTAATTTTAACAGGATGAAGCCCATGATAGAATGATATGGTCGGGGTATGTCGTGATTTCAGATAGCCCTTGACTGAGTAGAAATCCCCAAAGTTACTGATGCTATCATTCAATAAGGCATATATGTCAGAGTATCGTAACAAATCTACAGAAGGCAGTTCCATCAACTGGCTACATAAAGACTCGGATGCCTTTTAGCTCGAAAAAAAGGTGAGACCTAGTGACACCAGCTCACCTGGACTCACCATAACCTCCCTCGGGGTGATATTCTGAATCCTAGACTGAGAAAATAGAGAAATAGAGAAATCAAAATAGATGGCAAATGCTTAAGCGTCCTCAGATTTGCAGATGACATCCAAATGATGCAGGACTAACTGAAAAAAGAAAGGAAGAATATTAGTCTCCATGTGAACTCTAGTAAAATGAATGCCATATACAACGAACATATGGAAGCCAAAAACATAACAAGCAAAATCATAAATGCAAAACTGGAGAAAGAAGACAAGTACATCTACCTAGGACAATGAATCTCCTTTGAATCTAAAAAAGAAGAAAGAATGAAGTGAAGAATCTCTCAAAGATGAGGAGTATTTGATTGCGGGGGCTCAAGTTTCAGAATAATGAAAATCCTACTATCGCTCTGATGCCAGGAATACAACCATTGCATTCTCCGGACAGTAACTTATGGAGCTGAAACATGCGACTAAACGAAAAGATTGACTCTCAAACTAAGCACCATGCAACGTTCACAACGGAGAATCATCCTCAACATACGATGGAGAGATCACAAGGTTTGCTCGATATATTTGAAGAAAAAACCAGGAGTCTGAGTTTATATCATAGAATTCATTATAAAACTAATATGGCGATGATTTGATCTTGTCGTGAGAATTTCAACCAATTAATAGACATCATAAAATTGATCCCTAAGATCACATGCAAAACTGTAATCGAAAAATATAAGATAGCATAACAGTATTGACGACTTAACTTCATTGACAAGATAGTTTTTGCTGGATCAACTGAGCAGTAGCAGAAAAGATATAGAGCGGAGACACATGGAGTGAGAGTGCCACACTCACGAAAAATGTGAGATCACATATCCACGTTTTAGAGCCCTTCTTACTGATCGTTCTAAAGTCGTTTGGCGTTTGAAACATAAGGACCTTTCTTACTCGATCCGCTAAAATGATAGATAAGAAAAAATTGTTCATACATCATATTTATTTTATTCCAGCGTAGTACGGAACAAGTCACATATGCGAATTCACAACGTATGCTTTCCTGAACGGTCTTTTCTTTTATCTGTACCTTTAACCAGATGCATAACAGGTGAAAACTAGTTACTCTTCCATATATATCACCCAATAACATACTTAAGCTATCCTGTCACGCTCCGATTGTGTGATGGTTAGCACGCCATCCTCACATGCAGACGGTCCTGAGGTCAATTCTCGATAGGAACGGAGAGAATGCAAAACTCTTCAATTGACAAAATTCCCTGTGTACTCAGCAGTTCTAAGCTGTATGAGTAAAAAATTGGTATATATTCGGTGGACTTGCATCCTGCCAACGGGAATAGTTACGAAGGAATAGGTATAATCCTCTGATTCAAACCTGACTTGAGACTTGCATGGGTCACTGAGCAGACACATACAATAGAAATCAAGACTTTCATAACCTGTTGGAGTTTGTTCTTCAAGAGATGTGACGCTTCACCCTACTATGATAAAGAAATATAATGCAATGTATCCCAACAGTCGAAGTGCTCAGCAAATTACAAGGTTAAACTGATGATTAAAAAAGAAAATAAATTAATAATACCATAAATTCAGCAATAAACAACATTTAAAATACAAACAGCTTCTATTCATCAATAAATGGTAACTCTTTATCAAACCACCACTCGATATAGCATTCAGTGATTACATAATCGTCAATAGGAATCTACATTTTTTTCCAATGATACAAATCTTGAAGTAACAGTGTCTGATTTCAATCTATCGATTCACAGTTTGCTTTCATAGTCATTCATAGCCCACGCGTAAGTTGATGTGAAAGAGAAAATGGCAAATTATTTAACTTAAATAAAATCTGTTGATCTTTTCTTTTCCACATTTTTCTTCATTCAAGAAAGGAAAACCTATAGCGCCTGGAGTGAATTCATTTAATCTTTGATATCACAAACGAACATAATTCACTAGACTAACATAGGTAGGATGCAAATTCGATTTTAATGCAAACCATAGGAAATACACCTCGAGCACAGACCAAGCAATAATTACCACAAATGAAAACAAAGAAACCATCCTCAAAAAATGATCGTATCCTCGAACATCTCGAATTCGATGAATAAAATATTCTCGAATTTGTTAGTCTGTCATCATTTAAATGTCAACATAGATATGTGGTACTCAGTGTATGAATCTAAGATAGTACGTGCTATCACATACAGAGCAGAGAATATTATTTTTTCCTACATTTTGCTACTTAATGAAATATGAAAAGTGCACCCATTAAGTGTCAACATCAGCGCGGCAATGTTAATGCATTTTTATCACACAAGCTTTAAAACATATTAATGCACATACACATGCATAATTGATACATGTGCATTTTTCTACGATTGAGCCATGATATATTGGAAAGAAAATCCTTCGTTACATCTATCGATTATGATAATTAAGTAAAAGACAAAAAGGTATAGATTTGAGCACACACGCACACAAACACACACGCATATATATATATATATATATATATATATATATATATATATATATATATATATATATATATATATAGAGAGAGAGAGAGAGAGAGAGAGAGAGAGAGAGTGTTGGAGAGGGGGGAGACGAGAGGATGAGAAAGTAGAACGAATATTTATGTATATCTATGCAAAAGATGAATGTTCATATACGTATACAAATGAATCAATATATATGAGAGAGAAAGAGAGAGACAGAGATATATAACTAATTCTGCATATATTGTATGGAAGCCTTACAATGTTAGTATGTATATTTTTTGCATCTGAATACGTGCATTCAACACTTGCACAAATATGTTAGATATGCTTACCTAAAGTTAGAGAAACAGTGACTTGCTCTCCTAGATTTGCGATTTTATCATTATATTGATTTACTCAAAACATTTATTGTTACATTGCATCTTCAAATATTTTACAAAAATCATCACCAACCTGATTACTAAAAACTAGATGAAAAATAAACACCAGAACTGGCTGGCTCCATAAGAAACTATTCAACCATGGACCATCTCCATTCAATAAATAAGCTGAAAGAAAAAGCAGCAGAATACAAAACATGATCCACTGTAGAATTTTTAGACTTCGAGACGGTTTTAAAATGTGGAAATCAGTATGGTCAGGAAGCCCATCCCTCTATATGGTGTAGACCCTGTATACGTCAGAGTTCTTCAAACTATTTACTGTCACAGCCACTCATTTATCAGGCTAAATAAAGACTCTGAACACTTCCAGCTTAAAAGAAGGGTTAGACAGGGTGATAGAAGCTCACCCAAATTTCCACAGCCTGCTTGGAGATGATCCTCAGATACCTAGACAGGAAAAACAGAGAGATCAAAATAGACAGCAAATACCCGAGCAACCTTACATTTTCAGAGAACATCACTCTTTTTGCATAAGGCCTACACGACCTCCAACTAATGCTGGATGAGCTAAACAAAAAATCCAGCTCCAAATGAACTTCATGAAAACGGAGTTCATGTGCATCAATCATGTCAGGATTAAGAACATAACTATCAGGATTGAGGAGACGTAGCTGGAAAAGCATGATCATTACATATACGTAGAACAACAAATCTCAATAAAATTCACAAAAAAGAAGAAACCAAGCAAAAAATAACTCTGGGATGGCAAACCTTTGACTGAGCAAGACCAACGTTTGAAAACAAGAAGATCCCATTATTCCTCAAAAGAATGCACCCTCTACATAGTCACTTATAGGGCTGAAACATGAAACTTAACAAAGAAACAGGCCTACACACTGAAGGGCATGCAACATGCGCTTGGAAAAACTGTCTTGAATTTCACATGGGCTTCTTCAGCCTAATAAAGATGCCAACATAGAGAAGAAACATAAATGTGTTCATTTTTTGAATCTTTGCTTGATCATGTCATATATATATATATATATATATATATATATATATATGTCCACAGAGAGAGAGAGAGAGGGAGCGAGAGAGAGAGAGAGAGAGAGAGAGAGAGAGAGATCTAAGAATGTCAGAATAAACTGTAATATATTCCAAGGAGACTCTCCTCTGATTTTCGGTATTTCAGTAGTTCCACTATCTATGCCAGAAAACGAGTTTTTGTGTGATATGATGGCGACTACTGTACCTGTCTCAATGGAGACAGTTTGAACTGACGTGAATGTTCTTACAGAAAGTGCAGAATAATTTGGCATTAAATCAAAATGTAAATCTCGGCTGAATCAACAGTCCACGATACAAATTGATTATTACCATAGCATTAGGAAAACGCTCAATTGGCATTCACTTTTCGCAGTTAATTGACACCCAATATAGATTTAAATCATCACAAGTGTTATGTATATGCAAGAGCAAATTGCTGAAAACTGCCTTACACGAAGTGGTCAAATGTTATTCATAAAGATTAAGCGTAAGAAAGAGTCAAAAATATGTGACAGTACGTGGGGATCAAGCTCACTGCAGTAGCAATAGCCTCTAAGACTAAATTGCTCGTGCTGATTCTGAATGAAGCACCCAAATAAATTTTAGTTCATCCAATTTTTTTACAATATTTTTGTTGAGAAGTATACTTTATACATACTGAATACTGTGACCTACTCCATCATAAATTCAAATTGTGAGACATGTAGCGCACTTGCATATCTCTGTGACGATCACGCCATTTGCATTTCACCAAAATCGGACAGGCAACTATGATGTTTATATTGATAGCCTACGAAGCGCATCTTTCACAGAGTGCATCGAATGATTACAGAAAGGTTCGCTGTTACTTGTCAAACATGCGACACATTGACAAAATTGAACAGAGATGCTCCGGCCTGTGTCATGATCCAACGTATGTTACACGTCCGTGTGATGTCTCCCGTATATCGATCGCTGTATTCATTTCTTTTTGATCTGACATATAACCAACCTACATTCATTCTTCAAGAGACGTAATGCCTTATCGCTGTCTGTTGACAGCCATTTCTCAACAATCGTAACAAGCAACAACGAAGACATGTTTGAAACTTTTATTTCAATTTGGAGTTTGGTCATATAAGATATGCTGAGTAGTGAATCCCAAGATAATAAAACTATCTGTTTTGCAAGCCACTATTCGAAAGATGTTTCTTTGAAAGCGACACTAGTGAGTCATTCCATGTGAATAAAGGCAAATAAAGGCAGATTACAACGATTCAATGATCTGTATTCATCTGAGTTCTAACAGCTTACACAATGCAAACTCCTTAATTTAATGACTTATGAAAAAGCAAAAAATTAAAAAAGCTAGTCAATTGGAAACCTTTTAGCCTAGACATTTGTTTTGTCTTGCCCAAGCTCAACTAGAGGTAAAATGTAGCGGGGGAATGTGTTGTGCCATCATAATGCGTAGGAAATCAGCAAATGAAAACATGGATTGAACACTAACCAGGGTAACCAACTTAAATTTTCCAAATGATTCAACCAACAAATCAAACTGAGTCTCACACACATACATATATATATATATACACACACACACACACACACACACATATATATATATATATATATGTATATATATATGTATATATATGTACATGTATATACATATATATACATATATACATGTACATGTATATATATATACATATATATACATGTACATGTGTGTGTATATATATATATATATATACATATATATATATATATATATATATATATATACATATGTATATATATATATACATATATATGAGTGTGTGTGTGTGTTAGAGTGCTTGAATATATATATTAAAAACATATATACATATAAACAAATATGATCATTGATCTCGCCCCTTCTCTCTCTCTCTCTCTTTCTCCCTATATATATATATATATATATATATATATATATATATATATATAACACAACAAAACAAAAAGAAAGTCATTGAAAAATGAATTCAATCCCTCTGTCTAGGTACACTGTTACACTGCTAGTGCATTTTTTCTACGTATGTATTTCAAGGATATTGCATATAAATCATTGTGCAACAAACGGAATCCCAGTAAAACCAATTATATTCCGACTGAAAATACACAAAAATCAGGGAAGACAATTACCTATTACGAAATGTATTGTAGAAGTCATTTTTGCTTATGAAAAATCAAGCTCAGTATTTTAATAATAAAAATATTGTTCATTCGTCTTTTCACAATTATGCAACTTGAAAGACGTTGATCAAATTGCAGCTAATTTGTACTCATCAATGAAAGCAAGGTAGAAATAGGAAAAAGAATCGTTTGCATGATTTGGAATACTTTGATACCAACGATAATTCCCACTTTTTTATTGATTTTTCCTTGCATGTACATAAAAAAGAGAATTGGTGTAACTGAACCCCAAAATCCCCATCGGAAAAATTCATCCCCACGATCTGAGCAAACATTCATGTATTGCCATTAGGTTCAGGTCTCTTTTCTCACTTCCACATGCGCTCAGCCCTTCCATTCATCCACCTCAAGGTTTGCATAATCCTTCCTTGCTTACTTCCTTTCAAATCAATCCTCAATCAAGCAGAGCCCGCCAGAAAAATCAATGACTTGCTTAACGTAGTTGAAATATGATGCGCATTCATCAAACTACACATCAATAATAATTACCCAATGAGACAAGCCATCAGCATGGTATATAAAACATTTGAATGCAATGTATCTATTGCCCTATTATCAGCAATCATGATTCTCCTAAACTCATACCTGTGACAGTATCAAGTCATTTACCACATAATTACAACTCGGACAATGAAGAGAAAATACTGACAAGTAACAGGAAAACCCGGATAAAGACACAAAACACAAGCAAACACAAAAACAGAATCAGTGTAACAACTGAATAGCAGAAGAGCCAACCCGCTATATAAACCATTCAAATAGACACTTTCAATTCAAGTTTGGTAAATTTTTTGTACTATTGAGCATGCAATTTTCTATTAGGTACCCTCACAAGGCGTTTGAAAACAACCATAGAAACACTTATTGAATAATGACAATACCTCTGACAATCATGATAGATATCTATACAAAGAAGTAGCATCATTATTCTTAACCAACTTTAAATTTAAAGTAAATGTAAACCCATTCACAAACGGATGTAAAAATCTAAAACCAGATATATATATATATATATATATATATATATATATATATATATATATATATATATATATATATATATATATATATATATATGTGTGTGTGTGTGTGTGTGTGTGTGTGTGTGTGTGTGTGTATGTGTACATTTGCCTGAAACTAGTCCCCAGCGGCAGTAACATGTCACTGTCGACGTCTTTCCAACTTCTGGAAGCATTGTTTATAATGATTGTTCAAGAGTCAAATCTAGCTCCATTCAGTACTTTTTTTAAAAAAATTCTTAAATATTTCTAAAATGGCACTTTTTAGTTTCGGATATGAATAGGACCAAGTCAGATGAATATGGTGGATCTTGAATAAGGTTTGCATTGAATAAACTATTGAACCCGGAGGACATTGCTCCTGCAAAAACTACTCATTTCCTGGTCTTTAAAGCAATACACCCCCTATTTAAATCTTTGGTGGAAATGACTCCACGAAAACCGTGAGATTTTTCAACATCTACATTTTCTTCAACAGTCACTTGTCCTGAATATGAATAATTTTGCAAACTTTTTTTTTGTTTCTGGATGTGAAGGTGAGCCAGACTGTAGTTCAGCCCACTTTAAAGCACTTGAACGACTCGTCATACATGGTCCTGCTGAGAGCATCTACTTCAAAACTATTCTCAAGTGATCATAAATTTCCATTTCACGTTTTCCCTGCGTTTGAAATAGAATCCCCAGGGAGCTTTTCCTGGTCGGTGCGATTCATCTTAAAATAGCAGGTGTAAATAAAAATCAGAGTAAAAGAAAATCACAATGAATTTGCCAACAAATAAGGTACTCAAATCAAACACTCCATAAATGCTATTTGCATTGCTTCAAGTATTTGGCCATTGTTTGATTTCCCCCACTTTAGGGATATTTTTTGCTCAAAATTAATATATACTTAAACATATACAGTCATCAAAGACATCTCTTGTTTCTCTTTGAAAATGACTATAAAATTGAGGATGGTTTTTATGTTCAGAAATCATTTATAATTTCTCTTTTTAGAAAACAGTGACTTTACTGTTCCCTCCATAACAATATTTAGCAATGATAGTTTAGTATAAGTGAAAGCCCCATACTTGAAAATTGAACACGCTATGGCGCTAGTTACTTACTTGGTTTTGCGTACAGACTGCAGATTGCTCACACCCACCGTTGTTTCTGGAAAATTACCTGTGTTGTTGGTTGTAGGATACTCATCTTTAGTTTGTTATCAACTTGCCTATCACTGCTTGACCTCGGTGATGAACCCATGCCTTAACATGATTTTAAATTGAAATTGATGGGTGATCATTTCAAAAAAGTTTCCATACACCACAACGCAATACACACACACACACACATACACACACACAGACACACACACACATATATATATATGTGTGTGTGTGTGTGTGTGTGTGTCTGTGTATGTGCAACCTCCTGTTCAATGTACAGCAAAAGCAGAAGTAAACAGGCATTGCTGAAAGGTTGACAGCTATACTACCTAGATGGCCATGTGCTGGGATATATATATATATATATATATAAATATATATATATATATATATATATATATATATATATATATATATATATATATAAAAGGAAGTTTCCACTTTTCAGAAATGCCTATTCCCTTCTGCTTTCACCCTACATTGCACAGAAGGTTGCACAGTAGACTAGGTGTCGCAGTGCATTTCTTTCGACAATCTCTGTTCCCAGTGGCAGTGTTTCATTTTACAGGAAAATGAGGTCTTTTTTGGGACGCCCCAGGATCTCATCTTTAGGGTATGTCTCCATTCTGGCTATTATGCCGGATATTTGGTAGCCTCCGTCTTCACTACGTTGCTTGCATAATTCCTTCGATGCTTGTGACCTCAGCTTTCCTGATAATCATGAAGTATGTGATGAGGTTGCAACAGCAAATTTTCCGGAATATGAACTGGCAGCACTGGTGGAGGTGCTCAAAAATGTTTTGCTTGTAAATGACCGAGGCATTTAATTGAAGGTTTGGCATTACTAAAGCTCCGTAGATTTTTTTAAAGTTTCATTAGGGATTTTACTACACCAGACACAATTTTGCCGTCTACCAAAAGTTCGGTTTGTCTTGGCCAGTATTTATTCTACCTCCTTGTCGAAGCCGTTCAAGGTTTGTGCTAGTATGTATATAAGTGTCAAACGACTAGATTCAGTAGGTATGAGTGTCAAAATAGTGAGTGGATGGAAAATCGCAGAAAATAGGGTATTTCAAATTTGTGACAGTGTTAGTGTGTATGTGTACTGTTTCAGTGTCGATATATAAATGGGGGATTCGACCCGAGGGAAATATAACTCTAAGTAGAGAGTATTAGTTGTATGTCCTTTCTGTCTCTAGGGAGGATTGGCATGTCCCTGAATGTCGGCTGTGTTGCACTTCCGTTTGTATATTTCACACTGACAGCCACGCGTGCGTGTCCATGCCTTTTTCCGGAAAATCCTTTGAAATTCACACCCGGACACCGGAGGCATGCTGTCAAATCTGTTAAGGAAAGAACACCTGACAGGGCTAAGTTTTGGAGATAAGCAAAATTGCTTCATATCTCAAGCAACTCAATTTAGAAAATAGCTGAAACGTTTTATCTTGTTAGGTCTCAAACAGATCAAACAGTGCTGAAAGTTCCTGCAGTTAGAATGCAACATTTTCCATTTTACTCAAACTGTGGTGCCAACTTCGGTTCTTAGTTAATTTATTTTCTGGGAAAAGCAAACATTCTTGACAGAGAGGTTAGCACCCAACTGACCCTCTCAATAATCAATCCGTTACTGGTGATCTCTTAATAACTTATCTCTCGCTATCCTTATATGCTAGAAATGTTCTATCCCTTTCTCTCTGAATTCAACGGTTTATCCCAACACACACTCGCCCTCCACATATTTTCTCCGGAGTAAGCAGTTCATTATATTCATCTTGTGAAAGTAATTAACACATCAGTTAATCTCTTAATGGTCTTTTTTTCTGTCTAGCCGAGGGAAAGAGGCCAGTAGATATTGACCCATGGTTCCCTCCATCTTTTCGTGGGAAAGTTACGGGATAATATTACAAAACAAAAACAACCATCTTCGCACAGTCACGCAGACACCCATATAAAAGCATCCAAAGATGTACTTACAAATACAATGCTTGGGGAAACTCCAAAGCTTACTTTTTACCTTCTGTGCACCCATTAGGTAACAGTTATAGGTGCTTGTTGAAATATTCTGCTGTGTGTGCGCACTTAAGAATGATCACGCCTAAAGGAAAATGTGTTTGTGTTATTGAATGTGTTTATTTTGTCCAGTTCTGCTTTTTCATGAAGACGGAAAATGAACAGATGAAGAAGGATGAACTTTACCAAGCTGCAGTTAAAAACTGGGTGGCTCCGGAAAGGTCTTCAAAAAGACACGAGTATATGTGCTTCTAATAAACTGCTTACCGGGGTAAAAGGGTGTGAGTATCAAATAATCACCGGGGAAGTGTTTGCATGGATGTGTTCTTTGAGCGACTAGCAGATCAGTATAAGTACCGGCATGTGTTCGGCGACATGCATTCCGAGGGAGATAGAAAAACACGTTCTAGATAGATCGAGTGATAAATAAGTCAGAGAGAGATTGGTAGTACGCGTTAGTTGATGATCCTACCTGTTCCAGATCCTGCATGCGTCTATCTGCTCGCAAGTAAAAGATTAATGTAATTTGAATTTTGTTTATCGTTTTTTTGTTTCGTTTTTTTTTTTGTTAATTTATCACCATTCTGCAATCAATTCAACAGCACGGCTTATAAGAAGTAGGACGATCATAGAGAATGAGGTGCAGCAAAATGAAACATTATGTCATAATCAGACTGCTTATCTCTAATAAGAAAAGGGTTGTTTGTCTCCTTAGCATACCGTACTTCAAGTGATGAGTTTCTCTTCCTTTTATTGTTACTCTGTGTTTCCAGCAACTGGTCTGAAAACAATCAGCCTTCTTCAACGAAGAATTGCACCAGTATGCGTCCATGGTATCAATGTGATGATCAGAAATATACACATCGGCAGAGCGAATAGCTTTCATGTTAATCGAAACGACCCTCTTTAAGATGGATCAGAGTGGACCCATTAATGTCCAACACAGCTTTCCTAGCTTCACACATGTAAAAGCATATGTCACCATCAGCCAGTTAGCATCTCTGTCGTTGGACATAAACTTTCCCCAAGATTCACCATACTTCTTTATCATGGGCATTGCAGGACCAGTACTTCTTGAATTTATCTAGCTCATTACGTCATTTTACTTTCTGTCGGCTATAGCCTCGCACTTGATCTGCAACGATCATTGTTGTGAGTCTCGACTTCCAACAGATATTGCCATTCTTGTCAAGCCCATTACCATTTAAGTTTTCTAACAGTTTCTATTATGTCTCTGATTTCTGTCTTCTTCTCTGATATACCGTGCCGTCTTATGATCTCTTTATGTAAGGTTAAGCATGATTCTTGTATACGTGCATTGACCCCTCAAAGAGAGAACCATGCAATGTATTGGATAGGTTTCATGTTTCTGCTTGGTATGTAACTATCAGTAAGATACATTGGTTGTATAGCCTTTTAGTACATAAATGTTTTTAAACGTCAAAGTTAATTTCTTTGTCGATTTTATTCATGCATTTTTCCACCTGTTCCCTATACATACGGCTGGCAACTCTATCGAGATATATCTTCCTGATAACAAAGATACCGGCCTGCATGCTAAAGTATGCGATCATCTTGAATATTCATTCCCATTTCCTACATGCTATTTATTAAAAATGCATTTGAGACGCAGATAACGTCATTGTAGATGACATCAGTTAACATGCACCGTTTCCAAGCATTGATGTATGGGAAAAAGAAATATTCGGGATATAGATGGGGAAATAAAGAGAGGTTTTTAGAAATCTAAACAGGATAAGGAATGAAAATGAATAGAATCGGCCAGGAGAAAAAGAAAAAAGATGAAGCTGTTAAGAAATAGCGACAGCAAAAATTCATAGTTGTGTGTGGGCGAATATACACATAAACTTGAGAAACGGGTTAAATTTCTGCTAAAGATTAAAATGTTTTCTTTAAAATAATTCTGACGAGCAAGAAAGGCATTGGAATTTACCATTACGCTCCCTCTGAAGAAAGCATAACTCGACACTGTCTCAAAACAGTAGTCAATTAAGTGTTATGTGCGTGTATAGAGAACTTTTACAAATGGAAAACGGAATTGACGCAGACAGATGGACAGGAAATGTTTTTTCCCCTGTTATCACATGCGGGCATATGGTCAACTCTCACCAATGCCCAACACGGACGATATATTGGAAAAATACACGTAAAGATCAGTTGTTTGCATTTATGCACTAAGTCGAAAATATTTCTGAAAAAATCCATCTTTTTTATCACAGATCCGAAATAAAGAAAACTGGGAAAACGAATTGAAAACCAACTTGAGAACTATACAAAGAGCAACATTCGGGATAAATGTGAGCAATATCAAAATCAACATGGATCAGAGGAAAGACAGTAGAGTCAAAGGTATAAAAAATATATCAGAAAAAAAATAACATCGAGAGGGACTTTTAGTTAGGACAGATGAACAGATGGAGCAAAAGGCTAACCGATTGATGCCAGTGTGACAGTAATATATATATATATATATATATATATATATAGAGAGAGAGAGAGAGAGAGAGAGATACAGAGACACACAGACAGACAAACAGACACACTGACAAACAGACTGACAGACAGATAGACAGACAGACAGACAGACGGAGGCAGAGGGAAAGAAAGATATGTGTTTTTGTATGATATGAAATGTATATATACACACTCAATTACTGCTATACATACGGAATTGAGTACAAAGAACATATACATTTTCATACAAGGGTATGTATGAGTGCATGCGTTTATACTTAGTCGTGGATGCATTCGTACTTATACATGTATTTCTTATTCAAGTTTAAAGGAAAATTGAAATCATCGAATGAGGTAAAATACTGATAATAATAACCAGATATTAAAAAAAACAGAAAATGAATGAATATAGCATTGCATTCATGTATTAATTTATTCATTTCCAGGACAGATGAGACGAGACCCTCACAGATATATCTTCCATAGGAATAGAGCACCTCGGTGGGTGGGTAATATATGCTGCATAAATATATCGGTTGCATTAAACCTTGCTGTCCGTCCAATTCCGTGGCGCAGAGGGATGATTCTGGCCTCCGGTCTGAAGTGAAGGTTTCAATCCTACCTCATGGTACTGCATGGGATAATTGATAGTCTATAGCCACACTGAAGAGTTGCAATACAACAGAACAGGTGTCCGTGGATGACACTATAATTAATGCTCCCCCCTCTTCCTTGTAAGCTTATATACATATATTTGTTCAGGGGAAGAGAAAGAATCAATAGTAAAAAAAGAAAAAAAAACAAACCCAAAAAGCAAAAAACACCAGCCGATAGATATCCCAGTATAATATCTAAAACGATTTCCAAAACCTAAAATATGACAGAGTGTAATTGCATTTTTTTCTTCAATCAAGTGAAAAAAATAAGCCAAATCAACGAAACAATAACTTAAGATATTATAAATAGAAGAAAAAGGAGATATGAAAATAACATTCCCAAACAAACCAAAAAAAAAAACAAAAAAAAATGTAAAAAAGAGATATTGATAAAATTGGTCGGGATTCCCCACCAAGAAAAGAAATACACATCTCTCAATAGAATATTCATGGAGATCTGAGTGAATTGAATCATTCATTTGAAAAGACCCAAAAGGTAGAAACATAAATGTGTTTTGTTTAGTGATTCTATTGTTTCACAATATTTTAAGCTCTAACTTAAGTAAATATTATTGTATCAAGCCTTCCTATGAGATAAACCGATCATACACCGTATATCGAATTATAGATTTGAACTTTGGAATATCGGTCCTTGCCATATCTACAACTTCAACATTCAATAACAACTATAACTGAACCAGTAGATAAAAAACAAACTGTGCCATGACCTTGTTTACCAGCATTAGGCGGAGATACACTTTTATATTTGTACAACTGATATAATAGACTTTTACCCTTCCATATCTAAAGGAATAATCAAGAAAGCCATGTAATTCACCAGAACATAAAATAACATCTGCAAAAACAAAATAAAATAAAAATCCCAGTAGATGGACAGAACTGTTCAATAACCAAGATTAATGGACTAAA
Organism: Thysanoteuthis rhombus; assembly: GCA_963457665.1. Lineage (NCBI taxonomy): Eukaryota > Metazoa > Mollusca > Cephalopoda > Oegopsida > Thysanoteuthidae > Thysanoteuthis > Thysanoteuthis major. The sequence continues at coordinate 16,981,834 of OY735211.1, forward strand.
AAACCGACGTTTAAGGCTTTAATGTTTCAATGGGAAGTCTGGATTCAGCCGAGATGTCGAACCTAATCATAATGCTATTAGATAAGATCAGCAACCGAAAAGATCTAAACAACCACAGCCCAATAATCCTACTCAACTGTATCTATAAACATTTTTTACCATAGTGATCCCCAAACGAATCACAGGAACAATTGATGGAAAATAACCACGAGGATAGGTTGGATTCGGGAAAAAAGCTACTCAACCGTTGACCATCTCAGTCCATCAAATCAATGATAGTGCAGCAGAATATAAAGTGGCACTCCTAATAGCATTCATCGACTGTAAGACGGCTTCTGACCCAGTGGGAACCTATGTGGTCATTGATACTATCATATAAGGCGTAAACCTTGTACATTTGGGACATATATACTGACACAATTGTTCATTTATTAGGCTATCTCGAGACTCTGAACTCATCCAGCTAGAAGAGGCTGGGTAAAATAAGGGGATACCAGTTCACCCAAACTCTTTACAGTCTGTATGAAAATGGTATTATGAAATTAAGACCAGAAAAAAATCACAATGGACGGCAAATGCCTGAATAACATTTAGAACTGGTCGAAAAGAGCGACGAAGTCTGACTACACAAGAACCTCGGTGAAACAAATGCCATTTACAACAAACATGTTGAGGACAAAGACACAAAAATCCAAATCAAAAGGCAGATTTGAAAATTATTGACGACTACATCTATGTGAAACAATGGCTCTCTATGAAACCCTGTAAAGGAGAGAGAATCAAATGAGGATTCACGCAGGGAAGGCAAACTTCTGATAGAGTAAGGTCAACCCTTGAAAACAACAAAATCCCACACGTTTTTTAAATAAAGGGTCTACAATCAATGTATCCTCTCTCTCTCTCTCTCTCTCCATATATATATATATATATATATATATATATATATATATATATATATATATATATATATATAAATTAGGCTGGATCATATTGAAATTCTGTTTTGGAACGATATCGCCACGAACATGTCACTTGGCTGAGGCAACCTAGGAAAAATGATGCATTCATCACGTAATATTGGGATAACTTTTCAAAAAGGAATTTCAATATAATATAACACAATTCATAATAAATCAGTCGAATCATATATCCATTTTCTGTAGACATATATTCATATATATTTTCCTGTATGATACACATATGCATATTCTCTTATATATATATATATATATATATATATATATATATATATATATATATATATATATATAATAATATATATATATATATATATATATATATATATATATAGTTTCACATGATACGTACATAGTTTGAAAACATTGATACGTGTGTATTTATCATTATGAATTCATATCCAGACATGTATACACACAATTCAACGATGATATCAAAACAAAAATAAAGCGCTTAAGAAATCAAAAATCCCTCGACTAAGTAAGATTTTCCTTAGTGTTGGAACACGGATTCTGAACGTATTCATCAGCTGACATAGATTCAGCCCAGTGACTAACTTCTTTCCTGGTCAATCTGTAACCAACTCTGCAACAATGAACTGATTGAGAACGTTGATATCAATGATGTAAAAATTTTGAACATCAACAGTTCTTTCCCGTTTTTGATAACAGCTAGAAATGCGAACAAAATCAATGGATAACACAATTGTATCTATCAATATAGTTTTTCGTACGTAAAATTTGAGTAAGTAATTCTAGCATCTACATGGGTTCAAGCTGCAACAATGGTCTTGAGGTTGAAATATGATATAAAACTAGCACACAAACAAAAAAAACAATCTCACTGTTTTTTTTTAAATCTTCAATTGTAGGTGATACGTTATGATTGATAGTATTTTGATGATTTTCTCTAAAATCAATACTCCATCGGTATCAGTGAAAACAAGGATTATGCTTGTAGGAATCGGATGATTAAAAACAATTCTATTTCATTGTTTTGTGGAATAAATTTCACGCTCAGAAAGCATAATCAACCTGAATCCACAACGCTTCCAAAAGCATCGACCATCAAAAAGAATAGCGTCTTCGGAAATTCTTTGTATCGAATGAACAATATATAAAAGAGATAAAACAATGCATTATGAAATTATGTTGGCCTCAGGAATTTCATAATTATGGAATATTACAAAATGTCTGGTAATTTTAGAATTGAATCAAAATGTGATTGAATACAGGATACATTGCAGACGATTGTTCAATAGAAGGATGAAAGACAAAGCATCAGAGAGAAAGATGATATCAAATATGGTATCAATTATTGCGCAAAATCATGAAACACATTTGTGCAGCATATTACATCAATGGCATAGATTTGTGTAACCCTTCGTTTAGGACGAATAACAAAATCTTTTATATGTATACAAATTATTAAGAAATGAATTTCCAATCGGACAAAAATACTATAAACGTGTTGTATTGCTCTGAAACGGTATTTCAAATGATCTCGCGTTATCACGCAGTGAATGTGTCATTTGAACTAGACAGCCTGACTACAATGAACTATAGATGGCAAATAGTGCTGCTGCAGGGATTTGACGAGGGCCTTGCATTACCAGTAGCCATTTAGATCACTGGTATGAGCAACACTACTTTGAAACAGCTAACTTATAGATTGCACGTTCAATTCCTGCAGCACTGTTGTTCCTTTAGTGATTTTTTCTATTTATGATGACTTGGCTAAATGATACATCACCATGTATTAATCTGAAACATTTCAAATAATGTTTCAAAGTAATATAACGCTTATATATATATATATATATATATATATATATATATATATATATATATATATAAATGTGTGTGTGTGTGTGTGTGTGTGTGTGTATGTATGTATGTATGTATGTATGTTGTGCATGGTTGCTCTTGGTAGACTCCTGGTTGAACTATATGAAGAAAATTGTCAACAAATTGAAATTAAACTTCATATATCCAAAGAATTGAGGCTATTTCCTCGTTATCATTTCCCTTGTTTTGGCATGAATAACCACTATGGAATGCCAATAGCGTCTAATAAACCCGTCCATGCCGCACCATGATGCTTTTCGCACCCTTCTAAAATCTCTCTTCGAGACATCATCTCTAGACAATCAAAGATATATGACAGTCAACCACTGTGGAAATATAAAATCAAACACTATACAGAACAATGGAATGTAAATGTACCAATTTAACCGATGAGATTGGCGTTTTTCCGCTCTAATAATGAAAATAATATTAATCTCCTGGAAACGGTTGGAAGGTACAACAGCCAAAACGTTGTAATAAAACAATGAACCAAGATGACGACAAAAATGCGCTAAAAGCATTACATCATACATACATTTGTTAGAGATGGACAACATTTCACGTATTAAATGTTCTACATTATTGATATTCTTTATCTTGGTAAACAAATACAAACAAGCCTTTCCGTGCAAACCCTTCTGAGCAGATATACTCATATCTATGCAATTGCCTTTTGGGCACACCTATTTTTCCGATTTAAGTTTTGCATCTCCTCTTATTTGAACTTGAACATCAAGTAACCTTTGAATCAAATCTTGAGGTGAGGTAGAATCAGGGCAACGCGAGGGACACTTCATGGTAACATGTTGAAACATCCAAGGAACTTGAAAATCGTGATCAAGCCACCGGCAAACACAGATAAAATCATAAATTGATGAGCTCTCTCTTAGAAAAAGAACCATATCTTTCTCAACTCTATCTACACGGTATAATCGTGTTTTGCAGCATGTATCTTTAAATAATCATTTTTTCCCATAAAAACTGGTTAATCAATACTGCTGCGCAATGAATACTAGTATCTCAGTATTTTGCATTTTTTTAATGTCAGAAATAGCCTCAACACGAAAACATACGTTATAGAAATTCTTAAAATGATCTTCATGAGTAAACAAGATCCCATATAACATGTTTGCATCGCAGTTAAATTTATTTACTTCTAATTCGCTAAATCCCGTGCCACATTTGCATTTCGTAGGAATGCCATTAGTAACTTTCCTTGGTTTTGTCTTGTTATTCAAAAATCACGCATGGTACTTGATCTACTGACAATGCTATCAAGAATTTAGTGCCGTGCATGTTTTCCTGTTTGGTTTCCATATTAGTGCTAGCAGAACCAATAACAGCTGTTGATTTGTTTCTACACTTGCAGTGATTTGTAAAGTGGCAATGAAATCAGCAACGGTTTCATGTATTCTATTCTAACCATATTCCGCATTGAATTCCATTGCAACTAATTACGTTCTTATTTTATACCATGATAAAAGCATTCGTCAAAGTTAACTGGAAAAAAAATTCTAATTCTATGTATTCAATTATAATAATTGATTTCATTCTGCATGGAAGTTTATGTTCCTTCTGTATACAACACACGTTCACACATATTGAAGCTATACCTCCATCCTCTCTCTCTCTCTCTCTCTCTCTCTCTCTCTTTCTCTCTCCCTGTCTGTATGCCTTCTGTCTATCGGTCTCTCTTTACCATAAGAATCGGTTGTTGTCAGGAGTTCATGATCAACAATAGACCTCGTATATACAATAAGCTGATACACTGAAATGTTAGGATTTGATGATCTATAAAATAGCATAGATCACACTACAGCCATCACATCAATAAAATGGTATAGTGTTAACCGGAATTGCATACAAACCATCCAGAATATAAAAGGTAATATCTTTGCAATATTGGGATGAAATTGAGATGCTAACAAGACAAGAATTGAGACAAGGTATTTGATATCATAAGCTATTTAAGACATGAAAGCACCTTTCATGAAACTAAGAATTACTTGGAACCGTCTCAGATGATATTTGAATGATTCATTGTTGACGTGCCAATGACGTCAAGATCATTGGATTAGCTACAAAACATACTGTGTGGCCTGAATAAGGAAATCGAAAAATGAATAATAATGGAAGGAACAAAAATATAAGTTTTAATGTCTTGACGGAGAATATAACAATAGAGAATGAGGCTTTAAAAATGGCTAAGAAATACGTTTTTTTAGGTTAGTTTATAAAGTTAGAGAAAGACTACGATAGCAAACAAAAAAAGCAACGAAAAAGATTGTCTGGAAAAGATAAGTACTTTAAAATATACGAATATATAGATATATTCTTGTATGCACATGCATGCACATTGAAACACACGCACGCACGCACGCACGCACACACAAACACACCTATATATATATATATATATATATATATATATATATATATATATATATATATATATATATATATATATATATATATATATATATATATACTCCCGTATCAACATTGCCACATCTAAAAAAATATTAACGTATTTGTCCAAGTATACATATGCACTTGATATCTTTCCTCGACTTCTTTTTCCATCCAAGTCGTTAAAGAAACGATGCAAGCATCATTTGTCCTATTGCTGGTTTTCAGTTAGTTGTTGGAATTCAAATTTTCCAAACTGTTTTTCGAAAGAAAGAAAGAACATGATTTCATGAAGGTTGAATTATAATTACCATGGCTAAAACAGAGATGTTTCACACGGAAAAATACTAGAACCTCCCTTGCTACCCATGAATCAGTTTCGGGGGAAACTAAAACAAGACCACTGTGTTACCAGGGTTCATCAGCAAATATCGATTAAAAACAAATTTTTTCTCAAGTTTTGATGTTCTTCTAATTCAGTTTTCAGCTTAGATTAAAGCAAAAAGCCTGGATACATCAGCACAACCGATATATAGTCAGAGTCTGTAAAGCTTACGGCTCCACGAACGCTAAACTTTTTCAAAAAACGAATTAGCTTATTATTCCACTCGTGTGTATGCCACGAGAATATTGATCTACTATAACACATACCAACACTTTGAAATCGACAAAATCGGCTCTTCTGTTTATTTTCATTTTCTCACACACAGCGACACAGACACATACACATATACACACACACACACATGCACACACACACACACACATGCACACACCCACCCACACACACACACACACACACACACACATATATGTATATATATATATATATATATATATATATATATATATATATATATATATTGCGTCGTTTTCATAGGAAATTTTCTATTAACATTTTTTTTTCAAAATTTTTTTTTAATGATTCGTTGTTTTCTGTTCCAGCTGATGTGTGTTTAGCTAAGGGTCAGAGATTGGTCTGGTAAGAGTTTAATTTGTTTTTTGCGTGAAGTTTATCATGGATTCCTATGTTTGATGCCTGTTTGCTTGTGTTATTTTGTTGTATAAAAGTTGGTAGTGTTCGTTGTCTTCTTTTGATTATAAAGGGTAGTGTTTTGGCATGGATGGGAATGTTGGGAGTTATATAGATAAAGTGAAATTAAAGTAGACATTAGGAGCCGTATATGGGATTTTTGTATTATTATTATTATTATTATTATTATCATTATTATTATTATCATTATTATTATTATTATTATTATTATTATTATTATTATTATTATTATTATTATTATTATTGCTGATATACAAATGCTTTTTTGTTCATTGTTGTTTGTGATTGACGTTAGAATTATTCGTTCAACATCAAGTTTGAGAAATTTTAGGGATCCATGACCATTTTGGGGGGAAGAAGGTTTGAGAGGCTTTTTGACAGATGATACATATCAGAATAAGATACGCTTGGATATTTCCCTCAAAATTTGACGTTTTTGCCGTTAGGAAGATTGCAGATTTGATATTTATGTTATTGTATTTTACTTTCTTGACAAGTAAGATTGTTTTTCAGTTTATTCAATTATTTCGATCCATCAAATTACATATGCAGAGCCTGAAATTCAATTCGTCACAGATTCCGAGAATTTTAAGTATTCGCATAAAGAAGGCTTTTAAGTACAATTCTCATGCAAAAATCACGCTTTTCCAGTGAACAGCATAGTTTGCTTTGTTTATCACTATACTCATCTGTTTTCATAAATATCCAGATGCTGAAATTCAAAATGGCAGTACTAAAATCGTGACTTTAAAGTATTTGTCAATAGTATGATCGCCAGGAAATTTCGAGAATGACAATTCAGTCACAGAAAAAAAATATTGCATGTAGTCTGGGTATGAAATAAAAGCGCATGAAAATGATCTACTATCGTAATTAGTATCATACATAATTTTTTGGTTGTTTATTTCTGCTTGGTTGGCTTACACTGATGTCATCAAAGTGGCTCATCAGAAATTGAATTGTTAAGAATGTTGATTTTTACTTTTGAGTTTCCTAAACACAGTACTTATTCTTATGTTGACAGTTGCAAGTGATACCCAATCCAGTTTGACGTCCTATTCCATCCAATGCTTTGTTTTGTGCTGTTATAGTTTTTGCTGCTGTAAAAAATTGCAACGATCAGTTTTTGTAACGTCCTTAATTTAAGATTAACACATAAGAATGTCCATTGTGCTAATTCAACTACTGCAACATTCGTCAAAACAGTGTTGAACAACCTTACTGCAGATATTTATGGTTTTGTTGGATGGAACTTGAAGATAAGGATAATGGAACAAAAATCAAGCATCGTTTAATACAGAGTGTGCTTGAGCAGAATCAGGTGTCATACGCTATGTCTTGAGGTTTGAGAAATACGAGGGCAACAACTGCCAGTAATTGCTGCGGCAACGGATCATTTCACAGCTGAGATCTGCAATCTTGAAGCGTGCTGCAAGAAATATATCAGACCCGTCTATGTACAAAATGACAAAAGTTCAACTCATATCCAGAATTTACGTATCTTGGAAATGGAAAAAAATGTTCCTTCCTCATATAGGAACAGTTATTCTGGACTCAAATGAGCCCTGAACGCTGCAAGGGCTTTTCCGATTGTAGAGACATTGCAGGAACCTTTGGATTCGATAAATTCAGCTCCAGCTTTGTAAGAGGGTTTATAAACAAAATAATTTGATAGTTGATTGGGTTACATGATTTTCATCTCGGAAGGTATAATTGTAAATGATTCAAGTGCTGGAAGGAGTTCCATTGAGTCAGCAACCAAATCCCTGCCGCGCAAACAATGAAGAGATGATAAATTCTGCTGCAAGTAGACAAAAATAACTAGTCTAAAAAGGCCCAGGCATCGAATGGCCACATGAAGTCTGAGAGGTTAAATGTACTGATCCGTTAATTTACAAGCTTCTAACTCAATCGAAAGAATCCGACAGCCAGAGAAATTGCAGACTTTGAGACTTAGAAACGAATGCTATATCACACAAGCTGCTCTCTCATATTTGTAGTCAACGTACACATCTTTATATAAAGTTTTCATTGAAACTTCAAAATTCTGCAAATTTATATTGCAGAGGTCAAACATTAAAAAAAACAGAGACTGCCCAGCGGTAGGGTCTTTTAACATTCGAGGGACACCAATAATGGGCAACCATAACTCCAGAGGTGACCCCTTAGCAGTGTGGGTGGGACATCCCACTGAAGCAATGTCATGACTCCTTAGCCTGAAAGAATG
>OY735211.1:16995348-17032848 GCA_963457665.1 Thysanoteuthis rhombus
GAAAAACATGGATTAATTGAATGAAGAGAATTTAAGGGATATTTTGCATTTGTTATCTTCTGATACATCAAAACCTTTCAAATATTCTGTGCATGCAAAGCAAAATGAGTATATTATGTAAAATACATTTGAAAATATGCACTCTCTTGGAAAAGATTTTCAGACAATATCAATCGTGATTTTTTATAACTTTTGCAAGGATCATAACTCTGTATACATATACACAGAGACACAGAAACACACACACACACACACACACACACACACACACACACATATATATATATATATATATATATATATATATATATATATATATAACCGTGCCAGGTAAGATATTCGTGGAGTGAAGTAAACATTAGAGTTTTCAGTTACCCCAAAATACTTCATTTTAATTGGGACATTCTTTTCTTTTGCTACTGACACCTTGAAGATGAAGAAAAGTATATCTTCACTTTTGGATCACTTGTAAAAGGAAGTTTACCCTTATTCATGACCCCATGAAAAATGGGGAAACATTCCCTTTCATTGTGATTGCATAATGGGGATAAGTGTCCCATTAATATTCTATTCGATTACAATGGAAGGGAAAGTTTGTTGTTTTTTTTCATTTTGTGGCACTCTTACATGTTATTTTCCTCCAACCTTTCTTCTTTTAGACTTTTCTTTCTGCTGGCTCCCTGTTCGTAGATTATTCTTTTCTTACTGATATTTCTTCTTTACTGTTTTCCCTTCATCATGTTATTTGGGTTTCTTTTCTTCCATCACTATTCCCAGTTTCTAAATGCGTGAATCAATGATTTGTCTTTGGTCCCGAACTCCAAAAATCAATCATGTTACATTTTCACCTTTGTTCTCATGAATTCAAGTATCAGCTAACAAAACAAGGAGGAGTTGTGAGGGAGAAGGTAGAGGAATGAGGAAACGAAGGGGAGAGAAATTAAAAAAACACGAAAGGATCTCAGCGTTCATATACATAACAAACGAAAAGATCCGTTTACCAAAAACATATCTGATAAATAAAAAAACGTACCCACATCGATGTGATGCCTTATACTTATACTCTTTGTGTTCTACCTTCTTTCTTCCAGGATAATATTTTTGGATTTGCTGTGCTCGGCAATGAAGGAGAGCTCTTGATGAAACTATACATCCAAAACACAGACATGTGTGTCAACATGCCTTTACTGTGCTAGACAAAGAAAATATACTGATCAGATACATTCTTTGGCTTGACAATACGGACACGTTGGTGACATGAGGCAAAACGTAAATGAACGTTGGGTTTTCAATGTTGTACAGCTTTTATTTCTTATCCAAGGTTCGATGCAAAATGAAATTAAGAAGATATTGGTATAGGTGCCTGTTGTGATGCCCCGAACATCAATACTACTTATTCTGAGTTTGATCCTGACTGGGTGTCCGATACCTGAGCTCTTTTTACAAATTTAAGCTTAGAAAAACTAAGTGATAAGAAGGTAATCTTCTTTAGAGAAAATTCTAGCTTACATCGAAATAAGCATATAAAAATCTTGATTTGATCCCGACTAGAGCATTGATTACCGTCATTGATGTTGAATGCAAAACTATATCTGCAACAATCACTCTGAAATTACAGCTCACAAATCCTTCAGAGAAGGAGAAACTGAGCGTAAAATTATTCTCTGATGGCAAGCTGTCGGTAGAACAAGCCCAATTCTGAAGAATAAGAAAATCCTATTGGTCTTTTAAAAAAAGGAAAGGTCCGCAATCAATGCGACTTCATGCTATTCTGTAAACTAAGCAAACAATTGACCCGAAAAGTGACAACCATGCAACATGCACACAAGCAGTATGCTCAAAATCAAATGTAGAAATCAACGATCACAAAATAACTCAAAGAAAACTCAGGAATCAAGATATCGTACAATTCATTGAAAAAACAAACTCAAATAGCAGTTGACTGGACATATTGCAAGAATGTCAAACATCTGATAGACTCATATCATGGATCCCCAGGTGCCCAGCAAAACAGAAAATTGTGACAGAATAGACTGGATCTGAAAGTAATGGCTCTGCAATGCCCATAAAGGACAAGTCTGACGAATACTGGGGAAGTTCTATGACGGAAACACTTGGCAGATATGCCGTGAAACAAAGAAGTAATCACCATTGATGTATACTATACAAGTCCCTGAAATTAGTGACGATTGTATGTTAGGCTGGGTTGATTTTGATATGAGGTACAAGAGACATAGATGCGAAAGGGTGGGAGTGTGCACCACAGCCATTACATTTCACTGCAAATGAAACCCTAAAAACTATTTTTTCTTATAGTGTTGAAAGAAAAAGTGACCAAAAGCAAATATTTGATATTCGGATACCTCTACCAGAATCTCATACACTAGAGTTAAATTAAAGACATTTTGAAGGAATATTTCTTTCTGTGAGTTTTCTGGAATCCACATCGCTCCGTCAATAATTATTATTGATTATCACGAATTTTGTTTGATTCCCCCAAGATATTTCTGCAATTATTATATCTTCTTAGAGATGTGTAGAAATATAATCTGAATAGTCTTCAAGTTGAGGATATTTTTTTTTTAAAGTTATAAACATTTTCAGTACTGCAGCAATAAAAGTTCTTCAGATTCTAGATTTTCATATAATTCAATATTGATTGAATTCAACATCTTATATTAATTTTTCCTCTATTATTAAATAATCCCCAAAATACAATCCAATATTCTGCTCGTCCTTCCTTAAAGCATTTAGATATTCCAGAAATATCTTTCCAACCTTGCTGGGTGACCTGATACATAATCTGCAAAATCTATGTTGCTAAAACCTTCACGAATAGCGCAAAATCATTCCATTGATAATAAGCCAAACTTATTTCTAAGTAATTATTGCCCGGTCCACTCGACAAGAATACCTTTAAACATGTTCCCTTGGCTATAGACAAACTCTCAATCAACCTTTTCCAATCGAACCTATCAGTGTTATTCATTTCTGAATTTTGAAAAAGATATTCATTAAAAGTCGAAAATCAGTAATTCTGATAAATGTTTTGAAAAAACGTTTTAACAATACAAACTTTTCTATGTTTTCAAGCGCTGAAATCGTAATTGGGCGCATTTGTTTAATTACTCATTCATTTTGGACGGATAGAAGACGCTGAATTGGAAGATTGTTTGGCTTTGTCTTATTTTCTATTGTTACATAATTTAAACACATTTGTGTGTGGCTTTCATACTATGATTGCATCATTGTCAAAAGAGATAAAAGTCAGGAAACTTTCGTTCGTTTTTCGTGAAACATACTCCCAAGTAGACTTTAAAAAGAAATACATGACATACACACACACACTCACACACACACACACACACACACACACACACACAAACACACACGTATACATATTCCAATAGCCGTAGGAAACACGGGATAAATGTTACCAAAGAATATTTAACAGGTTAAAATCCGGAGCCCTGTTTGCTTTGATATGCTGATGTGCTCTGCTATCGGTATTTACAGCTATTTAGAAAAATTTGAGGTATGCAGTTATCGCTACATATGCAGTATGGAGTTTCACAGAAGTATATATTCGAGGGACATAGACACCTTTATGTTCAGAACCGTTATATCCCTCAGATGTCGAGAAAAATGATAGGTTACTGTTACTTTTCCTGTTCTAAAATTGCTGCTCTCTATGTCAACCTGGGGGGTAACATTTTGAGGGTTAGAGTATTTGATTGTAAATTCGTCATCATCGTCTGTTATTCTAAGGTAACAATTCTTGAATACATTATTTGACGCTTTCGAACCACAGAATTGGATGCAAGTGAGGAATTGATAGGAGAGAGAAATCTCACTTGCTTTTTGTATGCCTACAACAACATTTCACCATAAGATAACTCGATCACCAGAGGTGAACCTCCGATAATTTCTCCCCTTTAAATATTATTGATACACTAATGTTAACCCTCAGCCGTTCACCTTTTACAAAGCCTACCCTAAACTGCTGCCATTCATAAATCCACTTTGTCCTCGTTATCAAGAAAATATCCTATGCATGGAAATAAAATGATGGCCTTCTGCCAAAATTTCCAACAGTTTACTTCATCCCTTTATGCAGAATTGGATTCTCTCACTGACCTAGGCGACATTTGCACTACTATTGTTGATGTCAACTAGTGTGAAAATCCACGGTGGTCACACCATGGAACCTCCTGTACCAAATAATACAGAATATGTACAAATATTACTTGTAAATCCGAGAATATCGATGCCTGTTTTGATGCCAACTATAATAAGCAATTAGCAAAATTAAAAATCATTTTTATTAAAATATCATTATCTATATGTATTCATATTTCTGTGTTTTTTACTCAAATAAAGATCTGTATGAAAAAAAAGATTCCTTTAATTTGTCTCCTCGAATTCTAAATCTACTGAAGATCTAGTGAACGATATTTTTTTCCAGTAGAAATATATATGTTTTCAATTCATTGCCCAACCAAGTTGAGGACAGCAATAGTGCACAGAGTTAGAAGAATACCTCAAGTAAGTTTAGGAATTATTGAAAGAATACTAACTCGCACAACTTTTTTTTTATTTCTGTTTGATAAGACTTCCAAGGGAATCTGATCAATGAATTGTGTTAAAATATAGATATTGTCTTTATATAAATACATTTGACTGTGTTTTTCATGAATTTTATATAGGTTTTGATGTTGATGTTGATGTATGAAATAAAAACTTGCACATAGTTTTAAATGGACATAGTTTTAAATGCTAAAAGAGGCATGATAGATAATAAATTATTTCAGGATATCGAAGTAAAAGCATTCAAGAACTAGATCAAAATTATATTCATAATACAGGTAAACTTTACTGTTGAATTTTGACGTTTAAATAATTGTTACAGATACAAGGTATTTATCAAAATTATTGAGGAGCTATGTGTGTTCCATATAGCTTCAAACTGATTAAACGTTTTGTTCCTGAGATCATATGACTACAATAAAGTTATTTTGTAAAATCTATATTGAATTACAACATTGAATCTTTAAATTTCCTCTGCATTCCCTAGGTGATGCCACTGTTCAGCAAAATGTTCTTACTATAAAAAAAAAGAAAAGATAATCATGAACGAAATAAGTTATTCCGTATAAAGAGCTTTTAAGATTACAGGATACGATATATCTTTGTTCATTCCGAGATGAAGCAATTAGTCAGGATAACCAATCGAATAATTAAAATTATTCAACCACCAAACCAGTGGCGGTGTTAGCGTTTTGTACTGACCAGATAAAGGTCGACCATAAAACTGAAGGGTCGAGCATAAGCAATATTATGAGTTTAATATAATATATCTATACTAAAGAGACTTTTAAACGTAATTGCAAAATAACAATGAGAAAAAGGAATGTGATATAATTAAATATGAAATATAGCAACATCTAATACGAGTTATAGTGGCAAAAACTATCCTATTCTATTACGGTGTTTTGCTATGAAACGAAAGACAATGTCTCCAACACTAGGGTTCTCAGCAAGTTACACACTAATATTGAAATTTGTCTATCAAGCAGTACCCAGGCTTGCCCTAACCTCCTGGCATTACCACTGCTCCGATTTCTAGCCGCACCAAAAGGCATTTGTCATGTTGTGTAAAACTTGTTGATCAAGACAACAACTATGCTGATATTTTTCTGGAAGATGCAAACTCTTTTCTGGAACAAATACGAAACTCTGTTTAGAACAGACTGGGAAAATACAAAGTTAGACCCGAGTAATATCTCAATAGACCCAAATAAAAGAGAATTGTGGAAAGCACAATACTTCCAGAGACTTAAATATCATAGTCTTGATTAGAAAATTTTTTTCTTTAAATTTACATTAGAATGCATGCAAATACTTTTGGTGTTCTTTAAAGTCGCTCTGAAAAAAAAAAACAGAAAAAAGTAAACGCAGGAAATCATCTGACAAATTCAAGAATGAATATAAAATAAGCTATTAACTATTCTGTTTTAGGTCCGGCTTCTAAAATGGTAATGATCTCGCAAACAACTCTCTAGAGATCCATACCTCAGTTTCCTCTCTTCGTTTCAAACTCTTCTGATGCTGTGAAATGCCTGCTTATCTGCAGAACAGATGTGTTAAATGTGATAGGTTAAAATATTTTCTTGTGTCGGAGAGTGAAACAAGTTGGATGATGAGGGGTTGAGATGGAGGCACCATTCAGAGGAAATTTCAAAAAGCATAGAAAATAAGCATGGAGAGAGTTTTGTGTGAGTTGGAATGACCACAAACACGTTGAGAATACCACCCAATATGTTCATTCCTACAGACGAAGTAATTTGTCTCAGCTAGTTGCAGCGGACGAAAACACTTGTTTCAGCAATTCCAATGACAAGATGACGTGTCGTAGCAAGTCACCAGTTCAGTGCCATAGACGAAATAAATCGTTTCAATACTGTGTGCTATTTTTTTTCAAGATGAACCCGCTAGATAATGTGTCTGCAAAATGCGAAACGGCCATAGAGTGAAGAATGTGATAAAAGCTATTTGACATGAATGGGTCCCTGCTTGAAGATATCCTATACTCTTTTGAATTAGGATATCCTAATTCATAGCATAATGTATGTATACTGTATTTATCAGATGGTCTCCTGGAAATATTGGTTTGTCTGTATAACATCAAAACTGTTTCAAGAGTGCAGTGAATATTTTATTTTTTCTACATTGTTGCAAAAAAGAACTTGCACACGAAATACAACATTAGAAAATATACTTGGTAGCGTAAAGATTGTATAACATCCGAGTTCGAGATATAAAATATTGCCTAGGGGATGAAGAAGTAAAGTTACTGCGATAATATTCCAAATTAGTAATGAAATAACAACATCTCTGCCGTTGCTGCCATTTGTAACAGTGAAATAAGTGACTGTAGTATAATAAACTTGTGTATAGTAAAGAATTTTACTTTGAAAGCAAGACTGGGGAGAATCACTAACATTAGCTAAGCATATACGTGGACAAAACAGGAAATTTTGCAGAAATAATAACACCGAAAGCTTGAACAATTTACAACAGAACAAAACAATCAGAAGCAATGCCAAGATAAAGAACATAATGGTTAAAAAATATCCTCTTTGTAGAAAAACAGATAAAGCTTTTAACCAAATATGAACAGCACAGGAGTAATAATGAGAGAGCGAGAATAGTTTTACCGGCGGAATTGCGCAAATCACATTGATTTAAACAATTTGCAAGGGCACAAATCTTGATCTGTCTGAAAAGATTTTTAAAAAAAATAAGAAACAGCCTTTTGAGCATTCGAATGTAGATAAATGACCTGTCGGAACCAGTAGACCACGTATAGTTATCATAAATCAAAGAAGGAAAATTCATTAAACTATAGATATTACTTTTGCAGGACTGGACAATTGTATGATACGAATAGGACAGTTTTACCCAATGCTATCGACAAGCTTGCAATCGTCTCGAGGAATGTTGCATGAAGATAGGGAAAATACTAAGAAAAATTGAAATAATCTGGATGAAAGCATCTAATGAAATATGAACGTAAAACAAGAGTATCAAGTGGAATACCAGCTTGCTTCATAGATCCTATTCACATATCTCTTAACATGTACGTCACCCCCAAGAATAATATCATTATTGATGATGACATTATCCGAATATTTAAAATTAAGTCTATAACGACAATGTTGATTAAACAAATAGAGTATTAAAAGCAATAATACTAAGGATTATAATTTTTGAAGTCGGAAAAGAGAACTTGCCGATTCCTGGACGGAGGTCAGCGCACTTGGGGTTGAGGAAAAAAGAAATGATCAAGACAGTGCACACCAAAGCACTTTTGGGGTCTGCAATGATACTGATGAGGGTACTGTGAATGAGACCCTTAACGACTTTTTGGCGTTAACAATGGCCAAACAGTGTGGAATAACATTGCATATGTTAGAAAAGTGCATATGGTGGGGATACAAAGCACACGTTGAATCATGAAAGTGGGCTGTAGCCTTATCGACACCAAACCTTCTGTAATGACCGCCACAAATCAATCAATAGATTGTATACCACAGCACTGTTATGTACGGCTGGTGTAGGGTCTGGAACATAGGGATCTGATGTCATTCAGTCTCCGTTGGGAACATGCCGACGAATCATCATCATCATCATTGTCATCGGCGTCGTCGTCGTCGTCATCATCATCATCATCATCATCAATAATAATAATAATAATAATAATAACAATAATAATAATAATAATAATAATAATAATAATAATAATAATAATAATGATAATAATAATAACAATACTAATAATAATAATCGAAGAAATATCAGCAAAAATTAAACTTTGGTTTTGAACTTCAAAGGAACGGCATTGATACAAATCAAACGGTCCGTTAAAAAAGAAAAAAAAGTAGAAAAACTGATCTAGTAATTGACCAAATAGAAATCACAACACGACCAATATATTTTGATTGTATGTCGTGTTGGAGTTGAACAAATAAAAATAAACAAAAACGGTGATCAATGAAAAACTTGCTACTTTAGCAGTAGTCGATTACACGCCCGATTTTGAAAAAATAAATGAATAAAAAACAAAAAAAACCCTGCATTAATGCTCAAATACTAACATAACCTTACATTGGATGTAATAACCAGATATAATTAGGAGAAAATGTTGGAATTTTCATCTCAAAGGCTCCATTGGTGCGGATCTGGTTATGGCAAACTTAGGAAAGATAGTCAATCAGAATGCTGTGCCAGTATATACTAATTTGGAGTTAAAGAAACTGGAAAAGATTGGAATACTAACAGGACCTGATTCGGGGAGGTGAGAATTTTGGATCTTTTGGGTCAAATCAGTGCATAAAGCGATTGCCATCCTTGGAACAATTTACAAAACACTAGAGGCTTTATGGGGTTGGGATATTAGAAGAAAGAATGAGACTGACTCTCCTCACTGACTTTATGAATACAGCAGAAGTACCTCAGGAGGCTATTAGGATCTTAGGACATTATTGCTCACTCATTACCAAGAAATAAACAACGGACCCAGAAAGGAGAGTAGAAGTACAAGAAGAATTATTTAAATTAATATAACCACCATCAATTTGTAAGCATTCACAATTGATCTAGAGGAGAAGTAACATTTAAAAGTTATCTAAAATCTTGGAAGCATGAAGACCCTCAAAATACATTAAGGCCCCCTCGAAAGGAAATAGAAATGCAGCAATTAGTTGTTTATGAAGATCGTAAATTCCAAGATATTCTTTTCCGAAAGTTACATCTCTATAAAGAAGTTGTATATATATTTCTGCATTTGGATGTCAAAGGACCTATATAGCAATTCTCTTTTCAATCCATTCTACCGCTCCGAAGAATTTTTTTTTCATGTTCGTATCCATATATATATATATATATATATATATATATATATATATATATATATATATATATATATATATATATATATATATATATATATATATAAAATGTTAACAAACAATTGGATCAACTGTACACATCAAGTCCAATTTTTGGGATCTCGTCAACATTATAACCAAATTTCAGCAAAATCAATCCGGATATATACGTTGAATTCTTCTCTGTTGTATACGAAGACAATGATTTTCTGCGTATAATCTTAACCGACATTCTGATCCGTCATAACTCACCGCCCCAAAATGAATTTTTTTTAAAAGCGTACAAACATTTCCTTGGAATATATAGAATATCAATGAAACTACCCTCTCGGGGAATAAGAGAAACAGAGACAAAATCGACGACGATAGGCACCAAAAGCAAATGATATTTCCCAACAACCTTTTTTTTTCTCCACAAGGGACCAAAAAGCAGAGGGAAAACAATATAATTCATTAGGTTATCGTCCAGTAAAAACGAATTGCTATTGTGATACTCAACTAAATATTTTGAACACATGGTCTTATAATGCGCACAATTGGTATGGAGAGTCGCTGACAGTGTTGATTTTCCCGTCTACTAATAACTAATTGTAATGGCTAACATAAGAAACTGCAGACATCAGAGACTAATTGAATCCTAACCAGTGTTCATTGAAGGGTTAAATTCTGCGAGGGATATTGCGCTGAAGCTATGAACAATTAACGCTTCAGCAGAAATTTGTGAACAATACTAGTGGGTGATAAATGCATTCTATCTGCTTGAACAAAATCTAATTGACCTGTTTGGAACATCTCAACTGGATAGAATTTCCTTCTGAGCAAACAATGATTTCTTCCTACTTATTCACATCTCACAAACATTCGTGCGGAAAAATTGAATAATTTGGTTTTTCAGAGTATTGCATCTTAATTGCGATGATTGTTGAAAATTAAAATCACATGCACCAACACTGAATTACTATTCTCTCTCTCTCTCTCTCTCCCTCTCTATCCATCTATGAATATATCTATTTATTTCCCCCCTCTTTCCCTTTTCTCTCTTTGTCTCTCTCTATATATGGGTGTGTATGTCTCTATGTTGCTGTCTACGTCATTCTCTCTCCACCCCTTTGCATTTCCCTCCATTTTTCCCCCCTCTCTGCTATTTCTTGTATTTCATTCTCTTTCTTTCTTTTTTCTGTATCTATATATAAATTTGTGCGTGTGCGTGTGCGTGTGAAGTATGATTCCTAAATGTGATAAGCACTATAAAGGAAGAGAATTGTATTTCATCATCATCATCATCATCATCATCATCATCATCATCATCATCATCATCATCATCATCATCATCATCATCATCATCAATAATCTTCCAACGTCTGTTGTTGGACTTGATAAAATGAAATATCAAACTTTAGATTTAAACTGTTTCTTATACTCTGACCTCAATGAATATATGCCGTCTACAGGGTTTTGATAGGATTCAAAGTTCATGTAAGAAATTTCTTTCCTATTTTTTTTTGTTTTTAATGTCCTTTTGTATATATTTTGTAAACTTTTCAGTTGGGGGAATTGTATATTAGCTTAATTTCATTTGATTCTGGGATCTTTTTTATGAATAGATTTCGATGATTATATCTTATGTTAACATATGCGACTCCAGGATTTTCTTTCATAAATGATTTGCTGGTGTCATCAAAACCAATAAGGATAGTAGTTTTGAATTTTCGAAAAAGTGAAAACCAGTAGAATGAAACACAGAGACAGCAACAGAAAAGTCGAAATAAAAAATCATCTGCTACACACCACTATTTAATCTTCAAGTGGACATAGGAAAAATCTTACTCAATCAATACAAACACTAACAATGCAATCTTGCATACAAACACATACATATCAGAACTAAAAAAATTGCTACTTCTCATTTTGAGGGATTCGTCTCCCAGGTGCATCCAAAATATGAGGATGAATAAAGAAAGTCCCGTTAAGGGCTACCTCCAAGGTAATAGCCCATAGAACTCTCTCTTTTTGTGAACTTTTTCCCATTTTTACAGTTATACATGGAATCTTATCAGCAAATTTATCAACTGTTATTGGATAGGTGTAAGCGAGTGCATGCTCCCCGAAAGTACATGTTTGGAGATCAGTGTAAAATGAAAGTAGCTCTTGAAAGAAATATCTCAATATCTTTCAAAGGTTTTCCTTCGACATGAGAAAGTGTCAACTACAGCGCTGAGAACGGAGATGTCACAACATGGAATAATCACCATCATTTCCAAAGAAATGCTATTAGAGGTTCTAAGCCTCTCTCATGTCCTTCTGGAGATGGTGAATTCCAACAACCAAATATTTTGAAACATTAAATTTTGATGCTCAGTCACTGGATTTGGAGTCAGTAAAGTTCAACACTTGCACACAAGAACATTCAAACAACCAACCAATTCCAACGCTTTGAGGGTGAATGGAGCTAAATTCTGACATTCAATTACATGTATATCTATTACCATCAAGGATTTCCGGCAAAATCTGAGTAGAGAATAACTTCTTGCACATGCTGACCAAGCCCACGTACATCACCATACAGTCTTGTTTTTTTTCTGTGGTTGTCAAATTTAAATTTTATTTTTCCAGGGGACTTAACCTTATTGGTCATGCTACACCATCATCAAATTTGGTGAAAGTTTTAATTCCATTTTTTACCGATGGAGTATTCCTTGGTGAATTTACTTTTTGAAGCTCCCCAAAAAAAACAAAAACACAAAAATCCTATCAGACTTCTTAATTCTTTTTACTACCAAACAACTGGAACTCTTGTCGCATGCGGGCTTGCAGAGCACTACTTGCCTTCAGATGATGAATTATCCGATAAAAAATTGTATGACAAGGGTGATTCTTTAAAGATAAATAGTTTGGGGATACAGTATATATTGGCATATAGATGGATAACAGTCACGTTACGTTGCACAACTCAAAGAGCTAGACACAACTGATTGATTAAAGCATGGCAAATATCCACTGTAAAATTTTTTCATCTCAAACTGCCCCGAAAATGTATAGATCAAGTAAGGAAAACTAGGATTTTTTTTGCTAAAACTTGACGTAGCAATAAATGATAATTTTATTTTTTGGCTTCGCTACTTCATCTTCTGGAGCCACTGGCAACAGCATTATAGAAATATTCAGTTATATTTGAAGGGATTGCATTAATGTCCTCATGAGAAAGAGTTATTATTTTACTACTATAATTCACTGTTGGGATGAACGATTAATCAAGTCATGCATGGAGCATATCTTATTAATATCTTGGACCAAATACCAGGGACTAAACTATTCATATATATATATATATATATATATATATATATATATATATATATATATATATATATATATATATATATATATATATATATGCATATATATATATATATATATATAGAGAGAGAGAGAGAGAGAGAGAGAGACAAAGACAGAGACAGAGACGGGGACAAAAAGAAAGAAAGAAAGAGAAAAGTGTGAGTGAAAAGGGGTTCTACATGTCTCTTAGAAGGAGCTAATAAGTGTGAGAGGTAAGTAAAAAGTAAGGAATATCTATACTGGTTGGTGATAAATTTATATGTAATAACTTGGATGCTAAGTGAAAACATTTTATATTCATAAGTTCTAAATATCCAAGTTATCAATTATAGAATAATCCCCAACCAGTGTGGTTATCACTTACTTACCTCTTTCTCTCAGGCGGTTTTCCGCTCCCCCTTTCTCTGACTCACTCTCTATCTCTATCTCTCTCTCTCTCTCTCTCTCTCTCGTTCTCTCTGTATATCTACATTTATATACGTACGTATCTGTGTGTGTGTGTGTGTGTGTTTACATAGTTAGGTTTGTGTCTGTAAATTAAATCACTATCATTATCATTACGCATAGTAATTCGGACTCTGCAAGACGGAGCATTAATCACAGCAAACTCGACAGATTATCTAATTGAACAGTTACTCAATTATTAATGATTTTGTGTCTTCACTCCATTTCACGCCACAGACTTAGAACAAAGCAGGTCTTGTTTGTTGTTCAATAGAAACAATTACCCGTCCAACGTCATTTTACTTCATGCAACGTTAGGGGTAATCAATTAAAAATCATAAATATGGGTGTTCAATGAATAATCAGTTTCTCAACTTTTTAGTTGACAATTAAAAAACAAACAAGACGTGAGTGGAAGATTTCCCTAGACATTATAATGAGTAAATATTTAAATTTTTAGCCCTCTAGCTTTATTCGTGCGGAAAGAATGATTCATACAAACATACATAGCGATCCATCCATCCATCCGGCCAGCCAATTAAGCATGTAGGGTAGCCAGACAATTAACCAAGTAGCCAAACAGAGAGAAAATTTGAAAATTTAAGAAAGGTACGTCAACAATTTTTGGTAACAGTTCTGATGACGTTTTCGGTTGGAATGCACAGGGCCTTAACCGACCAGAATATCCCTCCTGTTTTCTCAGCAATTTAAAAAGTGGAGTGCAACCTGCACAAAGACGATCTCATCCTCATTTGATGCCTATAGTCCATCGATATAGCATGAATAGTAACAACCCCACCCCTTACTGTGATTTGGCCGAGCTAGTCTGAAGCCCCTTTTTTGGAGAATGTCATGACGGTATAGTTGACATGAATAGTCAAACAACAGGACGTCAAACTCTGCAATTAATCATATATTATTAAAGTACGCATCATCTTTCTTCTTATCCACGATAAACTAAATAGAATTACCTGGAAAAAAGGACGTATATGTTGGACAGGAAAAAAAAAAGACACAATAATTTCAAGAAGAATTCATTGACCTCTGACAACCTTGGCACGAAACAATGTTCTAGTTGCAAACAGTAATTTTATCGGACTCAATCAAGTTCAGTGGGAAGCTATGTTCATGAAGGACCTTTGGGAATCAGTTGAAGAAGCAGACAAGAAATGTATGGAAAATATTTCTTTTAGGCAATCATGAAACAAACTGTATGGCGTCGGGAGCAAATTCACCATTACAATTTTGCCAGACAAGAATCATATATATATATATATATATATATATATATATATATATATATATATATACATATTTACAAAAAATCACTATATATAGATGTGGGCATAACATATACCCCAAATGGTATATATATATATATATATATATATATATATGTATATATATATATTTACGCATGTGTGTTTGTGTATAACATACGTCTCAAATTATATATATATATATATATATATATATATATATATATATATATATATATATATACATATTTACAAAAAATCACTATATATAGATGTGTGCATAACATATACCCCAAATGGTATATATATATATATATATATATATATATATATATATATATATATATATATATATATATATATATATATATATATATATATATATATGTATATATATATATTTACGCATGTGTGTTTGTGTATAACATACGTCTCAAATTATATATATATATATATATATATATATATATATATATATATATATATAAGTATCTCATATATTGTAAGCTTACGCAATGCTCTTCCGTAGAAATAGAGCACACCGGTGGATGAGGAATTTCTCTGTGTAAATACATACATCGTTCAAATTCAGCCTCACTGACTGTCCAGCTCCGTATTGCAGAGTTAGGACATCGGTTCCTGAGTCTGATGTGAAGGTTTCAATTCTGCCTGGCAGCACTTGATCAAATAATGGAAAGTCTATAGCCACACTGAAAAGATTTGATACGTCGAAACAGTTGTTTGTGGATGACACAACAACTATATATACACATATATCTTTACATTCTTGCACATGCGTATGTCTGTTGTTTTTTTCTCATGCTAAATAGACAATATTCGAACAAGTACATTTTTTGATATCTCCCCTATGGAATACTTAATGAGCTTCTAAAAAATCCAAGTTATTCGTACCAGTTATTAAACCTTACGTTTTTTTACACAATAAATGTTTTTTGATAAAACGTTATAAAATTCAACTCGATATTCATATAAAATTTTCAAAAAAAGTAAGAAAGTGTGATTGCTCGACACTCATTGAGATTTTTCAGCAGCAGATAAGCGAACCGTGGGAAACCTTGTCAAATTTTTAAAAGCCATATCAGTTCTACTAGGATTAAAATTTTATCGAGAATGGCAAAAAAGTGCTTCTTGTGGTGAAGTATAGTTCGGTAGATTATATCACAGATTACTACAACTGCAGTCAGATCGATCACTTTTTCTGACACATGATTTTCTGTCTCAGTAAACAAAACTCGGTCCATACCAACAAGGAATGTTTAAGAAACAAACTTAGGTATCCATCCGTAAGATTTCATTTTTTTAGGATGAACATTTATTACTGGGAATCAATATAAAATGAAGGATTCAGACGGGAGAAAAACTGTTGGAAAAAAGCATATGTATTTACCCCTTAAGTAAACTATATGTTGTATATCTCTGTGAAAAAAAAACAACATCCTAATGAGAACAAAATAATATTTCAGTCTGATTGCATGATATTGGTTGCTCAGCTGGTTGGTTAGCTGTCTGTCTGCTTGACTGACTGGTTGCCTGACGGTAAATTTTCATCACGAATGCAGCCCTCACCAATGAAAATAGATGACTGAAAATATAAATTTGGAATGGAGAGCAAGTGGGGCCCTCACGCTGGCAATGGCTCCATCCGTCCCTGCTTTGGCGTTGCCTATCACAGTACTACCCACTGGGGGGGATCACAATATACGAATCGCACTTAGAAGGGACAAGCTCCCGAAATCGGGGCACTCGCTTCATCTAGCTCTATTTTAGAGAGAGAAATAGATTCGTGCTATTACCACATACATTTGTCTGGACAGGAGTTTGAACTCAGCATGGTGATTCCATCATCCGCTTCATCACCCATTCGGCTACTATCATCTCAATCTAAATCAATCTAATGAGTTATATATCTTTGAATGAATACACTGAACGTATAAGCAGTTATGAGATTATACCTTTATTATACCTCAATTGTTTGAATCGTCGACAATATCACGTAAAATAATCGTAATTGTTTAACCATGATTGATGACGGATTTATTTACATTTGAATGGCTGGTAAGTGGCTGAAATACCACCATAAACCAATACACTGTATTGGAATATGAACTTAATAATTTGGCTCCGGCGCCAAACAGGCGATGCAGTTATATCTAGTCATATAGCAACATCCCATTTCATGCAATGATCATTAACTACCTTGCAACAGTTAAGTTAAAATTTCCTATTTTCATATAATTCAGCCAACTTTATTACTATTGATTTTGACTAGTTCATCTGGCATTTTTTTATTACTGCTTCTCGCTCAAGGCTACTTATTCTTTTTTGATCCACGCAGCTAACCTTAACGACATGGGCAACCAGCAAAATGAGTGGTAGATGAGAACAAGTATTAGTTTTGTTAAATGAAGAGAGGAAAATGCCATAACCAAATTCTCTAACTTCAAAAATACTTAGAAATTTGAAAATACTTTGAATATTCAAAAGTGCTTTGAATAGTGGAAAATGTTTTTGAAGTATATTTTCAAAAGTTGTTCCGTATTATTCAAATCATGTTAATAGATTTTACATGTGTTTATTCATTTACTTCAGCAGTTTATTTTGGAATCTCATTTTCAAATATTGACCGATATATATATATATATATATATATATATATATATATATATATATATATATATATTAAGGAAAAAACAGAGATAGGAAGATAGTTGGATATATGGCTATCCTTTTTGTCAGAGGTCCCCTTCCTTTAACAGCCCGATCTTCTTTAATATTTTATTAGATAACGTTGGTTACGCCAAGTGCTATATTAATCATATAATGAGATCATTTCCAATGGGAGTTCCAATATGATGTAGTACAATTTTCAATCATTCTGTCAGATCATAGATCAATTGCTTAATATATGTATATATACATACATATGTATATATATATATATATATATATATATATATATATATATATATATATATATATATATATACATATATATACATATATATATATATATATATATATATATATGTATATGTATATATACATATATATATATATATATATATATATATATATATATATATATATATATATATATATATATCCTTCGTATTGGAAAGTAAACGTGTTCTTATTTAGGAAAAAAAGAAAATCTGTTAGCCATAATCGTGTAAATCAAAGTACCAATTACCATTGATTTATATCGAGACACTCTTTAGGCGTTCCAAAATCCCAAATGAATGATCATGGAATGTTATGCTGAGGTGATGAAAAGTACATGACTGATTGGGAAGTTTTCCACTGCCCACTGATGGCTACCTGCGATAGAACTAAGGCATTTTATTTAATGAAATTCGTTAAATGACGTGAAGTAAACATTTAAAAACTGAATGACAAGTTTAATCAAAATAGTTTCCGGGTGGTTGAATTCACATTTACCAACATTTCACAACCTGATTCTTTCCCGTTTAGTAAGAAATAATATTCCTAGACTGAATGTACAATATAAAAACTTCTATTGCATTTGTTTGGTTTTAAATTGTTTATTGTTTATAAACTTTGCAATATGTTTTTTTGTAATGTAAGCCTGTAGGTGAGAGGTTGGAATAGTAAAGTGAACGAGGCAGAATTTTGTGTCACTTTTGAAATGTTGGACAGATCTCATAACGGCAATCTGTTTGCACTTTCATCAGTGTATGTCAAAACCACCCCCTTTCCCATTGCAAGCCTCTAATATATTTTTTAGAGAATGGCCATAGATGGTGTATTTGCTTTCACTGCCTCCATATGTGTGTCGTCATCAAGGGATAATTTCTTTTCTGGATATTCAAAATCATACATGCATTCCTTCACTGCACTTTGAGAACAAGAACCAAGTCTTTGCTCAATGTTTAGTTGCTGCTTTGTACAGTTGCTGATGCTTTCTTCTAACGTGTACAATTCAACAACAAAAATCATAAGAAAGTCTGTCCTTTTCAGCCATCGTTGGGAGCTGATAACTGCTGATTGTAAAGGAAAGAGCAATAGAAAAATGATAAACTTTGGAAAATAACTTCAGGTCTCCATAAAATGACACGTGAGAGTACACGGAACATGCATGTTATAGGATGACATTTACACTCAAAGATTTTATTGATTTGACGAACAGAATCGTAATTCCGTTTTACAAATGACCAAGACGTGACCTGGAAGCATGGATCTGAATTCCAATCCTACATAAAAAAAACCACCGGGGCATTGTTCCTGTATCTTTATACCCCAGGGTCAATGGATATTCAAAAGGGATTTATTCCATAACGACAGGTTGGAACTGTGAAAAAAAAATTACTTATTCAAATAATTGATATTTTCCACAATATACCTCTGATACAATGTGTGTGTGTGTATGCGCGCGTGTCTGTGTGTGCGTGTGTGTATGTGTGTGTGTGTATGTGTGTGTGTGTGTGTGTGTGTGTGTGTGGTATCTTCTCATTGGCTGTTTGATTTGAATATTCTGCAACGCCTGCGATTGGGAAGGGAATGTGTTGCCAGCATCTGACTAGCTCTTGGTTTTGAAAGCTGTTTTCAATTCATAAACCCTTCCTGAAGACCTTCCCCAAGGGGTCAACATGAAGATCTGTAATTTTCTCCCGCTGAGTTTGCTGTTTTCTGAGGTCCAATGGTGCCCATCACATTCAATCGATGGAGATGAAGGGTGAAAGCTTCATTTTCATCCTCTTGCCTCAAAGCATGCACCCACCTTTCGTTGTGGCATTGACGTAATTTTTTTGACTCTGTTCAAGATGATTAAGATAATCCAATGGTTTTTCATTTCATTCAAAAGCAGTAAGAAGGAAGATAAATAAAGAATAATTATGCCCTTCTCATAAAACAGTTTTGACGTTGCTACTTCGCCACGGGAAATCATAACATCACCACCAGCACTTGATTTAATTACAACACCTCCTTCCTGTCTGGAGTGTCTTCAGCCAAAACGTTGTGCAAATAAAGACTCGTTGACGAATTTCAAAGTGAGAAAAATGTCAATATATTCTGGACAGTATATATATATATATATATATATATATATATATATATATATATATATATATATATATATATATATATATATATATATATATATATATATATATATATATGGGAGGTTGCTTATCACCCATGATTAACGATCAGAATTTATGAGTAAAAATGAATTTGCTATGAAACACATGGTAGGAAACATAAAATGAAAAGGGAGAACTCGTAAAACTCAAGAAAATTATGTGTACTAACATTCAGAAGGAAGGGTTGGTTTATCTCACAGTTATCAGATTAAATGTTAAACGATTAGCAATACATAACCTAATCAGCGTTCAGTAAACAGCGAAGGATAATAATGATGGGTTGATCCTGTCACATTCAAAAGATGAATTATATGAACTAAATTAGTCTGGGGGAATTAAGCCACAATTGACCTTAGCCAAGAAGAAATTGCAGAGTATTAATATTTACTATTTCTAGAAAACTTAATATTTATAGAACGATATATCAAAAGCCTCCCTACAAAAAAAACTTGTCACAAAATCTGTAGTAAACTTATCGGAATCCGTAGTTCTCAATAGGATTTTAGCCCTGCAAAATAGATAAGAGGGATACTATCGATTGGAATATAAGGTCATTATATTTGTAAATAGCTACTATTGAAAATCATGACACTGCTCTGTATAATAATAAAAGATAAAACTGAATGGTAGTTCCAAGATGTTGACATATTCAATTTTGGAATGCTATCAAATTTTAAATACATTTGGAGATTTGCAACGTCACTTGAAAACTGAGTTACAATCAGCTTGTAATGTGTGACTCTGAACCAGGCACTTCTGGTACACGAGTGATTTATGATACTGCCAGAAGTACTGAGTTCAAGATTAACAAACATTTGATCATCTCAAGTGGCCTAAATATCAGACAATTCTGATATATGAGAGGTTTATGATGCATGAGAGTAGAGGTGATGAATTTCCTCTTGTTCTGTATTGTGTACTATTTATATTTAGACCAGAGAATTGAAACTACTGTCGCAGTAACTCTAGAGATTCAAATTTGAAGCGTAACAGCATTTGTATATAGATACATCATACGTGAATGATTATTTCATCATGGAAAAAAACGTAATTGCTGACTGTACATAATCATTATCTGGTGATGTTTTTGCCTTTTTTGAATATGAATTATATGATTCACCATGACAGATGATTTTCATAGTTCACAGAATGTTCGTCGAGCTGATGCACCCATATCTGCGTTTGATATGACATACGCAAACCATTTTCTTAGGGAGAGTATTTGCAAATAGTAACATTATATACTCTTTGATAAATCGTTTTCCCTTAGTTATAAGACATAGTCAAGAGTTACTGCTGTGCCTGATAGTCGTACTATGGGCAGTCCTTATTATCAAGATACAAATTCTGACTGTTAAGCTCCGTCCTCTGAAACGGGAACATTCCTTGTCAACATCAAATGATCCATCAAGTGTCATGGTCCTGACTCCGAGTTTTTAGCGCCTTGCAAAGTTGTTTAATGGAATTCAGGAACTTATTGACTACGGCATAAAGGTAGACGATAACTACTTACTTCAGTACCTTCTGATGAAAAAGGAGAACTGTAGGAATTGATAACGATGGCAAAAAGGATAACAAAAAAGCTGATGCACAACTAAAAAGGAAAGCAAGCACTGATGGAGAAAGAAGCTCTATCATATTTGAGTACTCTGAAGACAGTTACCAGAGCCCCGGTGTCCAAATTTGATTTGGATTTTTTTTTTTGTTTTTTTAAGCATCGTATCAAATGCAGCTGTAATTCATTACCATATTTCCTGCAAGGGGGTTTCCATTCATCATGATCTCCTAATGAATAGCACAAACCAGCTAACACTGATCACTCGACTGATTATAAGTTGGTCTGGGAATGGTTGGAATCGAAGGCTTAATTGTACTGTATGAAGTCCACAAAAAGATGGTTCCGATTGCTGTTGAGAGTAAAAACGTACATTCCAAAAATGGTTGGAGAGGAAATTCAAGCAGAATCCTAAAGTCTTTTTTTCACTGTCAATTCTGTTGGCATTTGTTTCACAGAAATGGCAGACTATTTAATGAATCATTCATGGTTCAGAGTCCAGAGGAAAAAGGAGAGCGGTTTATCGGGACAGAACTCAAGTTGGTGGTAGATGATGTATTCGTGCCGTAATATTTGACTGCGGAAGTTATTTGACGATTCAAGATATTGAAAGTGTGGTTTTCAGATCACATTAGTTATTGCCTCATCGGAAATGTCCAACTTCTTCGCTTCAGGACATATCATTCAGATCTTTTAATTGAAGCACCTTGACAACAAGAGCTTGAGAAAAGGATGAAAACAGTTGGAAGCACAAAACGGGGGATGCTTGTACCGATTAAAAATGACATTGAACCAGTACCGAAGATGTTACTAAAATTTGCCAGGTGTAAGCTAACGTCAAAGAATGTTTGTGGCAAAATGGTATGATATTGCCGCAAAAACGGCTAAGAAAAAGCGGATCCATGGAGCAAGTGCAATGAACTCGCATACAATAAGATTGAGTGGTAGATGATGATGTTACACGATTTGATGTAGGTGAAATATTTGATCAACAAGTGATGCGGGTATTTTATCTTTATCTATCCTTTACTTAAGTCGTAAAGGTTGATTTTGCAATGGTTATTTTAAAAAAAAGTTCTATTTCAATTAAGTTTGGTAGCGTTTTGGACGAACTAAAATTTTTTGATAACTTTTCACCCATCTCGCAACTCATTCAATCCCCTGATAGGGAGATTTTTAAAACCAGCACCTTTTCCAACTCCAGGGCCATTTTTCGTCCGCTAACCTTTATGACTTGAAAGATTTTCAACTGTTGGACGACCATTTTCAATATCAACGAGGATGTATGCAAGAAAAATAACACATCAACCCTTGGAAAATACCTTACAACAATGCATGATATATTACCTGACTCGAATTTACAAACTATCTATCTGGGTGACTTGTTAATTCTATATTATTTTCTTACTAATTTGCAAGATTTGTCCATATTTTGATGACTTTCCATCATATCGTTGAACCCCTGTAAATATTTCTGCCCGAAGGATCTTGTGGTCGGCTTTTGATATATTACTCCACGTAAAATAAGCTTTCAAACGATAATAGAAATGAATATTTGGCAATTTCCTCTACTTTCAGCCTAACTTCACTGGGACTATAAATTACATTTCCAATATTTGTACCTTGTTTCCAATATGTAGATCAAGTCTTGCTGTTTACTGATCTGAGTAAAGCCAAATAAATGAATGCACAGAAATATTTCCATTGTGCTAATATCATTTGACTTTTAAATTGAGAGCAACTCAGAAATATATACGTGATGAACACAACAAAATAACTCCTTAATCAAAACAGGGAGTGTTTTTAGCAGTGCTAGCTAAAGTTTATATAAACATGTATGTGAATTTATACTATACCAGATGAAGCAGATAATAAAGTATTGAAAAAAAAGAAGATATAATTTGAAAGTAAAGTATATCTAGGATTGTCTCATGATGGTAGAAAAATATTGGATGTTTTTTATTTGTCTTATCGAATTGAGTTCCGTTGCATTAATTAGTTTGTCAATTATTTATCCACTTTCAACCTGATTTCACTGGGACTATAAATTACATCTCCAATACTTGTACCTTGTTATCAATATGAATATCAAGTCTTGCTGTTTACTGATCTTAGCTGACTGAAGCCAAATAAATGAATTCACAGACATATTTCCATTCTGCTAATATCATTTGACTTTTAAATTGAGAGCAACTCAGAGATATATACCTGATGAATAGAACGATATGACTCTTAGATTAAATCTGTAACTGTGTGTAGCCATTCTAAGTAAAGGCTATATAAACGTGCATGTGGATTTATACTATACCACAAAAAGCAGGCAACACTATATAGAAAAAAGATATGATTAGAGCGTAAAGTATATCTAGCATTGACTCGTGATGGAAGAAAAATTATTGCGTATTTTTTACCCGTCTTATCTAAGCGAGTTCTGATGCATTAATTAGTTTGTCAGTTATTTTGTGTTCAGGATCAACATTCTGAAAGATAATCCTGTCTGAAAAAAATGTTTCTGTAGTTATCAGCTAACTCAAGTCCCACTTGGACTTGAACTCTCAAGATAAATTTCTAATTTTTTACGATTCATATATAATTTTAAATATTTTTCTTTTTGTTCGTGACGTTTTTCACTTTATCATTTTTTGGGATATTCCTTTTCAGATGGGATATGGTATTGTTATTTCATTTGTTTCTTGGTGGGATTTTTTGCTGATTTAACGAAATGTTCTTTGAAAGATTATTGAGATAAAACCTCTTTTTTTTTTTCAGAAAAATGTTTATCGAATTTTAACTGCATATCTTCCCCCTGCGTTATCACTAAATTAGGAGGGAATGTCTCCTTCCCTACTTTAAATACTGGTTATGATATTTATTCTTGTAATACAGTTTCCCAATATGGCATTCAGACAGGATTATATTTAGTGATGAATTCTATTTCTTCACAACTAAATTAAAATAACATGATGCTAATGTGTGTGCATCATAAAAAAAACATCGTTATCTTGCATTTTCTCACTAGTTTTTCGCGTCACTCTTCTTCCATTTTTATTTCGACACATGAAATTAGCTGCAACTGTCAGGATTTATAAAATCCCGTGCTCTTTGCATGAGTATACATACATATATATATATATATATATATATATATATATATATATATATATATATATATATATATATATATATATATATATATATATATATATATATATATATATATATGAGTATGCTTATCAGTTCTATTTGGAGCTTGAACTCCATTGCTTTTTTTTATCTACTTATGCACTATTTTATAACCAATTCAATTTTGCAATTCCTGTTATCATAATTAATTCCTAAATATATTGTATGGTTTTCATTCCTTTAAGACAAAAGCCATTATCTCTTATTATTTCATTCGTGCATTCATCTCTAAAACGTGCAAGCACGTCAGTTTCCTCTGTTTATTGTTTCTTTTTTCTACTTCCATGTTTTCTTTTGTTTCTCCTCTCAGTTTCCCTCATTTCCTGATTTATAAACACTATTTTCTTAACGGACATTTCTTTTAAGCCATCGAAACATCATTGTTTTACTCCGATTGAACTATTCAAATCACATTTTGCTGTGATTTCTTTTACCGTGGGCACGTCAACATTCGTTCCTGTCAAAGCTTTACATATTACAAGTCTCTCTCCCTGTTCTTCCATTTTTTGTTTTGACATGGGGAAAAACGTAGAGGCAACTGGCATTTGAACAGAAAGAACTTACTCTACAATACGCTTTTTCACCCATCATCGGATCCAAGGGCAGTAATTCCCGTTTAAGTCCCAGTGGTAGTTTGAAGTCAGCTCATCCAGTCTATACTTTACTGTTAACTAATAAGTCGCCGACACTTCCGATATTTTTGTGAACAGTCATGCTTTCTTCAGACGATTCACTATATGTTTAGCATATTTCATTGTTAAAGAGAGGACGATAAACTTCTCAGCTGAGGCTATCATATCATCACTAAATATCTGCCAAATCCACACACGGCTGAAATAGAATTTATAATATACATGCAAAAAACTCTATGCCTTTCTCTTGTCTATATTTCAGGGCAAAGCTAGGAGGGAGAGTAGAACCATCAGGGTGTAAATCAAATTCAATACGAATGTAATTATTTACATATATTCTTTCATAATTTCGTGAATTTAGTGCATTGGTACAGGGAAATACATATGCTAAAAAATGAAATATTTGTTTTGTGAATTTAATTGTTCACATTTTAGGCAGAACCTTATATATTTGCCTATATATATATATATACATATATATATACATATATATAGATATATAGATAGATAGATATATAGATAGATGGATAGATAAAGAGAGAGAGAGGGAGAGAGTGAGAGAAAGGAAGAAAGGGACAGAGAGAGAGAGAAATAGAGGGATACGGGCAGAGAAACAGACAAAAAAACTGAGAAAAAATATTTTTAGAAGTATTGAAGGTTAACTTTTTAGTTGTTGTTGTTGTGAAAGCCAGAGGCATCGTCGACAGAGATATTGACCGGAAAAATGATACGCAGACAAAAAGTATGATTCGGAAAAAAAATATTAGTTCAGTATAGACACTTCAAGTTACGATCACTCGGTGAAATGGTGAAAGACAAGAATGTCAACATTCCAAAAGGTATATTCTTACTGAATTTGTTCAAATCAAGTAATTCATTCTAGTATCTAACTCTGTAAATACAAATGAATATATGGTTTATTGTGATCTCATTTTTCATTCTGTAACACATGCGAGAATGAAAGAGAGAGGGAGAGAGAGTTTATATTTTTTCAATTCAAAAAATAAAGTAAGCAATACTTTTATCAAAAAAGTAATACTTTGGACAATTTTTTCAACTGAATCAAGTCTTTTTTTCATTGATGAAGTAAAAAGAACTTTCTGAAAGTTGTAATACTAATTCAATCTGACCTGAGTGTGTGTGTGTGTGTATATATCTGCCTCTCTCTTTCCTTTCGCACATATATATATATATATATATATATATATAGAGAGAGAGAGAGAGAGAGAGAGAGAGGGAGAGAGAGAGAAAGGGAGAGAGAGAGAGAGGGAGAGAGAGAGAGGGAGAGAGAGAGATTATTCAAATACCTCAATATTTGCTTAACAAATTCGAATTTCTAGTGACATCGTGACGAAATGATTACTCAGTTTTTTTTCAGTTTCACACACACAAAACACGACCATACACACAAAATACGAACATACACACACACATACACACACAAGCATACGCATATATATACGTATACGCATGGGTTTGGGAAGAAGAATCATCTGTTATACTCACTGGATAAATGATCGTGTGTGCGTGTGTGAAAAAATATATCCCCTGAATAATTAATTTTGGCCTTGTTCCAAAAAGTGTGAAGCAAGAAAAAATAACCCCAAGGAAAAAAAAAAGTACATGTGTGTATGTATCCCATACTAACTTATCACTTTGACAATGACAACCACACTAAAGACTCATAAAATCATAACAGAACAAAATATGGCGCCCAAAATCGATTTTCATAGAAATAAGACTGACTGCCAATTAAAGAGGATGCCAGAATGTATCAAGTGGAAATGCTCACAATACAGTCGAGACATTTTTAGCTTATTAAAAAAAAGATTATTAAAATCTAACATCAATAACTACTTGATCGGAACTTTTTTCATACTAAGTATCTTAACAAACATTACTGAAAGCCCACGAATGACCTCTGAAAATTGATTCCAATTATTCACCTATCTTGTAGACACAGCTAGATTAATGAAAGATGGACTGTAGTTGCTAGAGATCCTTTAACGTTCTTTAAATCAGAAAAATAATGGAATATCGATAGTTTTTTTATTCAGCTTGTGTAATAATACACAAACTGAAGTAAAGTAACTTTTGCACAAATGATACGTTTGAAATTAGAGATTAGAATTCACAATGTTGGTTAGTATTTACACTTTTACGCCGACATTTCCGAATTGTATGGTTTGGATGGATTGTTCCGTCTTTATTTCAAAGTCCAAAAGTCTTCAACTGATGAATTGACCAACTTCAAATAATATTTAGCAGGTGCAAACTCTAAAAACAATAATGTCCGATTACTTTTAAATAGTGTGGTATAAAACCGAAGCATCCTCCCGAAAGCCATCTATAGAGCTGAGACATGGAACAAAACCAAACGATTGACCCTCAAATTTAGAAGCATGCAATGTGCAATGGGGGAAATCTACCGGAGATAGAAATATGATGAGAATGCATAAAAACCAGCATTTTCTAGTCGTGCAGGACACAGAAAGAATTTGAATACTTATGAAATCCATTCATGAATTTAGTTTCCAGCCCACAATCAAATACTCAGTTTGAATTATATACGATGAACATTTTTGCCAGGAAGTATAATGCAATATTGGATAAATAATAATGCATTTGTTTGTGTTCGTATTTTCTTGAATTCCTACCCTTATCTAAGTGAAACTATAAATGTCAGTCTTGATTTGCTAATGGGTAGAACTTCAGAAAATTGACAATATGGAAGCTTTGCTATTGATATTGCCGATGGATTGAGCTAGTTAAGGGAGAATAGTATGTAAGTACCCATTCACCAACATTTCTCAAGTATCATAGCACACCAGTGATAGGATATAATGTCTACATACCCGGCAAGAAGACAGAGAGGAAACACAAATGGATTCATGCTTTCCTTAAAGGCAACAGTATTAAGTAGACGTGAACAGTCTCAGCCAGAATACAGATTCAATTTCCAGATTCCGTTTTCTGTAATGATAACCTGTACATACGCACTGTTTATATACTGTAGGCTATGTCAGATTTCATGGTGCTTTATGCTATGTTCGAAACAAAATGAATCAAGAAATAGCTTGCTCAAAAGACAGCAGAAGATCACCATACTTTCATGTACAAAAAAAAAATATTACTCTGAAACAAAAGTTAAGGAAAGAATCTGGGAATACATTCTTGTCAATATACAGATACATTAAAACAGATAACGTAAGAATTAGGAAGAGAAAGTGACACGCAACAATGTGGTTTCACGATTACATCAAAATTCATTCAACAACGTATCATTTGATTCGTTGTTCAGCTTTCATCAGCTGAACTAGCCGGATGTGAGGGTGATGGGCCGATTCTTTTTATCCCCTGTAGTAACCATGTTTTTAACGTAGCAATTGGGTATTTTCCATTCTAAGACCAGAATTTCCATACTTTGTCCCTATTGATTAGCAGAACATACTTCGATGGGAACCCGGCAGTTGTTTGACATACATTATACCGGCATCTTCATGTATGCTGCTTCTACGATTTTCAACGATTTCCAAGACCGTTCTAGGTTTATAATAAAAACTTCTTCTCAAATAAGATATCGCCAACCCCTGTCCCCCTTGATTCGATATTCCCAATGTTTCAATCTTTAATTTGATTATGGATTTATTTGAGTTTTCTGAGATGACACTAATATGCTTTTGGCTCACCCCTTTAATATTTTTCTTACGTAAAGGTAGAACATAAGGATCATTCTTATCGTCGGATTCGTCTTTCGTAGCAGACTCACTCTAGTGGACAAGTTTTGAACCGTATGGGGACCATTGAAAGTAACTGGAAGTTAGGATGATTCCAAGTTTCTTGTATTCCCTCTGCTATCTATGAATGTTGATGGTTTTATTGATTGAAAATATATCGTTTATCAAAAGTCCAATTCGTCAATCTATGAACAACGTCAACCCTAATTCTTTTTAACCATTCACCATC
This sequence comes from Thysanoteuthis rhombus, assembly GCA_963457665.1. NCBI lineage: Eukaryota > Metazoa > Mollusca > Cephalopoda > Oegopsida > Thysanoteuthidae > Thysanoteuthis > Thysanoteuthis major. The sequence goes on from OY735211.1 coordinate 17,024,299, forward strand.
TATTTTTAAAGCCTGAGGAGGAAACGATTCCAGGAAGAATTAAGGTCGAATATGGATATTTCAGACCCATTCAACAATATAGTCAAGTTTTGTGTACTTAAGCAAACAACTTATCCATCGTTTTTTAATAAAATGATTGAAATGCTTCTCCAGGCAAAAAAAGAAATAGTACACTGGAGAAATCTGCAGTCATCCTGCCTTGTCAATCCAGAAAATTATCTTTAACCTGAAATTAGATTCTGAGTGAATCCTATGCAATCATATACTCTTGAAAATATCTCAATTTTGGGAATTAAAAAAAAGTGCAATACTAATAGAATTGTTCTATGCCCCCCAAAAATGTGATGGAACATCAATTGAATTGTATTCCTTCAAGCAAGAAACACAGAACAATAAATAAGATGAACATGTCTCGAGGAGTCAGTCCGGAGGCGCACCAGGAGCTTTTTTTCTTTTCGAAATGAAGTTGGCCATGGATGATAAAAAAAGCACTTGGGCCAAATACAATTATCATTGATCAACTCAAAAAATCCGGTAAGATCATAACTATGGAAAAAGCTGATGTATCCATCTTATACTTAAACAGAGTGAAAACCCGAAAAGTTGGAACACGCAACAATAATTCAGTTTGAAAAAAAAAAAGAAAAAAAAAGAAAAAAAAAAGGAAAACAGAGAGATCGAAGTAACTGCAGACCACGAGCTCCCTCAACCGAATCGCGTAAACGCTAGATAGAATCTAACCATGGGAACAGGCTGACTCTAGAAAAATCGGTAAAGCAACATAATGTAAATTATTCCTCGCTGTTACATCGTTAATTCTAAGAGGGCTTTTGACTCAGTAGAAATCTCTGAGGTCATTGATGCTATCATTCAACAAAACGTACTCCCCGTACATTTCTAATTCATGTAGTGTATTGACTGACATAGTAGTTCAATTAGTATGCAACATGAAGACTTTCAATCTTTTCACGTTGGGAAAAAGTTACGACAAGGTAATGAATGCTCATCCAAACTTCTCACAGCCTGTTTCCAGATGATCTCTCAAAACTTAGACTGTATTAATAATAGAATCAGAATAGACACCGAATACTCGAATGACATTGTTTTTTTTTCTGAAAACGTTCGTTTTCTCTAAATAATACTAAGCCAATTGAATGGAAAAAGCAAGAAACTAAGCGTTCAAATGTAAAAGACCCCTACAAAACTGAAGAATAGAGCCTAAACAAAGATTGGAATTAAGAGTGAGAACCGTGCAACGTGCACAGCAGATGATCATGCTTAGCATCAGATAACGATACATTGTTCAGAAAGTATACAAAGAAAAGGAAAACTGGTCAGAAATATATGATATCTGAGTCAAGTAGAAAACTTTTATGGAAATGGGTAGGTCTTGTTGTGAGAATTTGATACAAGCACTGGGCATCCCATTGGATCATATGCAAAACCGAAAGAGTCAGAATGTATAAGATGAATTTAACAACTAAAAAAGTACAGAGAGTATGTGCTACACGACACATGGGGAACCTTTAGGAAGGTCTATGCCCAACCATGGACAGTGAAAGCCTAACTATGATGATGATACATTTGAAATAAAGGTTTTCATATCTGCTTCGATGTCGGAGTCAGACATCATCATCGAATATAGCTGTATTCAAATTGTATATCTTAATTCAAATCTGTATATACTCAAAACTATGAGCATATAGGAAATTACTGATTCCCTTTTGGTATCCCAAGGAAATCAAATTATCAAGAAAAGCAGAAACGACTATGCCAGTTGATAATGATATTGCTCATATCAACTTCACGTAAAGGGTGGTTGACTCATTCAAAAGATTTGACTCTTTGAAGACTTTATATTTCAGATTTTTTTTAATAGTTTATTCAGCATAAGCTTAAATTGTCAAAACTACTGTGTACTTTACGACTGAATGTATATTAAAAAATATTGAATCAATCCCTTATCTTAAAAAACGTGGAACATTAAAGTGTTACTCCCTATCTCTGTTGACCTCCTGTTTTCGAATCAAATCAGTCAATTCTGCATATTTGAAAAGGAAATTCATAATCAGATAAATTAAATCAGGAATACAAGATATCATTTTAACAGCGTACTTACAAGGATTGTCGATTTAAGATTGTTTTGTTCGATTTTGAGTAAAACTGACGCCATGAATTGAGTAGTTTGTCTCATCAAAAACATTAGTATCAATAGTTTCTATTCCAAGAGCCGCTTTGAATTCTGATAATTAATCAGATTTTGAAAGGTGAATTTTCAAAGCAGACATTTTATCCGCCAAAATAACTGAAAAAATACTTTTTCGAATAAACTCAAATGGCTTTTTGCAAAACTTAGTTGAAATCAATTAATGCAATTCTGAAAATTCATATTTTCCAAAGATATAGTATTTATTGATTTATACTTGTAATTCACTTATAACTTTCTTGCCGATAAACAGATTATTTTTTGATTCATGATGATGATTTGTTTTGATAAAAGAAGCAATTTCACCCGCTATTCTTATGATCAACTAACTTTTGGATTAATAATTGTATTTACAGTCTAATTTGATTTTGGTTTGTCTTGATATTAAAGCAATAGAGCATAAACATAGCTAAAGGAAATAATATAAATTAAAACTATTAGAATTAGAAACGTTTATTCGTGTCAGTTGTCTGAATGAATGCAAATGAAATTAATTTTCCTGCATCTCACACCAAACTATGTCTATCTCACCTTGGTAATCATCTCAACACATTCCTTTCTATTACAATTCACACATAGAGTAATGTTTATAAGAGCACATGAATATATCACTCATCTTAATTATCTACTACGATCTAAAAAGATTTTCCCTGATTCATTTTCTGCCTTTGACCAGTGAAGGTTATTTGTAGTGTGCTTGTACATATTTTAAGACATCGATTATATGACTTGAACAAATTCTTATTGCAACGTGTTGAATCTTCCTGGAGTCAAAGCAACAAAGAACGGCCCATCAATGCAGATATCACCACAGCTTCCTATCAATCCTTGAATCATTCCTTTCATTTCCAATAAAAAGGTATGTTTTGCATTTGTTGTCCGTCGAACAATCTTTAATGATAAAATGCTATTGAAGTATTATTGAATTTGTGCAGAAAGGCTGAAACTGCAAAAAGAAAAACACATTAAGAAAGTTTTGTTCTAACAATGATATTTTGCTATGCTGTTTGAGAGAAAATCAAGTATGCTTCCATTCTGAAAAAAAAAGTATTAAAATGCTAAACATGGAATAAACAGATCCAAATATTTTCAGTGGGCTGCAAAAGCAGGTAGAAATGATGGAATCAAGGTTCCTCAGTAAAACATCCTTTTTTCTTTCTTATATTTCATATTTCTGCGAAATGTCTCTACTCTAGTACGGCTTTTAAGACTGCATACTTAACTGTAACTTTCGGCAGATCATGCATAATCCGCATAATCTTTAAATGCTGAAAGCTTAAAATATCGACTGGAGATCTGACACCAAAAGCACAGATTTTAACATTTGTGCATAAAAATGTCTGGAGCTCTGTTTTATTTCTCTTCAATATTTCAAAATCCTTCGCAGTTCTTGAAATAGATTCGAGGAAAATAATGCAATTTAGTGAAGACAGCACAAAAGAAATAAAAAATCAGAATATGAAACGCTGAAAAAAAGTGACTATTTCTCCATTAAATGGTTTTAAAATATGCGTTTAATTCATTCATTTCTATTTTTATACGTAGCACTGACAGCAATGTTCCGTTTCTCACAATGTCAGAATGTTCACTAGCAAGAGCATCGGGCTGGGACCATGAGGTTCGATGGATTCAATTTCAATACTAGATTGATAACTTGAATTGTGTTTCCTAAAAGCAGAAAATTGCATCGCTCTGTTTTTGCTGTTTAAATGCTCGCTACATTATCTACTTTTGAATAATATGTCCGTTCGTTTCTCTATCAGTCCTGTTCTTATTCTATCAAATAAACAACTTCACTGCTATGTCTTGGCATTTTCTTTCTCATTCAGTTAGTCCTGTCAAACAGTAATTCTACTAAATGAATTATATTCGTAAACAGAAATCAAGAACCATACATCATTATTCCTCTTGAGTGAAAACATAACATCTGCTCAGTGATAAGGGCCAGAGAAACTACATTGTTGTTTTCTTGTAAAATGTACTGCCTACATACGAGGAACATCAGCCTAATAACATGTAGCCTTTCCTTCCGCCAGGATAACAGCAGCTACGTAACGTTACATGGAGTCTACGTGTGGCTGTAGTCGTTGCATGCGTATAGATCCCAAAGCACTTTCAAAAATTGTCCATGACTGAGTCGTGTCTACGAGGAATTGATTGAGTTTGGCAACAATTCCCATCCGTGCTTAAAATGGTTCAAATCTGGCAAGTGCAGGGGCCAGTCGGGTTCCAGGAAGTCTATTCCAGTTCTTGGAAGCATTTTTGTGTCACCTGTACATGGTGGGCATTTGCGTTATCTTTTTGGGTACAAAGCATCACCAACGAGGAAAATGAGCGACAAAAAGGGTTGCAAATGATCTCAAACAACATGTCTTTATCTCCCATCGGACAGAGTCCATTTCCATTAGTTGTCCTAGCAAACACCAATAGAACATACACCATACTTTTATTACACTTACTTACATAAAACTCTACTAACATGCTAGATTCAGAGCATCGTGTGGTATCCAACAAATACAAAGCTTGGAAGATGACTTGCTTGATATCAACCGTACAATGATATCGTTCCCTTGTCCCGATCAGGCGCCGTGATGGATGACGTAATGTCAATAACTGTTGAGGGTCCATTGCAAAGACCTTATAGAATAAGTTATATGCTGAGCGATCAAATGAAAAAAAGCTAGACACCTATCAGCAGTTTGCATTTGTATATGCAATCGTTGGTGAAATGTGTTCGACGAATGATTAGTAAGTTTATGGTACTTAAAATAAATTACACGTTTGAAAAAATAAATAAATAAATAAATTGAAATAAGTGGGCCGCCCGTTAAATGTCAATCGTTTTTTTTGTCTCTGATAACGTTTGTCAAGTTCAAAATTGTCTCAGTGGTTTCAACTGTTGTCTTATTATACTATATAGTGCTCTGAATCTTATAATATAATGTTCTGAATTACAACTTGGAAGTAAACAAGGAATACAGTGGTAAAAATATGACTCGGGAGAAGTCGAATTAATCGCACACACACACATATATATGTGTTCGTGTATGTGTGTGTGTGTGTGATTCCTCATGTGTTTGAATTTGTGAATGTGTGAGTGCTCCTTCGTGCTTGTGTGTTTGTGTAAGTGTTTGTGTCTACAGTCATCCTGGAAGTACGTCTACAGTAACAAAATCTTTGTTGATATCCTCCTACCCGTAATATCAACTCCATAGACACAATTTGGTATTAAAATTTGGTTTCAAATTGTTTGTCACACAAACCATTATATGATCTGTTTATTTATGTACGTCGGTTTGGTCATAAATATTTCATGCTTGGAAATAGATGAATTCAAATGCCTTATCATACATAGGAACACTTAAATGGGAAAACTCTTCACTAAAATCGATCAGCTTTATAGGAGTGATTGCAAGATTTATTCACTTGAAACTGCCAGTGTACATTCTCATATCTGCATTTCTATCTCTCTCACTCTATCACCATATATACATATATATATATATATATATATATATATATATATATATATATATATATATATATATATATTAGGAAACGGATATTATCCGACTGAGTTATTGTAAATTGCGTAATATAACACAGAATCTCTTATTTAAAATGACCTTCCGTCCTTACACGGTTAACGTATCACGTAGCCTAGACAAATAGATACGTATGATCCGACAGAATGATTGTGAATGGCGTTATATTATAAACAAGCTCCTGTTTGAAATGATCTTCTGTCCTTATACAGTTAATGTATTACATGGCCTGGACAACTTAAACAAAATGATAGAATGATGAAAATTGGGCCATGGCTAAAATTAAATATGAAAACGATAGGGTGACTGCTTCAACGCAACGTACTCTTACCAATAAGAAGAACGGGTGCCGGTAATGCGAAAGCACAAATACGGTATCAGTCACTGGTTTGATATCCTGTAGCACCCTCATTTTCCTTTATTGTTTACTCTATTCACTCTGCTTAGGTCAAGGGCTACATTACTCGTGGAAAGATGGGTGATCATTCCAAAAATGATTTTCTATATAATATAACGCAACCCAGAATAATGTATATATATATATATATATATATATATATATATATATATATATATATATATATATATATATATATATATATATAAGATGAAGACAATAAAAGAGGCTAGGAGTCAGGAGAGTGCACAATGTAATTCATCCGTACTATGTATAGAAGATTCATGAGTTCGTAAACGAAATGTATTTGAGCTTTCTATGCCCATCTATTTCGAATGGATATCGACTTAGACAGAAATATTGGAAAAGTTCAGTTGATATAGATTACCAAATTCTTAATCCATTAATGTTCTTATATTAGTATAGAAGAAAAGAATTCCAGTCAGGCGTTAAATCAGTACAGCATCTGTTCCTCCCCCCTGCAGCAATATTGAGGGAAAAAGGGTGGGGAGAAAGATACAATGAGGAAAATATTGATTGCATGACAGGTGAATAGTTATGATAGTCAAAACAAAATATGGGTCGAAAAGAAGAAAAGTGACTTCGGCCTTGGTTATTCAGATAAGATGGGAATGACTACTTATTTTCGGGATGGGTTTGTGTATTCTTCTGTGGTAGATTAACTGCTTGGTCAACAAAGGAGTGCTTTCAAAGGGTTGCTCCGTCCAAATGGTCTATGCCTCCGTACAAAAGACATTTTGAGTTTTGGTGGCAAAATTCTTTTGGCTCTGAAAACATTTTACCTCAGTCCGTCAACGACGTTAATCAGAGAAAAATGTTCCGATCTTGGTCGATGCAAGAAGAGATGGTGGACAAAAAAAAATAGGTTCCAGTATTCTTTTGTTGCACTCAATCATGACTCGGAGGACAAGAAAGGTGAAGACGAATAATAAACAAGAATAACAGTATGGAACACTTTCGAGTCATTTTATAAAAAAATAGAACCATATTTCCTTCAACGCTGACTTTTGTGTTTCCCATTTTCTTTCTTTCTACATAGGTAAATCTCGACTGACTGAGCAATTAAGAAAATCGCACGGGATAAAATCCACAGACTGGATTTGACGGGTTGAGTTAAAAGGAAGAAGTTCTTCATATTTGTACAAACATCATCAGCCATTATCTGTCCTCTGATAGACAAACAGATTTTTTCATCCTCCCGTTATGATTGTGATGACACTAAGCTCGGCCACGTCTTACTGACAGAAACTTTCCACGTCGTATCCTCATTTTTTTGCCCTCTGTATCACGGGCATCAATAAGTTATCTTTTCACTCAATCCATTGTCTTTCGTCTCTGCTAAGTGCCCTGCCTATTTACATATTTATTTTCTGATCACTGGTACAATATCCTTCATCCTGTTACTCTTAGTTTCATTTTGATATTCTTCTATTGCCAAGCGTATGCTTTAATATTACTCTATGCATTTCTGATTAAGTTATCGAATGTTTCTTCAGCTTTCATGCGGGATTGCGCCCATGCAATCGTGTGTTTATCGTATACTCAGAATTTTACACTTATTGGCAAGTTGCATTTGAGTATGTTTATATTTAAACCCGATACTTTTCAACCAATGATATATAATTTCCACATTCTTTCTCTGGACTTACTTGTTGACATAGATAAGTAAATCAAGTAACCTCTTTTAAGGTCTCACATTCTATTATTATTGTCTCTTTGGGGAATTTATTATAGAATATTACTTTTATCTTCGTTCTGTTTATTTTTAACTCATTTTTGTTTTTCTATTTAGATCATGTAGCTTGTATTGTAGAGTATCTGCAGTTTGCGATTATTGCAATACCATCACAATTCGATGATTTTTTTCAAATGAATTCCGTTTGTGTCCATTCTCACCTTTTCCCAGTTTGTCCATCAAAAAAGGCGATTGTTCTCATCAATATCTTCTGGATAGTAACTTTAATGTGAGTTGGTGGTTTATTGTTGTGTTACTACTTTGCAGTTAGTTCCCAGTGTTTTCAATCTATTTGTAAAATTTTCCGAATATCGATAATAAATTGATAATAAATGTTAGGCCGTGAGATAATCGGGTGGTAGTCACCTGTGTCTTCATTTTTTCTCTCTTGTACTGTAGTGTTATGCTTTGTATTGAAGTTGATGGGGTTGGCACTAGACCCCGATAGAATCGAAGGTTTGCGTCGCTGTTATGGTCCGAGATTGAGAGGCATAACCAGGATTTGGTGAACGTATTATGAACCATGATTAATCCCAAAGTTGATCGTAATTCGATTAGCAATATGAAGAAATCTGAAATAAGGTGTTGTCATGTGATTTTGGGACGTGTTGAAATTCACTTGCCTGAATAGAGCCATTAAATTGAA
>OY735211.1:17037848-17047848 GCA_963457665.1 Thysanoteuthis rhombus
TTAATCATAGGCTAATACAGCCACATACCCATTCACCCATCTATCGATACACACTTATCTGTACATTCAACAATATATCTATCTATCTATCAACCTATATTCAAATACATGACGACATACCTGTCCACCAACCCTTTATCTATGCACATTCGTGTTTCATTTATCTGTGTAAGATCGATGGCAGTGTGAAACATACGCGATTTTGAATTCACTTATCTTAAAACTTCCACTGTATATGCGCACGAATGCAACCGAACATGCAGTTAAATTGATATGCATATACAATCAATATATATATATATATATATATATATATATATATATATATATATATATATATATATATATATATATGCATAAGCTTTCATCATCTAGTTCTCTTCTTTCATCAATCTACCTATCTCCCTGTCCATTATTCTGTCTTTCAATTCATCAACCCGCGGCAAAGTTCACTTTCAACGAACGTACGTTAACTCTTTGGCTTACTGTTTTTGTATGCATGGAATAAGATTAAATTTACGTTGTTGTCTTCTGGAAAACACTTATCAAATTTTCGATTTTCTGAGCCGGAACATCTTTGAGGCATTAGAATAACTTTCAGATGGCAGATTAATTTCATTGATTTTTATAAAGTACCATTGCGCAACATGAATTACCGCATCCTACTTTGTCTCGGATTTGTTAACGAAGTTAAAAGTTACGCAATACAGATATACACCAAAGAGATTACTTTAAAGAAGCAGTAAACAAGTCAGATTCCCCATTCTTTAGAGAATACACCGGTTTTTGAAGGTTTGACATGGACAGAAAATATTAAGATGAACGTAGAATTATGTGAAATTTGGGAGGAATTGATAGTTGATTATTCCTGTTTACAGTCTGGGAAATATCATTTGTTGAATATCTTTGAACCACTGTTATTTTTTGTCACATACAATGTTGATCATTCATTCATACTATATAATCGAGAGGTGTTAGTCATTCCTTTATCATCTGTTCCCCTTTGTCTTTATATACTCATTCATTCCAAACAAAAATCTAAGAAACCTTTTACAAATACTGTTACCAGAACTATCAACATATATTTCTTCAGTCTTTAAATAAGTGCGACTTGCTGGATGACTCTGTTTTTATGCATCAATAATTGAGTTAATTCTATTTACAAAAACTATTTTTGTTTCGTTTTTTTTTTTATAACATACCATTAAATAGATTTTCAGTGGCTGATCGAATTGGTTATGAAAGATTGTGCAAAATTGATCATTTATTCTTTTTTCGGGAGATTTTTGTGATTACTGTCCAAGAAATGAACTATAAATCACTTATTCACATTTATCAATTGATCAACCCGGCATATCCCCCAGTTTTGCTTTCAGGGTCTTTGGTACGGTTTTGAGTGCATCACCTATAACGGCTACGACCCTGACTCATGTTCAACACTTTCAGTCCCCTTCTTCTTCTTCTTCTTCTTCTTCTTCTTCTTCTTCTTCTTATTATTATTATTATTATTATTATTATTATTATTATTATTATTATTATTATTAGTAGTAGTAGTAGTAGTAGTAGTAGTAGTAGTAGTAGTAGTCTATCTTTTCCACCAGTTGCCTGGTCGTCATCGATGAGGACTTGCTGACTTAAGTCTCCAACCCTCTTTTTAACACCCTCACAGTTCCAGGCAGCGTTGTTGTTTGCAATTTCACATCAGTTGACAGTGGTTACCGCTTGAAGCAGACTGATAGTGAGTCTCCTCAAGTCCACAGATTTTCTTCTATCCTCACATATCATAGCAGTGCAGTGGTTCGTACCGTTCCGAACATACACTTTTCTTTATCATTGCTGTTTGACCATTGCTGACGACTAATTCAATCCCTTCCTCTCATCTCCACTCCCTCCAATCTTGTTTTCAAAGTATTTGGTACGGTACTAATGGTGTTAGGCCGACTTCTATGTCTCACACTTTTTTAAAAGATTCATTTGCCAAGTGCTCGTATCTATCAAGCTTTCCACTCCCTTCCATATTCGTTCAACTATCCACTCTCTATCATTTGGCAGGTTCTTTACTTCTCGTCCAAGAATCCCAGGCCTAGTTTGATTTTTGCCTCGGTTGGGTAGTTGTTTTCGATGTCAATTCCAAGAATAATCTTTTGCTTCTATTTACCCAAACTGTCTCTGGTTTGTGCTAATACCGTTTGTCTGCACCGTTGAATCCCAGTCGTTTGTTTAGCTCCGAGATCATAATTGTTGCTACACCGTTGTGTCGGTTTTAGCAGTCCTCCTCAGCTATTTCACTATTCTGAACTTGATCAAATGATTCTGATAACAACACCTATTTGATTACATTGTCAGTGATTATAACAAACTTCATTAATTTTAGCAGAGAATTCAGCTGTGTATCAGGGAATAGTCAAAATACAACTTGAATTACGAAAATAAACCATATTCTCTAATACATTACTTCTAATCAGATACAACCAAGTGGTAGCAAAAGCAAAAAAAAAAAAATGTTTGGGTTAACCAAGTGTGAAAACACACACGTTATGGGACCAAATCTTGAATCTAATTCACGCACACTCTCGGGCAAATCAACGTGACCTCGTACGTATTGTTGGACGGGTCAGTGTGGACCTTATAACGTTATCGATATGTTTGAAAGCTAAAGCGTTGGTTTAAGATACAGATATGAAATTTATAGAAGATTTATTATAACCCCGAAAGAAAGGTGGCAATCCTCCGTATCGTGTATGTAAAACGTTAAGAACATTGTTGGTGGAATTGAATAAACCCATTGAAACCGTAAAAATAATTTATCGTATTGAATAAAATTGTGAATTGTGAGTTAGTGTGTGAAAATCCACGAAAGAAAAATGTGAGTAAATACGTATAAATCATATTCTCATTGATTTGAGTATCATCATGTCTAAGTGAATAGTTTTAGTGCTTTTGTACATTCATAGTCAATTATGGCAGTGTTCAAATATTGTTGTGGTCACAAAACAAAGGGTTGCCTAATACTTTTTTTTACAAATAAGCCCGTAACCCCCAAAATAATGATTGTATCATTATCATCGAAGATGAACTTCTGTAAGATTTAAAACTATTTTCTTGAAGTTACAGATTTCAAAGGAGAAAGTAAGTGTTATGGATTGAAAGCAAAAAGATATTTTGCAAAATGAAGGTTACCTGTTTTGATCTGGAACAAAAAAACTCATGAAATAATGACTTTCAGATTCAATATTCAGAACAATGTCAAAAAATCAAAAGATCAATATCAAATTACACTTGTTGACCGATTTATAACGGAAAAAAAAAAAACAGATGTTCCCTTTGGAAGTGGGAGTGAAATCTGAAACTTCACAAATTTATGGTTGGGAAAAAATAGGTTAATGAATTGAAATATGAAAAAATTCCCTTGAAAAGATGTTTATCTGATTTTTCGATTATATTTGACTTCAACAAATGTTCTAGGATCAATTATGGTTTGTTATCAATAGCGGAAATTGTCTTCAAAATTGAGCAAAATCTGCAACATTGCCCATTCCCAGTTATCCTACCAAAGAAAATAATTATATACTGAGAATCCAGTCGATAAATTGATAATACAACCGGCACAATTGAATCAAAGACTTGAATCAGATTATATCGATTTGTGTGAAAAACTGAATATATATATATATATATATATATATATATATATATATATATATATATATATATATATATATGCGTGTGTGTGCTTACATGTGTGTGTACGTGTGTGTGCATTAAAAATGTCTGATTTGGCTCTTTCACGAAAGGATGTAGTTTTTTTCCTACAATTGTGTAATATTTTTGCTTTCTGATGCCGAAAACTTATTTCTATTTCCGTTACCGTATTTAACGTAAACAAATCTATCAGCTGTAGTGGTATTACTTCAAACTCAATCTTGAAGCCTTTTGCCCCTCTGTCCAATCATCATTTGTGTGTGTCGGACTAAGATAAGTCAATATCTACTTTATAATATCCGTGTGAGGTGTCTGTCATATAACCAAAGGAATCAGATCAATATAAAAGACATTTGCAAAAGATTTCGAACCGCTTAAGGTGACGCACTGTTACTGCCTCGTAAAGCACTGCACTGACCTCCAAGAATCTCTATTTACATCTTGACAAAGAACGTCTGCTGTACAGCAAAGATATGCAAGTTAATCTCACAAACATCTGCAAGATAATACACTACTCAATGGTTTTGACGGAATAGAAATGGCAGACTAAAGTTTCTGTAATTCGAAAGTTACTAAGAAATCTTCAGCCAGCCGAAATGGTGTTCGACAATTACCAATCATTTATAATCGTGGTATTTTTAGAGTTACCAGGGACAAATAAAAAACCTTGCATAAGATGTTTATTACAATTGACTGCGTTGTAATAGTTACATGAAAGAAATAATTTAGTTATCTAAGGATATTTTGGGTGTCTAAACACAAAATATATGTTGAAAAAATGCATCTGGTTGAACAGTGAATAATAATCGCGTATTTCAAATCTTCTGCCTAAATTGGAGTGCATATTCTTTGCTTTAAATCATTCCAGATATAGGGGGTACTTTAACAAATGTAAGACTTTCGTAAAGTGAAGTCGTTAAAATCATTGAGAACGAGTTTGGTTTCTCCTGAGGTTCATTACTTTTATCATTATTTCCACGATTGAACTGCCAAAACAATGTTTAGCCGTCTCTACTTGAATTCTGTTCAGTCTGAATGTTCTGTTGCCGTTATCAGCTGCCTGTGCAGCATCATGTTTTAATTTGAAATCGTACTTGAAAATAAATCTAATGTCTACTTGAAAAGGAGGGTTTTATCGACATGAATTGTTATAAAAAAAAAAGTTCCCACAAATTATGTTTATGATTTTCTTGGATGACGGTTGTGTAAAATGATTTGTTAGCTACCGGAAACATACTGGAAGTGGAAATTATAACTTGCCGTTGCAGCAAGAGATTTGCTTCCCGCAATATCCTTTAGTTTGACGTTTTCTTTGTTCTGGGAGCATTCAAATAATAAATTGTTTGTGCAGTTCGGTGTGTGTGTTTTGTTTCTTCTCCTATGAGAATTACCTATTTGATGATAAATAACAACATTCCTGACGAGAAAAAAACTCTTACTTTACTTAATATTAGGTGTAACTCTGATCTTCCTGTTCTTCAACTATTTCATCATCATCATAAACGACACAAAATTACTAAGTTAAAAGTAATCACCCACTGGGTACGACCTTATAACGTGATTGCTATTCTCAACTCATAACCGAAACTGAATATGAATATGAATGTCCAGTATTCCCACATAGGTTAATAACCATAATAGTGGTATAACTGCTATTTTGAATGTATTCGCTTCACACAATTCTATCTTAATTCACTGCCGTTGTCATGAATCTCAAGTGTTTGAGTGCATTGAATCGTACCGCATTCTGCACCCTATGTAGCATGCTTCCTTGTATGTCCTTTTTGTATCCTTGACACATCACATGGAATCGTCTTGATGATAATCACAGGCTTGATTGGCTGCTTCGATGGGTAGAGATCTGCAGTCAGTGCATTTTTCTCGGTTATGACAGCCTAATTACAGGTGTAGAAGAAATCTTTTTTCTTTTGGATGTTAAATTTAATAAGGTTGGTCTTATGTACAACAACTTGTAACCAAGTCCCCGATCAGAATACTCGAAAAAATCCATCGTGGTCGTAAAGAGAGCTATGGTGAGCTCTAATCCCCGGTTGACAGATATTCTATTGTTGTATCGGCAGAGTTTCAACCAAACTCTTCAAATGCAAGTATGTCAAGACCCATGGTTCCCTTAAACTATCCCTCTTGCCCGTGAAATACGGATTAATGGTGTCGCTACCACTCAGACCGTGGACAAAGTATATAACATGATATGAACACGGTATAACAAACATTTCATACATACACCTAAAGCTCTGAAAGATCTCTTCCACGTTCGTTCCATCGTAGTACAGGCACATCATACTGACTTTGGTGTTATTTGCACGTATGGCAAATTTTCGTGCAGGATACTGCAGATGCTGTACATGATTATCTGCTTACTGCATGGATTCCAAATAAGAAGCATCCATGACAGACTTTTACGTGACCCGACACTCTCCCGGCACTCTCCGTCTCTTCTTTGAATTCCCCACGCAGGTAGAGATTTGTTGAGCCAAAAGCAGGTCACGGCTGCTCGATCTCACATCATATCTAACAGAGGATACTCAGAGTTTGCTTTGTTTGGTGCCATACCAGAAAAAGTTTCTGTGGGTTAGGAATTGTTAACTGCTCACTAACTTCGTTTACTAAGCCTACTTTGGTTCGGATGAATATGTTCTCGTCTCATCAGAAGTGTATAATCTCTATTCTGTCAGGTACAATATTCAGCGACGAGTCTTCCAATTGTCATGCAATGGTTCCAAATGTTTCATTTTTATGGAAAGATTAGTGTCGTATTGTGTACTTAGTATATATGATCACTGATGTCTGTCTGTTATATTGTTGCTTCTGAAGAATACTGGTCACTATGGTCTTCTAGCAAAGGATTTTCACTCGGCTTACAGAAGGGGCAGTTCTTCTCTGTATTATATACGTCGTAGGATGATTCCAGCAAATGTGATACCAGTTATGGGGTTGGTATTAACTTGATATTTTTTCCACCAAAAGCACCTTTTCACAGAAGGTGTTGAAATCGTTTTGGCCCACCCTTTTGATACCCAGTAGCTAATTGACTAGGTTCTGCACTCAAGTCTTAGATATGATATCTGGGTCCAAACCTTTGATACCCTTCTATGTCGGGTTTTTTTCTTTCTTCAAAAGACAGCTTTCCCCTAAGTATAACTTCAAGGGTAGTCACTATTGATTTAGGGGGGTTAAAAATACATCTAGTAAAGAAGAATATCTTTATTTAAATTGAATCAAAAAAAGCGAAACTATATTTCATTAGTGAATATTTCAGCATTTTTTTTGCGAAAAAAACGTATTATATGTAAGTTAACGAGTAAAAATGGATTTGTACGTTGCATTTCTACACCTGTATATACGTTACATGCGGTATTTATGGTTGGCTGACAAAAAGTGAAACAAGAGAGAAAAGTTACAGAAAGAAAATATAGTATCAGTATCTTCTTAGGTGTTATGGATGCAATGGTTTCATACTGGAGAGAAGCTATCGTATAAATATTAGAAGCATGCCTATAAAAACGTCAATATGAACATTTTGATTTGAATCAAGAAAATACTATTAGTTCGTAAGACAAGTAGTTTGGCTTGGAAGAAAGTTCTATACTAAGTCTCAGAGTAAGTTTGGCATTATCTGATTGGGAAAATGCCGATCTAGCCTGTCTGGCTTGCTCATCAAAGTTCTGTTTTTGTGAGATTTTTTTCTTAAAGTTTGATATAGATAATCTCATGGGTGATATATACCTGTATGTGAATGCTTATCAACAATCTCTTTCATCTGGTTCTCTTTCATACAAATACATATCCGTGAAGCCATGTACCCATACAGCCATGTAAACATATATCTTTTCCAGTAAAAGTGAAATATTTGCCTGTCCATGAGGCACATTAATAAACTCGTGTCTGCGTGTAAAGGGGCAGCATATATGAATTTACACAATCGCAAGCGTATGAAACGTACGTATACTAGGTACTATGTACGGGAAACATCACAAAACAATTAGCTTTTCTCTATTTTATAATACTGGACACGACTGGTCATAGCGAAATTTGCTCTGCATTTGGTTCTCACTTACTCTGTGTGTGTGTGTGTGTGTGTGTGTGTGTGTGTGTGTGTGTGTGTGTGTGTGTGTGCACCAGGGAATTACACAGCAATGCCCAGGAAAAAATATGACACAAAAGCCAACAATGTTTCTTACGATTTTTTTAAACACCTGTGCACTTTTTTGGCAGGCACTGTATACCTTCTCTCGAAAACCTTTTTTAAAAAGTGCCAAGTTTAGCATCATTGGTACATTGTAAATTGAACTCCCTCTGAAATATTTCGAAACGATTTATCTCCAAATCGACAAATTTACAGTCGGTCCAAAGTTTTGATGAATTAAAATCACATCAAATTGAAAGGATAAATATCATGATATCCTCAACCTGGATTCGATCTCAGTCCAGCAAATCTATTTTGCATGCTTTTAACAGCTTTTGGTCATTTGAGATCTCTTACAGAAATGGACAAATCTTTGATTTGAAAGATAAAAAATTTAGTTAGTACCTTGAACAAACCCCTCAAAAATCATGATCACCGATCCTTTGTTCATCGTAAGGGTTATTTTTCAACAAATGTCAACCCTCCAGAGTTCAGTTATTTTGGCAGCTCTAAGAATGCAAGCGAGGAGAGAAACAAACATACACACATTCACCTTATTTATTGTGGTAAACACAAACGCACACGTACACATATATAAATATGTGTTTGTGTGTATGTGTGTGTGTGTGTGTGTCTGCTGAGGTTAATCCATCAAAAATGTTAAGAGAATTAAACATAAAAAAACTAACGATGTATAAAAGTGCACCCTAACATTAGGAGGGCAGAAGAACGTAGGACGAAGTATGAACTGAGACAAAATTCAACGAGTTACTCGTTCTTACAGCTCAAAAATCTTTATATATATATATATATATATATATATATATATATATATATATATATATGTGTGTGTGTGTGTGTGTGTGTGTATATATAAATATATATATAATGTGCACTGTTGAGAGTGAGACAGACTAAGGAGTGAGGTGTTTGGAGTTAAGGTTTATTAATCGTTATAAGTAAAATATCCATACATGTTTCGGGATTCTTCCCATCATCAGTGGTGTGTGCTGTGTGTATTAAAATGTCCCATGTGGAACCAGAGTCCACTGCCAGGAGCTATGCAGTGTGGGTAAATTGTGTTGTCAGGGCTGCTGGAGGCCTCCTGCTGTGTGGGAGAATGTCCAGTAGGTATCAGGTCTTTGGTTGAGCAGCAGCAGTTTGTCTTTGGGAGGGCAGAGTGTGTCAAAGTAGTGGGTAGTGATGTGGAGTTAGATTTTTTGGTATGTTAGGGGTAGTGTAGGTGGAGGGGTGGTGAGGTCAAGGAGCTACATAGGTATCAACCTTAAAAGTTATTGAAAATGTGTTGGCTATGATTTGGACAGGGGTTATAACTAGCTAAGGTGACATTTATCCTATGGGTCTGGGTGACTTTGAAGTTTCCATTATTGAATGTGTCTTAGATGTGACTGTGGGGATATTAATGGTAGGAGTTTTGTGTATTAGGGTTCTGTGTGATGAGGGTTGTTCAGTTTAGTGTTTAATCCATTAGGATGTAGGGTTTTAAGTTTGTTGATCCACATGTCTTTGAGTTTCTCTAGAACTTTAGTTATGTCAATTGGAATAGTTTTTTCTTTTTTTTTTCTATGATGGTAAAGCTAGCGGCAGTGGCAAAATTGTGGTTAGGTGTGCGAAAGTGTAGTACTACGGGAAGTGGGCTACGATTGTTTTTTGACTTGATCCTATGTCTATAATTGTTGAGTCTAATATTAAATTGCCACTCGGACTTGCCTATGTACTGTAACTTACATCTATTGCACTCTAGACGGTGTGTAATGTTCTTACTGCGGCAGTTGGTATTGTGATATATGTGGTAACTCTCTTTTGTGGTAGTGCTTGTGAATGTGTTGGTGTACTTTAGGTGGTTGCAACTTAGACTGTTTCTTATATTGCAAGGTGTGCAGAGTTTAATTGTTCTAGGTGTATTTTTGAGTACGACTTTATTGTTATATATATATATATATATATATATATATATATATATATATATATATATATATATATATATATATATATATATATATATATATAAAAAATACAAAGAAGCAGTTATATTACCATGCCATTCCATCCGTGTTTGTCAGCTATGATTTTAAAAAATGGCTTATAAAATACATGTGTTTTTTTTTAATTCTATAAAGGGTATTATCA
>OY735211.1:17050348-17072848 GCA_963457665.1 Thysanoteuthis rhombus
GAGTAAGTACAGGTGTCCGTAGGAGCATTCACATATATATATTCATCATATGATGTACCATAGAAAAAGAATAATTGTTGAAGTACGTATACTAAAGTGAACGCAGTCCTTCAAAAAGTTCTACCTGAAGTATTTCTGTAACATGATTATTTACACGTTTCCTCGTTTGATATCTTCAACCGTCTCAGCAGAGCTTACTACAGCATCCAAATATACAAAAGCATCATTTTGAATCATTACTTGAAACAGCTGCATCGTGTTTGTAGTGCGTGATCACTATATATATATATATATATATATATATATATATATATATATATATATATATATATAATATTTTCGTTTGTGTATTTATGCATATGTGCAGCACATTAAGTTCCAATATCGTTATTCGTGCAAATAAAAGATAGTTTTCGCCTATGGTAAACGTGTTTCATCGTCCGATTCCTCTAAATTTACTTTTTGAGATGTAAAAGGTTTTTATTTCTGAGCAACTTGATTCTCCTTTAATTTTGCATCGTAGTCTCTCTCTAACTTCATTTTGTGTCCACAGCAGAGTTTTTCCGCCATTTTGTAAAACATCACCCTTTACTCTTATGGTCTTTTGGGGGACTTAATCGTTTAACATTACTTTCGTCTCTCATTTATTTATATTTGAGCCTACGTTTTTGCTTTACGTATTCATATTAGTCATGATTGATTCTCCTGGTACATCTGACGTCATTGCAACGTCATTGCCAAATTTTAAATGATCTAAATATTATAGTATATGTTTATTCTCATTACGTAGAAGTATATATATATATATATATATATATATATATATATATATATATATATATATATATATATATAAACACAGTTTATAATCAAGATAGATATCTGGAAATTATTGCCAATTTTTAGAAAATTTCCCACGAATTTTTTTAGGGTGTAGTTGTCCCTCTTTAATTATTTTTGATAGAAATTACAAAGGGCATTTGATGACTTTCACTGATCTACTCAAGCCAGCCCCATATGTGCCAGTATACTTAATATCAGCATCGTAGGTCCAAGAGTGTGTCTCATAATATCTTTCTTTGGCTAGAAATAATTACAATTTATCCCCTGATGTCCTCATTTAACCTTGAATTTCAACTTCAAATAGCCCATGATCTTAGCTGTAAAGAATTGTACTCTTACACAAGATCAAACTTCCACCGATATTGAACCGACATAGTCCATGTCTTCTGCTAAAAAATGATGCCCCGTATACAAAATTCAGGTTATGTCAAAAGTGTTATAATTGAATTGTCAGAAAGAATTTCAAAGAAAATGAAAATTCATCTTCTGCATGTTGTCCACCGTGGAATGATCAACTGCTACACGAAATTTCAGACACATACGAGCGAAATTGTGGCTCACTGAGGGGAACAGAACGGCACACACATATATATATATATATATATATATATATATATATATATATATATATATATATATATATATATATATATATGTATATATATATATATGTATATATATATATCCACACACACACACACAAACCCACACACACACATATATATATATATATATATACAAACACAGACATACACACACACACACACACACACACACACACACACATATATATATATATATATATATATATATATGAAAGTGGAACAAGGATGCATCATGATGGGCATGGGAAAACCTTAGATTAGGCCATCATGGAGCCAAAACTTACTTAAAATCACTCTAAGGATGTACATGCGTGAACCACATATGTTAAAAACGCAATTATGAACCATGAAGTTCTTTTAAATCGAACAATGTGGTAACGTATTTGTAATATTCTATCCTGAGGCTGTTAATTACGGAGTTGGTGAGAGATTGCTCTATTCCACGTATTTGGTACGAGCAAGACCTTTTCCTCATCAATCAACATCAATGCTTTGAGTTGGCGAAACATAAGACAACTCTGTTCTCCCTTTAATGTTAGTATACAGCTCATCTTCAAATTTCTATTGAACGAAAATTTTCTTGATTATATTTATTTCAACTGACTATTGCAGATAATACTTTTTGGTCAATACTTCAAACCGACTGAATGAAATATACACCCATGAACGGTTGCAAAACAACCTCAGATGATTCTATATAAAAGAAAGCAAAGATAAAATTTTCTGGACATGTAAAGTATGGAAAATATACACTTCCAACATTTGTAAATTATAGGTTCTGTAAATTGTACTTGCAAGACGCCTGCAAATGTGCAATTTAGCTTCTCAGCTCTGCATGAAATCTCTGTAAACCCTACAACAGATCCGGACATTTACTATCGCATGACTGAAATACAATAATCGCTAATATGTTCGTGTGATTCATTTTTTATCACTCTATTGCAGTAAGTTGTTACAGCATTTGGAATTCAAAACTATAAGCAAACGCTTTTTTTCCTTTTTTTAAATTTTTTCTCTACCGGTTAAATCTTTATTTCGACAAAGTTGCTGGCATTCATACAAAGAATGAATAGGTGTGTCTAGTGGATGTTTTAGTGCCTGACTGATTTAATTATTTTTAGTTAAACGTATTTGTTGACATGTTTTGCAATCTTTATGAATTCAATAACAGAACTTTATCGTCAGTTATTGAGTTAAAATGATCCACTCTAACGTTTGATTGTATTAGTGATTTGCTTACACGTTGAGTCTAAAAAGCATCATGATGAAATCAAAATGATGATCAAGTACCTAATAAAAAAGATATAAGCAGCTACCCCAAATTTTGATAAATTTGACCATGAGAAAAGTACTTTTAAGCTAAGTTCCAACGTTTCCCTCAAAGTTGTCTTCTTTCTTATACCACATGCACTGGTTTTCCAAAACATCATGCATACCAAAAGGCAGTTGTGTACTCTACATATGGTTTGTGGAATTAGGAGTAGCTCTCAAAACTCAGACCCCCCTCCCAGCTATTACTATTTTCCCTACTGCAGCCTAAAATAAGGGTGAAGTGATAGGATCCAATCAGAATAGAATACCACCAGACCAAGGGAAAATCGTATTATCAAGGTAATCCATGAAGAAAGATCTTTAAAGGTACCCGACATAATGCCAAGCATTGTTGAAAACTCAATCTATATTTTAATTTTACGTGATTTAGTTTAATGGTCAAAGAAGATATTAATAATGTTGGTGTGAAAAACATAAAGATATGAAGAAAGTAGTTGAAATAAAGATTAAAACTCTATAACCCCAAAAAAGGATGAATAGTTCAATTTGTTTCTAGATACATTATTTCTATGTGAATTTTGGATGTCTTAAAACGATATGGAGAAGGTTAGAGTTCAACTAATTGAAAAAAATTAGGATGAGTGGGACTCCTTGAAAAATACTAATTTTATATAAATCATGTGTTTTGTTTTTAATTTTATTGTTTATCTAATTTTGTATTCTTTTCAGAATCAGATAGAGATCATTCATTGGTGGGTGGTTGGAATTGAAAAATAATTAAGTTTTATGTCTTAATTTTGTTTATTTTTGATTTACAGATGTTTTTGTCAGCATTATAATAGAACTGAATCCAGTTGTTCTGAACAGCAAACCTCAGTAAATTTCCTTTCAGTTTATTTTCCCCTTTTCTTTCTTCTAATTTACTGATGTTGCTGAATTGGAAGGCATACCAAATCATTTCAAATTATATTTACCCAGTAAAGACTTTTGCCAAAATGATATTTGATGAATGGAAAATGTCGCTTTCGCACTCTCTGAAAAAAAATACTACAAAAGACAATAGAATAAGTTTGTTGTCTTGCTTTAATAATCGTTTTGCACCATGGATTACTGCCAAAAAAATGTCAATGGATCTGCTCAGGGAATATTTTTATTCAATCTAAGCGTCGGTCTGAGAGCAAGAATTACCTGGCTAGTCTTGTGGATTACTGTCGGTATCAAATGAGCTGGTTCTATTTCTATGACTTTGATGGATCCCTTATCTTGGGCAGTCTATCAGACCAGTACTGCACCTCACTCATTAGGATACTGAGGGGTATCATTCAAATCCAGATATATAGTTATATTTTCTGTTATCGTGTTTTACTTCAACGCTATATTGTTTGTTTACGCCACAGATTAGGCGACATTACTCTTAAGTTGCCCGAAGTTCTCAGAAAAGGCATTGCATTTATCATTAATTTTTGTATTGGTGTTCCTTCCATGTTTTTGTTTTTTTCAATACATGCAGTTTGCTTAACAGTCTTAAGATTTGAAATTAGCAAGAGCAATGAAAAAGAACGCCATAAAATATATCGAGAAATTTACATAAAATATACATAATTTTGATGATAATTATTTTAAGAAATCCACACAATCAATATATCCGTGTGAATACTATGTAAAAGGAGTTAAAAGTTTGTGGGACTCAATGTATTGAGTATTTTCAATGTGAATTCAGTAAAATCCGATAGTAGCATTTAAAATGTGTAACCACTACATTGAACAAAATGATGTAATGGCTGTTAGGCTATATAATTGAAGAAGGGGCAAAAAGACTGATGTTCCCGCTGAATTCAAGTTGATGGCTTGGTAAGAAGAGTTGGGAAAAGAAAGAAAAAAGCTGTCAGCAGCCTGGAAAGTGAAGACCAAAGGATGAAGGAAGGATGATCTTGGATAAAAATTGCAAAATTAGCCAGATTTTGTCTGATTTTATTCTCTCTAAATATGAGAACTGATGAGTGTATCAAAAGTAAATATATTTTCATTTCAAGTTTTTTTGAGTCTTGCTATAAAGTTATTTTATTTAAATCTTAGTTGAAATCGGGAAAAGCTTACTGATTTCACTCAACTTTTGAGAAAGTTTTTGCTATGAGTAACGGGCCGTACTTGGTGACCAGGAGTGGAATATAAAGTTTTTATTATCCCGTGTCAGAGTATTAAGCCAACGGAATAAATTGTCTAACTGATTTTCCTTTTAATCGAGTGTATTATTAAAGATACTTTGAAGTTTCACAAGTTTTCGCTCGTTGAGGATTTTTTTCGTTCAACATACATTTTAGACACATACATAAAAGCCATAATAAATGCTGTTCAAACATGTTTTAGTCTTTACAAAATACGACGCAGTCTCCTCTTACTTTAGTAGCGGTTATCGCATCATCTTAGATATAATGTTCATAAGGTGAAAGA
Organism: Thysanoteuthis rhombus; assembly: GCA_963457665.1. Classification (NCBI taxonomy): domain Eukaryota; kingdom Metazoa; phylum Mollusca; class Cephalopoda; order Oegopsida; family Thysanoteuthidae; genus Thysanoteuthis; species Thysanoteuthis major. The sequence continues at coordinate 17,055,520 of OY735211.1, forward strand.
ATTCACATTTCGTTTTTCTATTTGCGTGCCACTGACAAGGGACTGGTTGCAACGACTCTTAGTGATAAACAGTGAAGAGAAAGTAAGATTAATTCGTTGCCCACAAGCATAAACAGAAAACTGACATAACCGAGCGTGACCACAATTTGAACAATGTTTACTAATACTTTCACCTCATAATTCTAATATCTTTGTTTTGTTATGAAAAGAGATATTTGCGACCTATAAAAAAAGAAGTATCGATTTAAAACCTAATTATTTTATTTGCTTGTCTATAACTGGAACTTCTCTGCTGCGAACAAAAGATGCCCCAAGTGTTCTACTATCATAGATAGGATATCTGCCACCCATAGCTTCAGCTGTGCAGTGAATGGTTGGGGGATGGTTCTCGGTTAAAAAAAGAAAAAGTGCAAAAAGATTTTTGATAAAGAAATGACTTCTGAGTCCGTTAATAGTTTTTAGAAAGGCCATAGACATTCGAAGAGATTTTTTTCTCAAATGGTTTGACTCCTTGTGTCCGTTTCACATCAGATTAGAATAGTACACGTGACCAAAGTCTTGGAATGAATCAATCTAGATGTTGTGGCAACAACACAACCAACAAGAAAATGTGCAATCGAGCAAAAGAAAAAAAAACTTTTTGAAGACCTCTGTATTATTAAAGATAGTCATTTGTTACTCAATCGGAAACGTGTTGAGGAGAGTTCACAGTATTTTTTTAGATAAAATCAAGACAATAAAATATATCTTAGAATTGAAAATACTCAGTTTTGTTATAAAGTTCCAAAATGCAATGTTTGGACTTTCGTACATGTACAATGCAAAACTATACATTTTTTCGACTGAAGTTATATTACAAAATTTGAACACGAAAAAAAACTATTAGTGTATAACATCATTGAAATTGGTCAAACAATCGATCAACTATTCCCAACAATTCTTTTACTACAATATGTTAATCCTCGAGTAAATTAATCAGATATAATCGACAAAGTAACATGAAGAGCGATGATATATCAATTCATCAGACGTAAGTTCAGTTACGTCTCCACATTAAATCCATTAGTAATGAAATATTAGTAAGGTATTGAATCTATATTCTCTGTATTGTTCCAATAGTAGTATATTCACAGCAAGTACGTTGGATCTCTGAAGCTTCCCAAAAAGAGCATTATGTGACACAAGGTCAAATAAATAGGGGGCTTTGCCTAATGTCAGTACAAAAATTGCTCCTAGCCTTGCAATTAGTGTTCGCAAAGGCACAAGGATGGGCCCATCCATCCTCTTTTTAGTGCAGTAGGAGAGTACGACTGATTTCCTCAAGACTGTGCAAGGTGATTTTTTGTGGTTACAGGACGTATCCTAGGCCTCTGCCCTGAGCAATACTGAGCTCCAATAAGACCTCAATGGCTACCTGGAGTAGGAGTACTTTAAATTGTATTTGAAGTACGTTTATATATACAGGCTTCACCACAAGAGCAAGATATGGCACGTGACCATTGCATATGGGGAGTTCGAAAACAATACTCCAGTTCTTGCAACTGGTGTAGTAAAACCCGTGACAGGTCTCAGTAAGCCATTTACCGGTATTGCACCGGAAAAAAGGCTTCCAAAAAACTAACTGCTAGGAGATTTCTTTAACGCCATCATTTATTGTTGTTTGATACCTAAGTGACTACACCAGATATTGTTGATGAAGTATTTATCATTTATTAATCCACAAAATACAAAGGGTGCATGAGGAGATAGAAGTTATCACTTTATTAGTAGCAGCTGTCGTTACGTTCGTACGTAATGTTTATTTGTAAGAGATCATAATCGTCAGTCATCAAGTGACTCCTGTCGAATTGACAGACCGCATATCCTCTCTCTGATTTACTCTGCATTTCGGCTGTGGATTTCATGCTAATTCACACGTACATAATAGTACAATTTTGTCATTAATTCTTGAGTTACTTATGGCTTCTTATTTCTGAATTTCAATTGTTGATGTTATCGTAATGTACAATGTATGTAGGCATAAAACTCATTTTCAATTGATCACAACAATGAATTCATCAACAATTCATTTGCATTAGACATAAAATAGACATTCTCTAATGTACGAAGTTTTCACCACTGACAATATATATTTGGCCTGGTTTTCATGCAGTGCATACAAACTAAGTGCTGGAACCCTTTATAATCTTTCCCTTTTCTTTCTATTCTTAGATGCTTGTTTTTCTTGTTACTGTAAGCAAAAATATTCATAGTTCGAATCTTGTTAGTCCTAGATTCGCTAATTCGGCACCATCGATGGTTCGGAGCAGTGATTTAAACCTCGCCCTACGGTTCATTTACAATGTAGTATCCATTCTCCTCCTTTTCCCAACCGACCTTCAAATTCTCGTTACCGGTAAGACTCGGTACCTTCGATGGAAATCTATATATAACTATATTTTCATGAAATTAAAATCTTTAGTTGATGAAAACCTTTATTGGAAACCCTGCCAAGACATTCATCTCTCTTTTAAACCATTTTTTGCAATTTGGAGAAAAAATATCTATGACTTTTCAAAAGGGGTTTATTGTTATATTTATGTATATCATAGAAATAACAACTGATTATGTAACAAATAATATCATGAGTGATATGTTATAAAAGATTATATCAAAGCTCATTTACTCAACTGATTATATGAACATTGATCCAATATATGTCAGATTAGAAATTTACGTTTAAATGTCTACAGTTGGCTCTTGAAGAAGAACTACATTCAAATCTATAATCAAAACATGTACAACTTAATGCAATAACAAATGATTAGATAAAATGAATAACAAATTTGCTAAAGAGGATATGATGAGAATAAAATGGCCCTGAAATTTAGAATAGGAGCTTCAAAATCAATCTGCCTTCATCGAATGAATCATAATGAATTTTGTTAGTTTCTCGTAGATTTTTCTCTTGAAATCGAAAAGTTTTTACTCAAAAATATTCTAAGAAAAAATATTACGATTCCTGCGGTTTACAGCTAAATAATTTTTTGCATTATGTGTTTTCAAAAAAATTCTCTGATTTTTCTTAAAAAAACTGATTTTTACAATGAGATCATTTTATATAAGTGTATTTTTTTTTGTTATTGCTCAGATATCGAGATCTTTCAAAAATTCTTTGTTTTACGCATTTTAATTCCAAGACTACGGAGAAATTAAATCTGTTGATTACTTTAAAGCAACTAATCGTGAAATCTGTTTTGGTGACTTTGGAATCCCAACAAACTGAAAAAAATAGACTATAGCATTGCACTTTCAATCTCATTCATTAAATAAGGATCATGGTTTGTGAAAAAATGTCCCGATTATCATTTTCATTGAGATAGTCAGATCGCCTTTATAAATTGATTAGGTATCAGTATGTGTTAAGGAATGTGCATTTTTTTGTACTTTTTGCTTTAAATTTCACTTGTTCGAAAATTCCGCTTAAAACAACTTCTTTTTTATTTAAAGCTCTGCGGATGAGTGAACTTCAACTTGTACAGAAATGATTAAAGCAAAATAAAAGTGGTCGGACCCAATATATCAACTGGAAGTGATAAGAACATTTTGAATGCTGCTTATCTGTTATAAGTCGTGACTTAGAATTTTACTGAAGTCATTTGAGAGTAAATCGTATGACTCACATAATATGTTGGGACAATGTTTATATTATCAATTAAGTGTTTTAGTTATGACAGTTCCCCCTATAACAACTTACTCACTACAAAATTGGTTACATAAGCAGTTAGTTTCCATAACGATATACATAAATAAAACAATTGACCCCTTCTAAGCAATCATTAAATTTACGTCAATTATTTTCAACCAGATGTATTCTTGATGGACGGTAGATTATAGAGCAATAATTCATAATCATACTTCGTTTGACATTTATCAGTATAGTGGGCTTGACCATCATGGTGTGCCTACGGCTGTAATTTGTGCCGGATTATGATGAGATTATTAGCAAGACTGGAAGTCAGGTCTAACAATTCTTTTCGAAATTTCGATAGTTTCTCTCGCAATTAAAATGATGAACGAATATTCAATACGGATATTACTTTTAGATGTTTGAATATTTTGATTCATGACCTTTTTCTTTCACTGACTGATGTTAATTTTGTTTATTTAACAGAAAAATGGTAACGACCTAGAATTCACAAACGTCAAGCTCATAGGAATTTAATGAATATCGAGAGCAGGTCGAAAATCATAGACCACTGCCAACTTATACGGTTACATTTATTTATAAATTCAGTCAAGGTTCCTTGAAACTTATTTCGTGGTTAACCTCTACGGGAAACATTTTCTAAAATTGAATTATGATCCTCATGTGAGTTGTTTTCTCAGACCTTTTGACAAACATAAACCTCCATAGAATTAAGTAACAATTTTTGATGTTTTCTCCTGTCAGTGCCTAGAGTTCATTTACAAAGCAGTATTCTTCATCCACCTATTCCCAGCCTTGCTTATCTTCAGATTCTGTCACCAGAAAGTCTGGGTCGCTAAGATGGAAATCTATACATAACTATTTTGAGTCGAAACACAAACACGTAGTAGGTGATTTGTACCCCACCCTAAAAAACCATAACATTTACTAATTTTTTTTTGTAATGACGTCCTTAGGATGGCTTGATGTGGTTTTAATTTTTCCTTGAATTGACCAGTTATTTCAATCTTTTCACATCGATCTTCAATATAAACATTCATTTGATGATTACTATTATAGTTATCTCCGAAGTCAAAAATCATCTCTGGTATCCAGTTTTTTGAAACCATGATAAATCCATAAGTTGTTTCGAATTATCTCAGCTGTTGATGGTACTAATACTTAACGTATGAGTTACAATAAGGTTATTTTCCGATAAGTATTTCATCTTTAGAATTGTTTAATGCACGAGCTTTCTTTTCGGTTTTCTGATTTGTTTCTTGAAATGACTCGACCAGTAATTACGATTTTGACACGGATATTCGTGCAGAAAAACGGTACAGTAATAATTGGACAACATGATAGTAAACTTTTGGTTGATTGCTTCATCTTTTTAGCCGTCGAAGATTGAAGAAGAAGAAATTGTGAAGAAATATTAGACTAATTACAGAAGGAGTTTTATCGATGTTTCAACGATAAAAATTTCTAAATAAAATGTATTATTGCCAGACAGCACTGTAAGGAATGTATTGGTCTTCATATCATGAATCGATTGATTCGGCTTTGTCCAGCGATCCCCTTCCGAATTTCACCCCTGGGAACGGAGAGAAAAACAAAAAAAGAAAAAGTATACTACAAAGAGAACGCTTTGGGATTAATTCGTCTTTTAAACTAATCAATTTTTTTCATTTTTGTCTTGTCTTTGTTGGTTATACTCAGACAGATAAACACACACTGATATATTCCAATTCCTTCCGGACACCCATAACAAACATCCCTAACACACATTCACGATACATAGATAGATAGATCGATAGATAGATAGATAGATAGATATATGGACAGATTTACTCGAATTTTTCGTCGTTCAAGAAGCATTTCCCCTGACAGATGAAGGCTTACATCTTTATTGGGTTTTACGCCAATTTTTCAAAACATTAGTCATTTTGTATATTTCTGCTTGGATTTTTAGATTTAAGGGTATTATCATGCAAAGTTTATTCGGATTTTAACCCTAATTTTAGTTCAACTTTTTAACACAACGTTTTGGTCGTTGTACTGAACGGCTGTCTCCAATGATGAATGGGGTTTTTTTTTTAATCATTGGGACGGAAAGACATCAGTCCACAACTGATCGTACACGATTGACCATGTCTGATGAAGATGCATTTTACCTCTTATCCCCTACCCTAAAGGCATCGATCCTCAACAATTATTTTTGATAGCAATTAAACAATAATTATGGAAGATACCTATTATCTATGACATAATAGGGTATAACTGCAGAGACATGCGAAGACAAATGAAATTATCTAAATACATCCGTCACTTGAACACAGCCGTCAGGTACAACGACTGAAATAGAGCAATAAAAATTGAACCAAGATGAGGGCAGAAGTTCACATCACATAAGTCTGTATGCCATCCAGTAATGAATACGAACTTGTGTAGTCACCTCTTATAACATTCAATTCTTGTTTTCATTCGGAAAGACTAAGAATATTTACGTATCGGAGTTATTTTAGATCAGTTTAATCTGTGTCTTCAGAGACACTAAACATTAGGAGGTTTATATCACTACTGAATCAGGTGAGATTAGATTTGCAAAGTTCGTATCATTCGTTAAGTGCTCTGCCCATTGGGTAACTCAAAATATTTTCTATTCTTTAGTCAACAAATCGTTACAATAATGTCTTTGTTCGTTTCTTTCTTCTCAAATTTGGCATTTATCATATGATTAATGATAAATTAACAAGCTGGCAAGAAATCATTTCATTATGCTGATCTATGCTTTCACTTATACTAGCAAAATTTTGGGGCTGGTAACTGTGCAGCCCTTACTACTTCTAGGTACCTCCCGATGGCTCAAATAGGGTAAGCTAAGCACTTGCATCTGATTACAAATTGTGTGCGGCTCCATATTTATCAAAACATTGTGTCGTACATTGGTTTGTGATTTTGAAATGAACAAAGATACGCATCATTTGAATAAACCATTTGTTCTACACGTAAAACGGGTTTAACACACCCGGTATGCCTGTGGAAATTGATTGAGTAGCGGCGAATAAGACATCATCATTTCCACCCACAAGCGTCAACGATTAAATTGTAACAATCAAAAGTAACTATTATTTATGAAATAGATCGAGATTTACTACAGTAACATGCAAAGGCAAATGAAATTACTCAAGTATAATAACACACATGGACAAACGAAAATCTAACATCCAAAAACATGTCGAAAGCAACATCCTCCCCCCTCCCCCATATATATATATATATATATATATATATATATATATATATATATATATATATATATATATATATATATACGTGTGTGTCTGTCTGTCTGCTGGTGTGTGTGTATAGTCCAGAAACTTCACAGCTTTAACAAAAACCACCGAAAATTTTTGAATATATTTTTGTGTCACTTCAGTCATCTACTATATATATATGTATATATGTATATATATATGTATATATATATGTATATATGTATATATGTATATATATATATATATATATATATATATGCTGAAATTTGCATGTTTAAATATTCGTACTTGTATTTTTCTACATAATTTTTTTTACATTCTCCCATCCATTAATATCTGCCTATCTACCTATGTAATTCTGTTGAGCATCTTTATGCCTAATCACAGAAATGCTTCTGCTCAACCTGTCAGTTCCAAATCATTTTACAATGACATTTATGAACCCCTGATGAGAAATCAACGTTGTTACTGCGATATCTTGACGCCATTACTTCGAATTATCAACAATAGAGAAACAAGTCAATCATAAGAAATGATAACGAGGTAAGTAAGAAATTGGAAACTGAAAATTAGCGTGTGTGTTGGGTGGCAAGAGGCAGAATTTGGGGAAATTTATCTTCCATCTGAACAGAGAAAAAAAAAAGAATCCGTAGGAAGTTTCGAACATTATTTTTTTTTTTATTTTTGCGAAAATATCAGATTACAAATATGGCTGAATATATATTGTGCTTTGCTTGAAGGGGTCATCTATCAACACCTTCCTGCCCTGTTGATGAGACAATAGGGAGTTTATATAAGAGACTCATGGAAAAAAAACAATAGTACTTCTCTACCGATCTTGGTCTATCTTCATACATATATATATATATACGTCTTTGTAAGTATGTGTGAAACTGTGTGAATAGATTATATCCCCCTACTCACTAGCAAGTAGGTTCTGTTCCATTTTCAGTGAAAAAATCTACAAAAAATTGTCTAAAAAAAAAGAATTCTCTACCGTGGATGTTAACCTACATCTTCGATCAACAGAGGAATAGAACTAACTGAAAATATAACCGAAACAGAATTTAGGAATCCCCCTAAAATATTATCTATGTAATCGACTGTACGAATTGTAATGGAAATTACATAGTTGGGACAAAATCATTCATTGATTGAACATTTTTCCACAAAAGCAATGTAGATATTCCTGAGAACAGGAATTTATAATTTTCAGTACACATCAAATGAGGTAATGGGCATTCTGAAACAATGCCAGCCTATCAAATTGGTTACTCTCTTATCGTCATCATCATCATTATATATATATATAGAGAGAGAGATAGATATATATATATATATATGTATATATATATATATATATATATATATATATATGTATATATATATATATATATATATATACATATCATCGATATCTTAATGTCTGTCGTTGAACATAGACCTTCCCTAGGACTTGCTACGAATCTTTATCATGGGCGTCACGGAGCCAGTATTTTCTGAATTTGTCTTGTTCACCTCTCCATCTTGTATTCTGTCGTCGTCAGTTCCGCATGTGATCTTTGGGAAGCCATGTCGTGAGTCGTGATGTACATCATTGTTTAAACACTTCTCTGATGTTTCGGACTCCCGTTTTCTCCATGATATACTCAGCTGTCTTGTGATATCTCAATATGAGGTTTAGCACCATTCTATCCCGCACGCTTGCGGGGTTTCACAGTTCGCAGGTGTGTTTCTTGATTAGGTACCATGTTTCAGTTCCATGAGTAACAATTGGGAGGATGTATTGGTTGTATACTTATCTTTTCAGGATTATTGGGATCGTTCTGCTTTTGACGTTTGAGCTTGCTCCGTCTAAGGCTTGTCATCTTAGCTTGATTTTTCGCTCAATTTCTTCTTTTGTGGGTTTGATAGAGATTCGTTGTTCTAGGTAGATGTAGTGGTCTATCTCCCCGAATTTGCATCATCAATTTGGTAGTTAAGTTTCTAATCTCGATGAGATTTTTGCAAATTGTTCTGTACTATGATTTAGAAGAAAAGAAAAGAGAATTTGATATAAAAATCCATAACGCAGGAAAAAAAAAATTCATTCAATACATACTTACTCAGTATATTTATTTATTACACTTCAAAACTATACGGATTTTTCAAGATACCAACACACACACACACACAAACACACACAATACATATATATATATATATATATATATATATATATATATATATATATATATATATATATAATTATATCAAAACTGAAATCATTTGAGGTCATGAAACGACAAACCCACAAACTATCAACCGAGAGATGCGAACAAGGTACTATATTGCATAGCAGCAGCATCTTTTCTAACCTTTTAACGGATATCCCAAACAGAAAATTTTTAAAAATCACATGATCCAAGAGTGATACATAATTAAGATTTGCAAAAAGCACTAGAATCACTGTTCTATATCATAATATAAATATCCTAATGGGAACATGTCTATAAAAAGGGCAATAATCAAGTAAAAATTTAGTGGAACCTTAATAGAAGAAACTATTAACTTGAATACGTTCTTACTACCTGAAACAGGTGCTGTATTATGAATTAAATAAAACAATATCTAAATTCAGTATATCTTATTCATTTCTTTTAATATATATATATATATATATGTGTGTGTGTGTGTGTGTGTGTGTTGTGTGTGTGAGAGTGTGTGTACGTGTATGTATGTATGTATGTATGTAAACATGTGAGAGGGACAAAGAAGGTTCATTAATTATACAATTGCTAAGCAAATGATTTTCGTTTCTGTTAGACCAATAATCTTGAACTGGTACCATGAGAAGAAGTCAGAATCGAGAGGTAAGAGATTTTGTGTCCTTCAGTAAATAGAATTTAATTATCATTCAGTGATTAAGTGCTACAAGGATGGAATCAGATCCTCAGCAGACATCCCCATGTTGATTAGTGAGCCTGCGTTCTCCTAATTGAAGAGGAAATCAGCTAAACAAGAGTAGCCGACAGAAATCTCCAAGTTTGAAGGATGAAATACCAATTAAAACTAATGTAGACATTGATTAATCTTAGCCAAAGGCTTTCTTATAATAGTTTCCATGTAGAGTTCCTAACAGCGTAGACGCAACTGATAACAAATAACAGCAACTAAGGTCAAGTTTTAAAACTCGTCATAGTCATTGTTTCCTGACTATTTGTATTATTTTGCTATCACTAATTTTGTTTTTCCTGAAATATACAACTGCATCCCACTTTCTGTGATTCACAGGGGATTAAATCAAGTGTGAGAGAAAGATAGTTCTCTCTGTCTAAAAATGATTGACCTCAACTTGACGGCGATGGTTTTTGAGAAATAAATGCACAATGGTTTGATTTTCAGTCATTCCTAGCAACGTTTTTCTTTCTCTATCCGTCCGTCTGTCTACCCCTATCTCTGTCTCTCTCGATATATATATATATATATATATATATATATATATATATATATATATATATAAAAATTTTGAATAAAAGGAGAAGAAATATAATCTATGTGTTGAGTGTAAAATTTAAAAAAAAAGAAACATTCTGTTGGGAAATCTCGATGCATTTCGACGGGGGTCAACCATCGTTTTCTGAGAAAAAACATTCTCAGCGGCTCACAAAAAAAATATCTGTCGTTGTTAACATGTCTGATGCTAAAAGAGAGATGATATTTTTGTGTTCTTTGGTCGTTTAGTAAGAGCAGTAAGGGAAGTGTCTTTTTCTGTTTAAATCAGGGTTGAAATCGGATTGGTCTGTGAGTGGTGGGGTCAGGGGATGTTTGTCTCCTGTGTCCGTGGGTGTTTAGCTTGTCTTAGATAAGAAAGACAGTAAAGGGCTATAATGTTTTTTCTCGAGGAACTTTTTTCATTTTATCATAGGATGGATAACCAGTGTATAGGATTTAAAATAAACTGAGATGTTACGGTTATCTTCCGAGTTTCTTTTTCACCATCAATCCTCATTTCCATCTACCTTCAGTTGTTTCAAATCACATCCACAATACAAACATATTTAGATATAAGCTCTACTTTCGATGCAGAGAGCATTCTATGATGTAACTCACATATCAGATATTGAATTATTGCGTTAAATTGCATTGTATTACATCAAAATGCTTATTTGAAATGATTTCCCGTATTACACGATGTGTTTATCGTTTGGCTCAGGCTACTCGAATTAAATAGATGATATAGATAATGGGGCTGATTCAGGAATCGAACCGGCAATCGGTAGCAGTTCACTTTGTAAAGTCTCCAGGTGAGTCATTGGATTTATCTGATATCCAAAGATATTTAGGTCATGTTTTCTCATGATATGCAACCGCATATAACATAGCTAAAAAAGTAAGTTTACTGTGTATTTTAATGCAACCGAATTCAATTAACTACAGGGAACGTATCAAATGTTGCGTTCAATGCTGAAAATCACCTTTTTCTAGTCCTTCAAAGTCCACTACAAAATGCCTATCAGGCATTTATGTTGTTGTTTGTTTTTTTCTGTAAGAGGAAGTTTCTTTAGCCTTATAAGCACATACAAGTCAATATATTTTCAGTTTCTGTTTTAGGGTTGACTTGCTGTATCGCATATTACGCTCTTATATTAAAATGGACTAAGAGTGTTTCCATTTTTTTTTTTTTGTAGAAATTTACAAAGTTTTAATCTTGATGGGAGTGCCCTAGCGTCGATGCCCAGTGTGCTTTTTACGTTTCAATGCTGCTTCCCCTTTTATTTTTATTTTCAACACAAAAAACTGATTCATCTTAAAGTGTATTATTGTTTTATGTTGACTCATTCCTGTGAAAACTACGATTGACACCAGTTCTTTTTCAAAACTTTTACATCAGAGTGTCGGACCATGTCTATGATGAGAGACTAAATATATTTCCAGGAAATAATCAACTTGTTGATATATATATATATATATATATATATATATATATATATATATATATATATATATATATATATATATATATATATATATATAATTGTTAGACCAAGCGTACAAGAAAAAAATCGACCTTCAATTAGGATTAATAATTTGAAAATACGATATATTTTTGAAACTGTCAATAATTGAAATCAATGTAATACATGCTACTGAGAAATAGTTTTCTCGCTGACCATTTTATCAGTTGAGGTCATGTGTGGCCTGACAACACACGAAAACATGCCAAATTGACAACCACTTCATGATAAATCCTTAAAACATTTAACGTTGATTATGATGTTGTTAAAATATATATATATATATATATATATATATATATATATATATATATATATATATATATATATATATATATATATATATACCTGTGTGTCTGTGCGTGTGTTTTGTTTGTGTAATTGATTGAAAAAATAAAAGTGCAATTCAAAAAATTAATGTTATATATATATATATATATATATATATATTGTTTCTGAAAATATCATTTGGGATCAGATCTGTATTTTCAATGAAAATCATGTGTTAATCACCGGAAAAACTTTTCTATATTATATCTAAGAAAATTATTTCGCTTCCAAATTCGATGGGAAAACATTGAAGATGCAGGAATAAAATACAGACGGATTTATTTTTTTCAGAAAAAAGTATGTTCCCAAAAATTGATCATCCATTGGGAACACCCTAGCAGTTGAAGATAGGATTGGGTCTTGTTGAGCGATATTGAACGTTATAGGAGAATGCACTGCTCAATATACAATGGCTTGTCAGGCGTGACATTTAACAGACGATGATTTCCCAGTGTTCCATAACGGGTTTTCCACAGTAATTTTTATTTTTATTCCCGATGGAAAGGTCTGAATTGGGTTAGCTGCTTTTTTCTGTATTTTTCTTGTAACTGGTCGTAAATCTAGTTGGTCTCAGTGCTGGAAAAGAAATTGGCACCAAAAGAAATTATGAAACGTCACGAAGTTATAGGATCAATGTTAGAATGCACAATTTTCATTCATTTTATATGTTATGAATGAGAATGGCGGATGAAATATCAATCTTGCACTTGAATTTTATCAATGAAGTTTTTGTTTTTTATTTTTGGCCTACCAGTCTTCCTTTTTCTCTGCGAATTTGTTTGTATACATCAATAAGACTTCTGTTCTACCTGTTGGTCTATAGTATAAGTTTCCTATCCACCTCAGAGTATATCTATTTCTCCATCTCCTTTTTTCTATCTATCTGCGTATCTATCTGATGGATTGTTGTTTTATCTGCCCATACTTGTTTCAATCTGTTTTGCAGTTTGTTATTTTTTCTAACTACAGCTATTAATGTACTCTGCTCTTCCTGTCAATCTATCCATCTATGTTTATCTGTTTACCAATCTGTTTACAACTGTTACTTATGCACTGAGCGATTTTCCATTCTCAGTCAATCTATCGATCAATCTCTCTCTCTTTCTCTTTTTTGTCTCTCTCTCTATATATGTATATATATATATATACACACACACACACACACACACACACACACATATATATATATATATATATATATATATATATATATACGATGACGTGCATTCTGTCTATGTCAACTTATCAATTCATCCATTTCTAACTCATTCATATATTTATATCGAATACAAGCACATCTGATGATATATTTGCTTACATAATCAGACATTTCCATGGTATGCTAAATGTACTTAGGGCAAACTATTATCAACGTCAGACAACTGTACGACGTATTTATAATTTCCTTGTGTGATTTATTGACGATGATTAATTTAGTACATTGCCAGAGGATATCCTGGAATGATGAAATCTAAAATGAAGGGTTACTATACCTGCCTGTCAAGTAGCGTTTATTCCCTGACACGGAATTTCAATTTGAAACTTTCACTTTCTATACATGTCTATGAATAGATATCGATGGAATGCTTGAGGTGTCACAGGTCTTTGTTGGACAGTTTCGAGTGTAGGCGATCATTGATCATTGTGTTGACGCTGGGATGAATGTTCATATACCGTATTTGAAAGAGTCTGAACGTCGAAATATGAAAGAAAAGAATATTACATCGTAAACTGTCAATGAAATTTGAATTTGAAATATATTTTCTCTAAAAATTATGGTGTTGAGCCCCCAGATGATTAAACTCGGAAAAATTGTTCACCAGATCGAATTTGCATGAATTTGGTGGCTTTTGACTGCCAAAAGAGTCATCTGAAGTGCTGTGGTTACATAAAGGCTAGATTGCATGTGTAATAATTTTAAAGGCTAGACGGATACGTCTGAAAATTCTTCCAGCTGTTATTGATGAAGATGATATTAAATGGCTTTTATCTCATGTTTGGAATTTTGAATTCTCTTCGCACTCTGATGCATTTTTATCAAAATTCTTAATTCATCAACCACATCTGTATACCATTTATCATTTGGGTGGAGTTTTGAATATATACGGATATGCATGGTGGCCATCTCGTGAGTTATGTTTGGTTCTGGTGACAAACCACAAATATGGCTGCAATATAATGGATTTAAACCAGTTGGCAGATTATTGAAACACGGGAAATTACTCCAAATTGAAGTTTTATTTGTTTTGCTCATAAAATGTTGATTATGTTTGCTATATCACCAAAGCATGATAACAAAGCTATGTTAAATCGTGGTCCTACCAACAAAATTACACATCACTATGAATCTAAATAATTTGTCAACCTTTAAAACATAGGAATGGACTCCAAGGCAACACCTATTTCAGTCCTGCTTCCAATGTTTGATCTTTATAAAATAATATGTAAATATAGCGGCCATTCTGGACGTCATGTTGGATGTTTCGAAACTCTATTCTAATTTAAAGGAAATGCTTGTTTCTGGTATTATATTGCGACTCTTTTACAAAAAAAATAGCTTGCTAGAATCGATTAACGTGTTGGGACCAAATATTTTTGGACTAAATCCTGACCGTAATCGACTATTGATTTGTTATGTAAATATCTAAAGAAACGCCAATTGGATATATAGCATATTATTTTAAACAACATCAACTATCATTGGCGGAGAATTGACCATAGTATCCATGCAAAAGACCTCTGGCTACTGGGTACCAAAAGCTGGCAGGATCAGATGTGGCATTTAGTGATAGCTGAATGAATATACCATTAAATGTGAAATACTTGAAATCATGCCAAAATTTCTTCCATTCATGACAAAACAAACCGAAACATCCCCAATAAAAAAGGAGTTGTTAAAAATTATTTCTATCGATATTCGACCAAAAGAAAAATTAATCTTTGCCCAATAAAAAAAGAGGAAATAAATCTGATTGTCTTCGTATCGATTTGACCCATGGGATTTAGCCGGACCAATCGATTTTTATACAGTATCAAAAACGATTCAATGCTTCGGAGTTTTAGTCGATTTTCAAGTCCAGTAGCCGCCAAACCAATTAATGTACCAGAGACTATCATATTCCTATTGAAAGCGGATTAAAAGTTTGCTGTTACCACTACTTCCCAGGTTTCTATGCAAACGGTCACTGACAAATATTTTTTTTATCAAAACAGTTTTGGGTAAAATCGATGTCGACGGTTGAACCAACATAATTCTAAATGCAAATTAGAATTAAGATTTGAATCGATTTGGTAGGAAAAAGAATCAAATCAATTGAGAAAATATCTCTTTGATCTCCTGAAAAAAAAGGAGGATTACTTTTCTTTCAAGATTTCTACAGCAATTTCCTTTGCTGGAAATTAACATTAATTTTCTAATGGTTTGCACGCTCCAACCCTTCACTACAAACAAAAATCTGATGCAGCTTCAAACAGGAATGATAAATCAAACAAAAATTTATATCCTTGGATATAATTTTTCACTCCACCGATTCGTAATAATTTAAAAGAGGATTTTTTCTCAAATAGCAAACGATTGTCTGTGCACATATGATTGCAGTAATTCTCAAATGGTTAACGCGTTTTCAGTCTGTTTACTCCAATTCCCTCCCAGTCATTTTTTTAAAAGACGGTCCAATGCTTCCTGACGTGATATTATTTCCAATCACCCAACTCACTTTCTATCTTCATCTTGTATTTTTTTTGTAATTGAATCATTCCAGGGCCAGTTTCGTACCTACTCTGAGTGACCAGCATGTAAACTTGAAACCCGTCGAAATTTAGTTCTTGCATAAAGATGAAAACAAGCGTATGTTGTATGGAGACACATGTTTTTCCATGATTTACAAAAGTAGTTGTATTCTATTGAAATTTCCGTTAATTGATGTTTTGTGTACGGATTGCTTTTCATTTGATCGCCACTCTTTGTTTTTACTTGCTCAACTGTTTGTATTTTATCCAGCATACCTGATAGTCGATGATTACGCATCATGGTACTAAGAATCGTCCGGGTAAAAATGATGAAAACAGTGAAAAAAAAAAAAAATGAAACTCACCTTCATATAAAATTGATCAGATATTCATGGTAATGATGGAGGGTTAACTGATTTTACTAAACAAAGATATGAGCGTTGGAAATAAACATAGAGATGATGTATCTGTTTAGACACATGGTAGTTAAGATAAAGACAAATACTTGTACACATATGCGAAACAAACATTTAATATTAAAATGGAAATGATGGAAAATGGATAAATACGTCAAGACGAAATCACAAAAGTAGCTGTGAGAAAAAAGGACACTGGAAATAAAAACTATGCTCGAACAAGCATATCAGGAAAGGAGAAAGAGACAATGACGCGTTGATGGAAGTGAGATTACTGAACCGATATGTTTTAGCAGGCATGTTTCTGGATACACAAATGTTAACAGGCAATTCAATGACAGAAAAAATGAACTTTTGCATCGAGAAAAAAAAATCCCAAATAATTCTGCCGAAAGCATGTAGTAAAATGTGTGAAAGACAGCGGGATAGATTCAACCCAGTAAAAGAATGACGAAACGTGCACCAGATTTACGAGAGCGGGCATCAGGAATAAAATTCCTTAACCATTCAGGTGCCGAGATCCATATGTGACTAGTTTTCATAGAGACGGCGGGCTGAAGAGAGTTATAACATTCGTAAATTATGTGTGCCATCTTGCTCAACGTCTTTTTTGTGCAACACATAGTTGCTGTAATTTCCATGCTTCGTAACTACCGAAAAACGTCAGGGCAATTCAACATAGAGAATGAAAATGTGTCGGCTAGAATTTTACTGGATTGGAGTTATATCGGATGTACATACATTTTTTAGAATACTAAACCGAAACAGGCAGCACAGTTGTATGAATTGTAATTAAATTGGATGGCTTTTAAAACATCATGAGAATGTATGCTACATACACACACACACACACACACACATATATATATATATATATATATATATATATATATATATATATATATATATATA
>OY735211.1:17075348-17080348 GCA_963457665.1 Thysanoteuthis rhombus
ATATATATATATATATATATATATATATATATATATATATGTGCGTGTGTGTGTGTGTGTGTGTGTAATGTTTATTAGGTTATCCACATATATTAGATGGACTTTTGTAATTTGATCAAGGGCATGTAATTCATTTACAATTACAGTAAAATTAAACTAGTCATGATAATTTTAATAACTATATACGAATGGATATCAAACAGAAAAAATGCAAGTATTCTAAATTAAATAGTTAAGTTGAATACAGGTGGGGATCTCATGTCCAATCAAGAGGGGATGCAATGGCAAAATGCCTGCGCTTTCTTTTTATCCCCGAAACATCATCCTGGTTAAAATATTCAGTGTACAACATTAGAACGTAAAAGTTAACAACGATGAAAAAAAAATTACGATAGTCCGCGTATAACATAAATAAAAACATTATACATCAACAGGGGTCAGAGAGAAACAAACTTGACACGGCATGATGTTTGCATCAGAAACATCAGGATTTTAAAGTAACATTATTCATCAATTATGTAAAGTTTATCACTATATCTATATCTATCTATCTATCTATCTATCTATATATATATATATATATATATATATATAGAGAGAGAGAGATATTTATATATATATATATATATATATATATATATATATATATATATATATATATATATATATATATATACATAACTATATTTTTATCTTCACAGGGATTGAAGTTACATGAGCAAAGCACATAGTCTATAAGCAATTTCTTCTAGACTATATTTCAGTATATTTTATGCAATGAGCACTCCTATACCCGTATAACCTACCCTTTTCTCTCTTTCTCTCCCTCTCTCTTTCTCTCCGTACATATATATATATACATATATCTATATGTATCTATCTATCTATCTATCTATATATATATATATATATATATATATATATATATATATATATATATATATATATATATATATATATATATATATATATGGGCATGACCACGCAGCAGACATCTGCAGGAACAAGAAAGTGTCATGGTATTTTATATAATGAGATAAAAATGTGGAGTTTGGTAGTTTCGTCGATCAATATTACTTCCGTTGATATGTGTAAAACCTGATTCCGTCACAACAAATATACAGGAGTATGGACCTTGTCAATTATATAAATGATCATTAAAACATGTATGTCGAAGACGGAGGAATCAAAAAAATCAACCTTCTTAGGGTGACGCACCGTCCTCCCTTAATATATTTCTTTAGAAGAAATAACCCCGCGTATGTTTTGATTTTATCCACTGCCTGATTATTCAAGATCAGATTTTCTCATTACATTACTTTGATACTATGAAGAAATCTGTAAATGTATGTATGTTGTTGTTGGGTTTGTTTTTTTTTTTTCAGGTTTCGTTCATCTCCATATTATATCTGAAAAAGCTGAAGCAATATTTCCCATAAATTAGACGATATGTTTTCCATTAACCTACTATAATTGATGGGTCAAATGAAGTTGGAAAATATGTTAAAGAATTCGAATAACGTATCACGTTCGGGAGTGAAGAGAATGAAGTAAACATACAAATATAAAAATGAACAATTAATTTTCAGAATTGATAATTTCAATGCAATATAACCATAATTTAATTCATTGTTGAATATATTATGTGTGTATATATATATATATGTGTGTGTGTGCTTGCACTTGTGTGAACGTATGTTCCATTTTCAATACATCAATACATGTTATATAAAACCATTCTTCATCTATACCTATATATATATGGACCAGTGTCACTTAATTCGTGAGTATATCAATTTGTCGGATCAGTCGTGCTGAAGAGAGCCAATTCATAGAATTAACGAAAAACTGATATGAGCGCCAACCCACATCGCAGGGAATCACAGTCAGATAAAGGGCATAGCCACACGGCTTCTTAAAGGGTTCTTGATTGATGGAATCTAGCCGTAAATTGATTGTAATCCAATATAACTCTCTAATAACGTCGAATCTTGTTTTTGTTTCCGTCTCAAAGACAGTAACAACATGAAAAGTTCGTATTTTTCAAATATGTGCGTTTATGGCACATGTCATTACTAAAAAAAAATATCAATCTATATGGCATTCATTTTTTCATACTTTATTATTTCTTTTCAATACCAGGAACATTTGATAAGGAATCGGTGACTATGAACGAATCGAAAAAATGTATATTCTGATTGTAAATACACTTACATTCCGATTATAAATACACTTATATTCCTCTTTTTATAGGGACGATACTCTGATCTTGATTATTTTGCACTAGTGTCCACTCAATGGGAAAAAATGAACAAACGAAGAGGAATAAGATGATTAATGAAAGCAAAGCAGATATAAGAAAGAAAAATTAATTAATCAATTTGTTAAATGTTGTTTTTAATGTGCTGTAGCTTATCTTCCGGCTCTCTGAGAGACACAGTATGTAAATGGAGAAGGGGTTTGTAAGGGATAACATAAACAACTCATATGGTAATTTGGAAGGCCATGTTTTAAGAATGTCAGACATCCAATGGACATCATACGTGAAAATAGGACCGGCAGAATATAAGATGGCGTAACAAAATAGAAAATCATAAAGAGCTTTCGCGAATCCTTGGAGAGGCTTTGTCCAACAGCTATAATGGCTAAAGATGGAGTGCAGCCCTTGCAACAAAATAGGTCACTTAACTTCACTGTAACATACTGCGTTTGGCTATGAAATTCACTTACCGAATTCCTCACTTCAATTCCATGATATATCGGTTTGTATATGTAGTTTATGTTATATCATGACTTGAGAGCAAAAAATGATTTGGAAGTACAGGCTTTCGGTATATATAGGCCGCGGAGCTTCCTCCGACACGGTTCTCAATAACATCTTGGTATTTTCAGACCAAAATCGATTGGAACAAAATTTATTATTCATACTCTTTTCCTTGGCAAAAAATTGAAATAGCTCCACGCAAAGCTTGGTCTCACCTTTTCTTTTTTTTTCTCACTGGTTAGGGATACCCAGTGGCAAATTCATAGCAAACGCAAGTCTGCAATCTATGTGACTACCTCTGTCAACACTTGTGTAGAGAATCAGTAAAGCTCTTTGACGTCTTACATTGTCTGCCTTCTCTATTCACGTAGTTAGCTCTTTCGAATTGATGAATGGCTTTCGATGATATCCCCTGGTTCTTCAAATAACAAAACTAATAAAAGGCAACATTTTCAGTTTCTCCATGTTAGGTACGATGCATGATGACTACATTAAATTTGATGACACCCTTACTTCAAATGTCTCCTTTAACAAAAGCTTCGCTACGTCACTGCTATATATCACCAGCTAGACATATCAACTACTAATAATTGTATCCACTTTATTTGCAATTGTATTCAACTATGCATACCTGTTTGTTCACTCTGAACTGCGTATTTACCGTTTCAGTTGTTTTTTTGTTAACGTCGCTGGTTATGTAATGTTTATGCATTCATTTTAAAAACAGTTGCATTTATCTTCATTCCTCGACACATTAACTTTCATCTTGAAATTTTATCATCCGTATTCGAATATTCAAAATAACTGCTCGTGTACGTTAAATAATCTTGCGCGTACACACACACACACACACACACACACACACACACACACACACACACACACACATATACATATATATATATTATATATATATATGTATGTATATATATATATATATATATATATATATATATATATATATATATATATATATATCTCAGGAAACGTGGAAGCATTCCAAACGAGTGTCGACAAACCTGCTAGTTGCTGCCAACAGTACTTACTTCCTTTTTATAAAGACCTTTTATCAGTATTCTAATATACTATTCTAATACAAAACTAGTTGCCAACATTATACTGGTAGCTAGAGTACTTGTAAAACACTCAGTCATTTTACGAAGTAAATAAACAGGGAAGATGGCATCGATTGTCAATTCTACAGCCCTGCACACTTGAAGTTTAAACCTATCCAGGAATTGAAAAAAGTTGCTGAGATAATAGCTGGAACAAATTGGAAAAATCATATATAAATAAATTCGTTGAAATGTTGTTTTTTATACACCGTATTTTAGTATCAAGTGGCCAATATTGTAAAACTCAACAATCGGGCCCATTTAGTACATCGCAGTAAATTTTGAAAAAAAACAACAACAAAAAAAAACAAATGGTTGGTTAGTCCACTAAATTGGAATTAAAAATACAACTAAGAAAATAAATAAATGTGTTTGGTGAGAAGATGTGTGTGTAGTTCGTAATACAGTGCACATGCCCGCACGTTGGGTGGTGATAATATAAATATGGTCACGCGAATTGAACACTGTATCTCCGTCGAAGTATTCTAAGCATGTGTGTTAGTTCTAAGTCTATAATTGATCTTCTAAAGTTGCATGCATACAAACTGAAATAAATGTATGTTTCATTTCCCCAAGTGATAATAACTCGTCCATTATTAAACGCTGTAAAAAATAAAAAAATAAAAAATAAAATAAAATGACCGAAACATTCTAAGCCTTCGAAATGTGTGGAATGACATGGATGTCCTGGCAAAAAGAGCTTAAACAGAGAGAGAGAGACGAAGACCGGCGTAAGAACACAATACGTGTTCAGAGGAGATAAATCGGCCGAGACCGAGGCATGAGAAATAGAAGGGTATGTTTGCTTTGCCTGGAAGTTAATAAACAAAAGAACCAGCGAAGCAGACCATGATGCCAAGCGATTCCCATCGCTATATATCAACGGTGAAAACCTCAAAAACACGGACTCACATATACTTACACACTCACACAAAAGCACACATATCTAAATTCAGACCCATGCACATACCAAGAGAGAGATATGTAGAGAGAGGCTGCCTTGGCTGAAATCTTTAGCAGGCGTAAAATATTCGTAAGCATAATAATAAAAGATAAATTCATTCTTCCTGCCAGAGTTGCATGGTTGAATAGACCTGTTCACACGAAGGCACTTACGTATT
>OY735211.1:17082848-17102848 GCA_963457665.1 Thysanoteuthis rhombus
CATCTCATACTCTACCGGCAACAGTTTCAAATGTGATCTCCGGGGATCCACATTGTGATTTGTGATGTAAAACGATTGTCTGACATTCTTGTAGTGCGAACAACCAATAGACATGTGAGGTTTTTTTTAATCTTTTTTTATGATATCTCGGACTCATCTTTTCCCTCACTGTGTCGTGCCGTCTTGTGGTCTTCAAATGCGAAGTTGCAGCAGTTCAAATTGGGGGAAAATCATTCCATTCGATGTCGAATCTCGACTTATAAAGTTGACGTACGACACTCACCTGAAAAAAGGGAATCACTTGAATAGCCATGATGTTTTCAAAGAAGTAAAAATATGTAAAATTTCGTGCAACGTGGAATTTGAAAAAATCCAGCTCACAATACCTGGTTTTACCACGACATTTTTGCTGCATCTGCTGAGAGATTGAAAAATTCTGGCATAACGCTGATCAACTGTCATTCCTAAGCTTTTTTTACTGGCTGGAGCATTCTCTTACAGACATTGTTCTCTCAGCATTAAAATCCAACCTGAAATCCAGCCTGAAACGTCGTCGATTCCGGACTGTAGGAGGTATACGAGAAAATATTCCACCAAAGTTGCACAATATCCCTTAAAACAAGAACCTGAATGAATTCCAGAACTGGAAAAAGGTTCAGAACCGTCTATAGATGGGGAAGGGCTATTTTGCAATAGACAGTTCTCAAGGGTGTTGTTCATGTATTTCGTTTTCTTTTTAAAAGTTTGATTTTTCAGGGCATATACCGTGTGTAATATTGTACCATCATCTATATTGCAATATTTGTGAGTCATTCTTTCAATAACTGTACAAAATCTTTAATTTCCATACATTCATTATCCTATGAAATGTATCTCCTATTCTAGTTCCAGACGCTGGTTGTATTTGTTTTCATCCTGTCAGTATGACTACGAATCCACCTCCCGCCCAATAATCGATAACCTATGTTTCAAACACTAATGTGATTCTTTCAAAATGCAACCATGTTTTAGACATGAGAACCTGACTGGCTAAATATGTCCGTTCAGTGCTCTGCTCATCCCACCATATTTTTCATGAGTCGTGTTTACATTAAGACCCTGTCTTATGGGTCATGGATTTCCAGAAATGATTTATGAGTTGCTAACAAGTGGAAAAGAATCACACGGGAGTAGTAGGACTAAAATCATTGGTTTCAGTTGATTCATCATGAAATTGACCAAGTTTCTTTCAGTCAATTCTCTCTATTTGTTCGTGCTTCGTTGTAACTCTATCAGGTAGCTCGATATTAGTGCATTATCTAAATTAATGGAAGCAGAAAAGGCTATTCCTATAATTCCTCTAAATCATAAATATATTCAATGCCGTAGAGAGGAAATTATATTCTATATGATATACAAAAAGAATATCATAGTCATTATCCTGATCAGGGCGGAGATGACTGAAAGAAAAAAATTGAAAATTTGACTAAAATGAGGAAACTATGCAAGATGAGAGTACCGATGACCGGTGACTCACCCTTGAAGCGATGGTACAATCCCGACAGCTCACCTGAATTGTACACAGTGTTGCTAGGGTTTACACGCATACCGTTAACGTTGATACACATTTACAGAAATTCGATGTCAATAATTCTTTGATTGATAAATATTCAGAGAATTCTCCTGATAGGCCCATTGCACCATTAGAGAAATTTCAAAAAATGTCTCTCAATTGATAGGGAATTTCAAACAAACAGTAATGTTTTGATATTTCTCCTTATTGAAATTCAGGGGGTAAAATCCAAGCACTTTACGCACACACACACACACACACACACACACACACACACACACACATAGATGCTAGCAAGTGTAGCTAAATCCATAACCAAGTAAGTTTGACATTGTTTTCTATTCAAAAGGACAAGTTCACTGCTACGAAACGTCTCTATCATGCCGAATCAAAAATGTCTCAATGGCATTTTGATCAAAAAGATTTCTTCCTCCGTGGACACCTCTTATACACACGGAACTTTTTTAAATGCATTATATTATCCGAAACTCTAACTTAAATGATTTCCGATTATTACTCGATGAATGTGTCATGTGGACTAAACAGCGTGCATTCATTTGTAATAACGCAAGGTAATTTCAGAATTAAGCTTCAGATAACGTTTCATGTTCTATAAATATTCTGACGGATTATATGTATATTTTCGATGACATATAAGGAAAAAAGGTCAGTAGTCAGGGACATCACAGAATCCATTAAAAATTTCAAATGGCAGTGTGCCGGCCATGTTGCAAAAATGGTGGGCAACTGATAGGCATTGCAACTCAAGACATGGATCCTCATGGTGATGATGATGATGACATGAGACTTCAGAGTAAGTTTCATCCAGTGATATATGCACATACATACATACATACATACATACATACATACATAGGTATAACACTACATATTTACCGTTATCTCTATCCAATCATCGTAGTCTTAACTCATATTCCAATATGTACTTTATTCTCTAAAGGAATCATTTATTCCCACGGGATATATTGTATTATAGATTCAGAAATTTGTCTTCATTGATGGAATATTCATTCAGCACAAAACTATTTTGACAGACTGATACAGTATATGCATACGACACACACACACACACACACACACACACACACATATATATATATATATATATATATATATATATATATATATATATATACGTGTTTGTGTTTGTGCATGGGTGTGTATGTGTATGTCTGCGTGTTTATCATCATATATATATATATATTTGACTGACTAAATCGGTCCATGTATACGACATGTATACACACACACACACACACATATATATGTACATATATATATATATATATATATATATATATATATATATATATATATATATATATGAACAGATGTGTATGAGTGTACTTGTAAGTGAATACACATTTGAGCAATCGCACCCATCTTCAATTATTTAGCTACTCCAGGTATCAGTATTGTGGTATCTAATAATATTTATAGACTGTCTCTTATTTTTGCTTTTTATTTAAATTATCATAGCGTGGCGTAATGCTAGATTAATATCAATGAGAAATTTTTGTATAAAAATAAGCATTGGCATCGGCAGCCAACGCTTTCTGAACTCGCTGGTTTTTCTCAGCATCTTGTTTTTCGGATTCTCATGTTTTTGCAGATCCAAGTTGTAAGTCGAGATGTCCAGCAATTGTCTGACATTTTTCCTACACGGCTAACCGATTGCTATGAGGGTCTCCATCCCCAATTCACAGAGATTGACGAGAAAATGAAGTGAATCCGTAGACGAGTTAACTGTGCTCTGTAGCCAGGAGAAGTAATAACTAAAGGAGAAAGACAACACGTAATTCAAAAATCATCAAAACCTAGTTATAATGATCATGGATGCATTTTGTTAGCCACTATATTCCACTAACTGAAAAGACGGTACACGAAAGAAGAACTTGTCAAGTAGTAGCTGTTGTTGTATATAATATTTCATTTTCCAAAAGACAAAAACAAAAACAGACAGATAATCATTCAGTAATATATACACTTACAAAGATAAAGCTAGCGTTTCATATTTTTCTTAAAAAATGTTGAGAGGTTCTTCCACTGTTACACGATTCCTCATATGAATACAGGCAATTTTGATTTACACCGTACCCCTAATGATCATACTGGATACGGAAAGTGGATGCATGAAATAGGGTTCTTGTCATCTCTTGATTTTAAAATGTGGGCTTATTCTGATAGCAGATTCACTTCACGACAGACAAAACCTGATGACATTTTTACTGGTATCCCCTTTCCGAAGGAAGGCTATCATTATATTGTCACTCCATAAAATCTATCTGTAATAAACCGAGATACTTCCTTTTTGGTTGGCTGAAAAGAGCCATTACTATCGTGATTAATCCGAGCAAACAAGGGAATAGTATATTCCTCAAACATTTTTGAAAATTCATCGGAAAGTACAACAGGACAGTGAGCGGCAAATTCGGTGTCGTGTTTGAGTAGAAGTAAATTAATCGTAAGTGGATAAAAGAAAGCTTACTGAGGAAGGAAGAGACTGAGACAAGATCTGCTTATGTTGGACAGTGTGCATCCTCGTTCTCGCTCTTTATAATGGTAGTGAAATTCTCAATTCACGTAACACTTGTTTCGATAAATGTATTGTGCAAACACAACGATGCAAATTCCAGTTTTGTTCACAGCTCCACCAGTAGAGAATTAAGCAACTGAAGAGAACAACTGAAAAACGTTTGCAGACTTTCGAGTTTATGATCTTTTTTTCTCCCACATTCCCTTGTGTCAGATATTTTTTTCTCACCTCATACCTTTAGAACTTCATTTGGCTCGGTGATTACATTGTACGTTATTTGGTGTTTCTAACAATATATATATATATATATATATATATATATATATATATATATATATATATATATATATATATATATATATGTACTTAGAGACATGCACATGTGTATTAGTTTACAGCTACATATAAACTTATTCTTATATCTTATGCCAATGTCTTTTTGGATAATTTGGGGAGAAAATCAAAACAGAGATAGATTGTTTTTGCCTGAATTTTATTTAGCAGGGTGTATTAATCATTAAAACGATGGTCGGAGGGTTTAACTAACGGAACGATGTGAAAAACGAACATATTGACGAGGAAAATAGTCCTAGTATATAATACATAATAGATAGATAGATGGATAGATAGATAGATAGACAAATACATACAAACATAAATACATACATATATACATACATACATACATACATACATACGTACGTATATGCATACATATGGACTGAACAATGTTAACGTATAGATAGATCTCACGAAGTTGAGATAGGAAAAATCGAAAAAAAAATAGTAAGAGATTGGAAGATTCTGCCAGAAAGGTAGATATAATGATAGACAGAATGACGATAGGGGAAAAAGTCATCAAAGCAGAGGAGAGAAAAGAGAAACGAAAATAGAGAAAAAAAACAAAACAAAGAGAGAAAAAAAAAGGACAATTTTTCAGAAGAATATAAAGTAAGAATAAAAACAAATTATCGACTATCAGTAAAATGACTGAAGATGAAAGGGAAAAGATGGGGACCCGCTCCCCATTCTCACAAAATGAAAAAAAAAAAAAAGCAGCAAGAACAAAGGCCAGAATTCGTGGAGAGACTTGAAGATTGGACTGATTAAAAACCAACTTACAGAAGACGAAAGGAGAACTAGGTAGAAGATAGGAATGGGGATTCGATGGAACGTCGCCTAGAGAAAAAAGAGAATCGGCAAGTTTAAATAATGGCTTGTCAAAAAATAAGACGCTCAAAACGATAGAAGTCCAGTAGAAGAATTTTTAGAAAGAAAACTTAAAGAAATCAGTAAGACAAAAGAACAGAAAATGGCTGGAAGCCGAGGGTATAAACTGCATCAGTCCAATATCTTGGGCCGATCTATACTATCCATTCACTCCGTCGATTCCTTTCCGCTTTTTCATTAAATGTATATACATATCAGTCTCTTTTTTCTGTTTTATCTCTTTCTTTTCTTCGCCTATTTTTCCCTATTTTCTTCCTTTGCCCTTCTGTTTCCTTTTTCCATATCTCTCTCTCTCTCTCTCTCTCTCTCTCTCTCTCTTTCTCTCTTTCTCTCTTTCTCTCTCTGCAAACAGTAATAACAGACAGATTGTCAGAAGATCCATCTCGTTTTTTTTTCATTCAGAGAGAAAATTCCTCATGGATGAAAAAAGAAATTTTTTTAAAAAAGTGCCCAAATTAGCTGTAGAATTGTCTTAAGCAATAAGGTGGCATTTTTTTTTCTGCGGGTCGTCGTCTATGCTCGTGGGAAAATAAATTTAGCAAGCATTCGGCAAATGGACGCAGCAGACTTAATAATTTCAACTATTTCTGCAGAAAAATTCAAAGGCGAATGATTTATAACCGGGCATTCTTTTATGAGGGTATATTTGAATATATATATATATATATATATATATATATATATATATATATATATATATATATATATATATATATATATATATATATATATATATATATATATATATATCTATATATATATATATATATATAGTCACAAACCCCAACTTCAGGAATTCAGTAACATCAGAAACCCAGTTATTTTTAAGAATTATTCGATAAGTAAAATAGTGTTCTTTCTGAATAATAATGTTTCAGAAGAGTGTATTTTTTTTCTAAAAAAGCCATTAAAAAGATTCCGAGCAGATGTTCCTTTTCATAAAACCAATAGGTTAAAGTGATTGTTTAAAAACAGCACAAATACTCTTTAATGAGATTTAATCGAAAAAAAAAAAATATATATATATATAGATAAATAGATAGATAGATGGATATAGATAGATAGATAGATAGATAGATGATCATCAGTGCGTTAATAAATGTTTACATCCACATTGAACATTTCCATTGGGTCCCAATTACTTGATCTTGATATATCTATACTAAGCTTTGTATGAGTATTTTGATATAACGTGCGTATAGTTTCATACTCAGATATTCGCTTGCAGAAGGGTAGATTCACATATGTGTAAGAATGTACAAACGGTATAATCACTCACACACACATATATATACATTAAGAAAGGTAGGAAGAGGGAGAGAGAGAGGGAGAGAGAGAGAGGGAGAGAGTTGATCAGTCGTTACAAGCCTCCTATTGGACAAAAGCCTTTCCAATCTACTTCCAAAACATTGATTGCGTTGCACCCTTCCATGTCATTCTTGCAAACTTTTTTTATCTCATGCTTCAATCTTGAGACTGATGTTTTTTCCACTACATTTGCTTCCATTGGCCAAGAATCGGTTAGCTTCTTGCTTCATCAGTTTCCTTTTTTGCCCCATGTGCTTTTCAATATCCATATATCTATACTAGATATTTCCCAACAAATCACGATGCGTTGATAGATTCTGCACTTTTTACGTAGCTTTTTCCTCGGTGCTCCCCACATGAACATCAGCAAAACCAAGGGTTTGTACGACAAAAAAGTTGGAAATGACGATCAAAATCGAAAATTCAAAGCCGGAGGAAGTACAAGCTACTTGGGAAAACGAATACCCCTGAAATCCTCAAAAAGAAGGAGTTGAGATGAAATCAAACGATGAATCACTCTAGGGTGGCAATGTTCCGGTTGAATAAGCCTAACCATCGAGAACAAGAAAAATCGTATTCGTACCAGAAGGAAAGCTATATAACCTATGTTTCAACTTATAGGGCTGAAACCTGAAAAAAATGACCAATTGATTGAGACAAACGCAATGTGCACATGGGAAAATGATGCTCTGCACATAATTTTGGGGTTGGGGGATAGGAATGCAAGACGTCACGGGAATCTATTTGGAAATTCAGATGGTGATGCGCTGGTCATGTTGAAAAAATGGCAGAAAACTGTCGGGTGTGATACTCACACCATGGATTCCTAGAGGTCAAATGTAGAGCCGACGCTGGCAGTATGTGAGATGCCAGGATGTACTGGATAGGTCCAGAAAGTATTGACTCTGCCAGACCCAGGTTGAATAGATGTGGCAAATCTTGGGGGAGGGTCTATATCCAACAACTGACAATAAGAGACTGGTGATAATAATGATCATGAAGACAACGACGACAATGACCACGACAATGACCACGACGATGACGATGTTCTTATCATTGTCTTGGTCATGTATTATACCTACTTTTGGCCTCTTCCATTCCGATCACTAGACATGATTTGGGAATAGCCCGCTGTTTCTTATATCAATGCAATATCATCAGAGAACATTGAATAGTTAAAGAATAATCAGTCAGTGTTTACTCCTATGTTTCTTAGTCTGTATTCCAAGCCTTGTTCTAAATGGTTTAGGTGAAATTATATCTTCTCGTCTAATTCCTTTTCGAGTTTTTATCTTGTTTGTATATTTATGAAGTCTAATTATTGCAGAACCATCGTCATTAAACAACTGAACGAATTTGCCGTAGAAACAAGTGTATATATGCTTATCTCATTTATTGAATTATATAGTCTCTAGATACAGCGAGTTACAATTACTTCCAAATTTCTACTGTTCCGTATAATTTGATTGTTCCTTAAAATGTCACCCAACTTCTTACGAATGAGGAAGTAAACGTCCATACTTCATTCCTAGTATCGTCTGAAAAGCCTCAGAATTTTGCTTATATAAGTTTTTATCCAACAAATCTATTCGTAGGAATAAAGTAGAATATTATCGTCATATATTTCTTTGATTCTAATTCTCGCAATTTGCAATAATAAAGGTAAACTAAACACATTAGGCTTCATGAATTTTTTTTTTCATCATTATGAAACTCACTTTGGATCCTCTCGAGAATTATGTGATGCATTGTTTTTTTTTATGAAAATGACAAAAGCTGTGACGAAATCACAGCAACTGAATGAATCCGTTCATCATCTGAAAGATCCTTGCATGAGACCAGGAACACTAAGTTGAGCTCTTTTCTTTTTGATATTGGCTAACATAGGGCTTACTTCAATGATGGGATTCTATATTGGACCAAGTGGTGGGTTCTATGCATTATGACTTACTTTCTTTGACCGATATGCCATACTGATCTAGAGGCAATAAAAGAACCCTAATTGATGAGGAAATCAGGAGCGTTATATATACATATATATATATATATATGTGTGTGTGTGTGTGTGTGTGTGTGTGTGTGTGTAATCGTGTATTTTTTAATCTGTAAGAAAACAAAAGGAATGATTGAAAAACAGATTTTACCCTTTGTTAGGAATATTTATTCACAATGCTCAACACTCATCAGAATAAATATAGTTATCAATATATAGAGATACAATTTACAAGGATACATACCCGTGGCATTAATCTTTGAGTGCAACACATTCTCCAGTAACTGACGATATATATATATATATATATATATATATATATATATATATATATATATATATATATATATATATATATATAAATATATATATATATATATATATATATATATGTATATATATGTATGTATGTATGTATATGTATATATATATATATATATATATATATATATATATATATATATATATATATATATATATATATATATATTATACATTCAAGATTAATAGACATTGAGGAACTTCTCTTGAAGAGGTGCCTAACCAACATTCGACATAAATTACACTGTGACCGATGTATGAGCGACCCTCATATCAAGTGCTTTCAGGTCATCCATTAGGACTACAAACAAATTCCCACCCCATCCACTTAAGACATACTTAAGTTAGCCAGCAAGAATTTCCCTTCCATTTTTCTTAGCTTGCTTGAGATATATGGTTCTTCCCTTTGGATTCATAAATAAATACCTATTCACCCAATCTGTGTTTTCCCATTGTCTATAAATCCTCATCATTATGTCTTATATAACTTATCCCTCTAACATACGGTATATGTGTGTGTGTGTGTGTGTGTTTGTTTGTGTGTGTGTGTGTGTGTGTGTGTGTGTGTGTGTGTGTGTGTGTGTGTGTGTGTGCATCTAAGTCCATTACTTATCAGTTAAAAAAACTGGGCTGAGATTAGTAGCTTCAAAACATCCTCGGATTTCCATCCCTACGAAACTCTTTTTGAAGCTTTTTGGAAGTGTCATTTTTTTTTGTGGGGGGGTAATTGCAAAATTTCCCCTTCGGAATTATTCTTATTTAATTCATTCTCTTCTCTAATTCGTTTTTACACCTCATCTATCTTTTGAATGTGTACTAATACGATTAGAAAAATGACTAAACTCGATAAGCAGAAGAATCAGTTGTTCCAAATAGTGGGCTTTATCTATATTTTATCTGCAAAATATAAATGAGAACCCATTTTTATTATGCATTACCTGTTTATCTCTTATACACCATTGGAAATATACATTTCCACTTAAATTTACAGGAAAAAACAAAGAAACAATCAAAAAAGTCCAAATGTTCATGGGGATTTTTTTAATGCAATTCAAGTGTTCGGAATATCAAACAAAACGAATGCTTTTAGAGCGTTAGTTTCATCCTAAACAGAATTTCCGTTATTTTAGGATGCATAAGAAATGAAAAAAATATGAGAAAAGAAAATAATATGTCAAGAAATCAGCTTTGCCAGGAAAATGGATCCAGTGTTGTCAAAAGGATTCCGCAAGAAATGACTTGTAGAATAAGCAAAACCGACAACGAAAAAAAGTTTGTGCCATTGACTGAGCAGCAGAAATGAGAATGACAAATGCTAAACAGAGTGGAAGAAAATATGATTTTAAAAAATCATGTTAGAGGCATTGTTTATTTCCAATGTTATTTTTTATTTCTTCAATTTGAGTTTTATCAAAAAAAAAATGGCAAGAACGGAAAGCTTTGACACATAAACTGCAAAATCAATGCAATCTGAAGAGAAGAAGAGATATATGCAATGACAGCTGGTTGTCTTAAAATATAGATAGAAGTGCACAATAGAGAAGCCAACAACAAGAAAAGATGACGTGATGAAAATGTAAAATGAGTCAGTGACATTTTCCACGAATGAAAAAAAAAAAAAACAAATGACAGAAACAAGTCGACGAGTACATTCAAAGCCAAACGTTGCAGAAAATCACATTTACAAGAAAAGAAAAAGAGTCAATTAAAAACATACCTGGATAACACATGAGGTATTCATACCCAAGCGTAAAAAAATGTACTATATCCAGCTTAGTCATGTTCAAGGCTTATGTATAGGGCCCTAATCGGTGGGACTCGAAGGAAATATACCGTTATCGGTAAGCTGAGGTGAGTATTATTCCAGGGCTGAACCCCAAAATCCTTTAGTCAAGTATGACTGAACTGGCAAGTGTGTCGTACGAAAAACTTTAGATTAACCACATTCATCATCAATCACGTAATTACTGTCATTGGACCTAGAACTTCCCAGGATTTGCCACACTTCTCTATCATGGACACTGCAGAGCCACTACTTTCTGAATTTGTCTTGCTTGTCACTTCATGTAATATTCTACTAGCCTAAGTTGCGCATTTGATCTATTGGGATCCAAGTCGTGAGCTGTTAAGTCTATTGGTTGTCTGCAATTCTTGCATCATGGCTACCCCATTTTCATTCGAGTTTTCACTGTCTTCTATGATGTTTTAGATTCCTGATCCCTCCAGGATATAGTATATAATATATATATATACTATCCTGTGGTTTCTCCATGTGAGGTTGAGCATAATCCTTTCATAGATACGTTTTATGGTTCTCATTTTGCAGGTATATCTTTTGGTTACCTTCCGTGTTTCAGCTCCATGTGATTATCAGGATGATGCATTGGTTGTATATCCTTTCCTTTTAAGATTGATATGATTTTCTCGGTCTCACAGGTTGACTTTTGGTGATTTCTCGTTTTATTTCTTCTTCTTCTGTGGGTCTAATTGGGATTTATTATCCCAGGCAGATGTGGTTGGTTACTTTTTCTCATTTCTACGTCTTCGATCATGATATTTTTGTACTTATTTCTGACATGATTGCTGCACATGATTTTGTCTTGCTAAAGTTAATGAGTATGCCACTTTTTTGCTTCCTTTATTTAGTTAATCTAACATTAGTTTGAGGTGATGCAGGTATTTGAGATTATTCAGATATTTGCTATCTATTTTTATTGTCTTATTCATTCTCGCATTGTACGTTTCCAAAGATAATCTCGGGGCAGGCTGCGAAGAGTTTGGGTGAGCTGGTATCACTTAGTCTTGCTTTTCTTAGCGATCAAAGCCCCTTGAGTCTTTATGTGGCCAGGTAAAGGAGCAGCTGTGACTGAATATATGTTGAAGCATTCTGACATATATAGGATCTCCACCTTGTAGAGTGATGACCTTCATGACTGCATCGAAAACTTTTTGAAATTGATACATGCTACAGCGAGTACAGCTCCTATTCTTCTGCTCTTTCTTTCATCTGATTTATCTAATACAAGCTGTTCATGATCGAATAGCTCTTGCTAAAGCCACTTTCGTCCCGTGTTTGGTTATCATCCGATGATTTCATGATTCGGTTGGTGATTATTGTAAAAGAATTTGAACATGCAGCTCAAAGGTCTGTAGGTGTTGAGATCATTTGTTTTGTTTTTTTTAATATGAAAGCATTATGATTGCAGTGTTCAAATCACCAAGGCCTTTGCATGTTTTTAGGCATAAGATGAGTAGTTTTACTGTGATTTTTCTGGTCAAGGGGCCTTTCATTTCTCTGTTCGCTCGATGGCTTGTTTCACCTCCAATGAGGTTACTCCTGATAAAGCCTCGAATCGATTACTTACGACGTGTATCATGTTCGTTGTTTTGTCTTTCTCTTGAGGAATAGAGTTTTAGAAATTTTTCAGTACGTTCAACAATCATGTCTTTATCTGATATTATGTCTCAATTTTCTTCAAAAATGCCTTTCATTTGCTTCTGTCCTAAATTGAAGCTTTTGTTTAAAGTTTTAAGACCCTGACCTTTCATAATCACTGAGACTAGCTTTTAAATTAATGCTCTGCCTCAAGGAAAACAGAACCTAATGTTCACTACAGAACTACAGTTCGAATACAGGACACCCACGATGAATTGAAGATTCGCTATAATTCATGAGACTAACTTTCCAAAATATTTCACCATGGTGAGTTTTGACGATTCAAGGATATCTGTATTGGTTGCACGATGGAATTGAACACTATACAGTATTTAATGTCTATGAAAATAAGTCAAACCTTTGGTTATCCTGAATTGAGCTGCACATTTAACATTACTACTTAATCATCCTATTTGCAATATGTGAATTCGATTCAGAGTTGATAAGCCTCTAGAGCTTGGTTTCCAACTTTATCTGTTCCATAATTCGAGTGACACTTGAATTCTTGCCTTTCCCAGTGGCATTAGTATAAAGTGGACACAAAATGTCAAAAGAGTATTTTGAATTAGGCTTGCTGAGACCATTAATCGTGCTGTTACTTGTCTGGCCATGCTGCACCTGGTCTGCAAGAATAATTTTTGTCCACGGTGAGGTGTTTAAAACCCTATGAGTATTGATCTCTGACAAAAAAATATTCTGTGGAAGTTGATTTCCTCATATCTCCTGATTTCATATCTTACCAAAATAATGGAAAAGCGTTTACAAGTTTCATTGAATAGTTTGAATATATGAATAATTCATGTGTGTGCAGGTGTTGGGGTGTTTCAATTAGGTGTCATGTTTTCTATATTTCACGACCCAATCAGAAAGTGAAGACAAGACAGATTTCAAGACAATAACAAAAAATATTTTTATTATTAATGAAAGCACTGTCAATACAATATATCAACGGATTCCTCAAAACAGAAAAAAACTTTTCAGTAAAAGGTTGAAGACTTGTCATGTTGCAATGTAACATATATATATATGTATATATATATATATATATATATATATATATATATATATATATATATATATATATATATATATATATATATATATATATATATATATATATATATCTCATAGCCAAAACATTTTCAGTAACTTTTAAGGTTGATACCTATGTAGCTCCTCGACCCCACCACCCCTCCTCCTACACTATCCCAATCATACCAGAAAATCCACCTCCACATCACTACCCCCTACCTTGACACACTCTGCCCTCCCCAAGACAAACCGCTGCTGCTTTACCAAAATCCCAATACCTGCTGGTCATTCTTACATTCAGCAGGAGGCATCTAGTAGCCCTGACAACAAAACTTACCCACAATGCATAGTCCCTGGCAGTGGACTCTGGTTCCACATGGTACATTTTAATCCACACTCACACAACACGCACCACTGATGATGGGAGAAATCCCGAAACATGTATGGACTATTGACATATAAGGATTAATAAACCTTACCACCAAAAACTTCACTCCCGAGTCTGTCTCACTCTCTAAAGTACACATTATATATATATATATATATATATATATATATATATATATATATATATATATATATATATATATATACTTAGAAAGAGAGAAAGAGACTGACTGACAGACGGACAGACAAACAGAGAGAGCTTTAAAATTTTGAATAGTATACATTGAAAATTTTCCAGAGATTCTGTATCACTTCAGTCTCTTACTCTTCAGTACCCGTGGATGCGTTTTCCTATGTTCCCTTGTTTCAGGTAGACATTCTTGTTATGATGAAATGCATAATTTTACGCTCATTAGCATCATCAATTTTCTACCATGTGACTGTTGCTAGTTAAAAACAAAAACAGCTATATAAACATGGCTCAAAGAATCACATCTATTCCTTGTTCATAAGTGAGAATATCCGATCCGTTATTTCAGTTTCGATCCGAGACTGCATGCAAACCAACTTCTGTCATCTTTAAGAATACTTGTAACACAACAACACTTTCTCTGAATTTATTCTCTATCAACATATTCAACGAAAGAATTTGACATTTTTTTACTCT
Source organism: Thysanoteuthis rhombus (assembly GCA_963457665.1). Lineage (NCBI taxonomy): Eukaryota > Metazoa > Mollusca > Cephalopoda > Oegopsida > Thysanoteuthidae > Thysanoteuthis > Thysanoteuthis major. The sequence continues at coordinate 17,097,332 of OY735211.1, forward strand.
AATATTAAAGTTATTTTTTCTTCATCGTACACCATCGAACTTCCATCAATCGGTTTTTCTTCTTTCAGGCAGTTAGTACCACTTCAATGTGCTAACCCATTAATATACTTCAGCCTATTTGTTTATAAAAAAAATCACAAACTTTTTGGCATTAGGATTACAACAAGTATCAACGGAGCGTACATTTTCGATATTGCAAACAAATAAAAGGCTGCAGAAGAAACAATTCAAAATTAGTTGGCTTAATAAATAGATGCAATAAAGTGCCAAACAAATTCATTCACGATAAATATATATATACATATATATATATATATATATATATATATATATATATATATATATATATATATATATATATATATACATATATGTGTGTGTGTGTGTGTGTGTGTGTGTGTGTGTGTGTGTTTCTTGCTAAATGTGCCAGCACGTGTGCCGTTGCATTTAAAAAATGTTTTTGTCAAGATAAAAAGAATAACTTATGTATAATCCTAAGTTGATGATGTGTTGACAAAGTGAGTTGTAATTGCACTGACCATGAGGAGAGTTAAGCCAGACCATACCAGGTTGACTTACAATCCATCGGTAGGGCAACCAGCAATGAGTATGCTTGGATGTGTCTGTCTCCTTTAACGAAACAACAGCTTATACTCAATTTATGACATAAGAAACAAGTAGTACTTTCAGACCTTATCTCTTCTATTATACTTGCCTTTTTTTGCAATTTTGAAATATTGATTTACATAGAATTGAGGGATGCTTTTAGTAGGGCATTAGGTGTTCGTATTGAAATAATGAAAAGGACTCATCTTCATACTTGATAATTGGAATATTAATAGCATGAGAAACTGTAAGTTTGATAGGTTTTGGTTGAAAGTTTCACGTTAAACAAATTGTCATGATCTTTATTATCCAGAACAATACTGCTTTAACATCTTATTCCAGGTTGCAATTATCCTTATAATTCCCAGATAAGTAATCATAGCCTTCATGAGCTATTTCATTTGGCATGCATGTTACGTTAAGTGCTTTGCAGTTCAAAATTCTCTAGTAATCTGATTTTTCTTTGAAATCGATAAGAGAGGGGTTTTTTGGCTAAGGATTGTAGTTGCTTCTTATAATTATGCACAGTGAGTTTGTTGAGAGTTATTTGAGTGATCTTACCTCTCTTTATCTTTTTCCAAGCTTACTATAAATCCATCTGTGTGTTATTCATTCCTGAGTACATGATCCCTCCTTTTAAACCATAGAGATATCACAAAACAGCTCAATACATTAGGGGAAAAGCAAGAGTTCGAGATGCCATAGTATCTATTAGAAAAACACGAACTACAACTGACTTGCCACGTTTCAAAACCTAATAGTAATCTTATGCTCTACATTTTTAGAATCATTTATTTTTTTTATCTGATTTTGTTTGGGCCACAAATCTATCATAGAACATTTCAAATAGCAAAAAATGAATACTCTTCCCTCCAGTCATTTTAATAGGATTGTAAGGGTCTGTTTAAATTGAAATAGTATAGAACCATAAGAATATTTGTCTATTGTGATCGTACCTGCAGTTTTAAGTGTCCATTTTTGCATTACGATCCGCAAAACTTTTGCCAAGATGTTGAATAAATCTTTTGCACAGCATATGGAAAAGTGAAGAAAAAGTTGGAAAGTTTATTGCTTTCTCACCAAGTACAAACTTTATTGGGTAACCATTTCAATTAATTCATCTTCGTGCGTAGTGATTCTTAATACCAACCGCAATTTCCATTCGTCCTTTCCTGATATCCATCATCGCCTTCGGTCGCTAATTCATGATTCAATGCAAGCCATTATGCCTTAATTGCGGCATTGCCTGAATGTAGCTGTCTGAGTTCCACCAATAAAACATTCCGATGGTGTGAGCGAATTCATCGCCCATCAGCATCAGGTATGAGATGGCTGGGTTCAGTTTTCCCGTTGCCAGACATGGCTGGAAGGATATGTAAGCCATTTCATAATTTGAGGTTGGTTTACGGATGTACTACAAAATGTGCTCAATTCAAAATCAAGAACCAAAAAATCATTATTTGTTTATCAACAAGGTTGGCTGTCAGGGTTTCTGATATATTTTACATACATCTCCATGGAAAATTGAAAAAAAAAGTATATATATATATACATATATATATATATATATATATATATATATATATATATATATATATATATATATATATATATATATATATATAATGCAAAAAATTATCTGCAAACAAGAGAGAGCAGATACAGACGCAAAGAATCATTTGAACAACTACGACGGTTTCAACCCGATGGAAATATACACGTATTTAGCAGTAGAGCAGCTGTGTATCCAGAAGAAAAAAGCTCTAAATCTAAACACAAGAATGCAAGTGATATTTAATGGAGATTTTATTAAAATAAATCAAAATTATAATCTATTGTCAGGGGGCTGAGCGAAAAAGAGAAAATGCTGCAAAAATGACATGACTACTGAAAAAATGTTTAATTCTCATCAATGTAAGTATCACCCAACGTTCTTGTTGGACACAAAATATATTGTGATTTATTTCTTGCAAAAAAACCCTGCAGATTTGAATAAATATTCACAAAAATTTTACGTTTACTTTTGGAGAGCAGAGGCATCAATAACATGTAGTATTCGACACTGCCTCCTATAACTGAAAATGAATCATTCATTTCATAAAGCAAATATTCATTTTTTAAAAGCATAATCTCTTTCTTTGACTCTGCAATTAGCCAAACTCAAACCACTTAGATCTGTAGAATGGCATGAGTAAGTCTTCTAGAAATTACTTTACATTATACATGACAGTATAATCATGATCAATTTTTGGCAACGAAGTTATCCTTTCCACTTAGTGAAAAGTACTTGCCATGAAGAAGTTTTCTGCTAGTGGGAATGCTTCCATTACATCTTATGTCCCTTTGTCAATGTCAAATTAGTGCACTCAGGATCCATTTCCATTGACAAATAAGTGTATAAAGTTTTGAAGATTCAACAATTGCCAACATAGATTTTGTCCTGAGGCAGCCACTCGACAAAGAATTAGGCCTGGTATAAACATTCAACGAACAAAGAGGACAAAATCTTCATCATTCTCAACTCAATAGCAATGATGAGATATATGACCTTGTTACTAATTATGAAAACCTTGAACAAAGATAGGAATTCTCTTACTTTTACACGAGACAAGTTAATCAGCTTTCCAGAGGTGGGAGGCATAACTTAGGGTAGCCTTTGGCACTTGCGTCATTTTTTAATAATACCCAGATTTTCAATTTTATTGCTATGGTGAAATTGATTAAAATCAAGAACTGAAGAGTAAAAAACAGACTTCTTTATATTTTGATCCCGAGTCAGAAATAATATATGCAATTTTAACTGTCAAATATATCAATCCCTAGGATGTAATCAAGATACCAATATAGACTTACACCAAAACTACCAGAGCGATGGGTCAACTTGGGGACAAGTCCCTGCTATTGTAACCATGTTACCCAGCTCAACCTGTGCAATGTAATGCAATACCGGCTGATCCTGCTGGGTCATTGGTCCCAAAAAGCCCTACCACATAAGTTGTTTTGTGTAGGGATGATATGCCCCAATTTTTTGACGAACACATAGCCAAGCTTTGAAACCAATTCTGCATAGAATTCTTTGCCCGATCGCTGTGTGAGGTTGGTTTCCGAATATACCACAAAATATGTATTTTTAGGTAACTGATAAAAGACATACTTCTAAAACTCCATTGATTATACAGGCCATCACAATCTTATTAGAGCAACTGTAACTAGTATCAATGAGATCAAGATATCATTGTGCAGCAGTGAATATTAATCACAAAAATCAAATACTATACAGTTAAACTTGGAGTAACATTTAAAGCAAGTAATTGTGTCAGCCAACAGACCTAACTTATTGATCCAAACTAAATTCTCCAGACCATGATGTAAACACAAACCAATTTTGATACGATCAAAAATTAAAGCAATTAATTCCCTTTCAAATGAATCGAAACATGAATAATTGTTGCAATAGCCAACGTTTACAGAGAACGACTCAATCTCTGGGGAAATAAACCATCTAAATATTTGTATTCGTTAAGCAGCAGCCGTGTGATGATATTGTATTGAAATATCGAAGTGGACTCAGCTTCAATAAAAACAATGAGGACTTGAATATATAATTATTTTCTGGGCAATAATAACATCAGAATTAGATTGAAAATCAACAAGCGATTGTGTACATACAATGCATATTTTGCCGTATCATTCGTTTCCATAGCGACACACGGTTCTGATTTGTCACTGAATAGAAACTGTAACGGGACTGACGTCTCATGCTATATTTGGGATGATCAATAAAAGAAGAGGAAAAGGATGACTAATGAATGAGTAATTTTCCTTTTACTCAGTTAGGCAGTGATCACTAGAAAAGTCCAAATTTTAAAGAAGCTTGATTTCGCCTGACACAAACTAAAAACCTGTTCTGCAAGGGAAAAAAAAGACAAGCTTGGATGCGCTAGTATCAATTTCCCTTTGTTTCATTGAAAATCTAAGAAGTGAATAAAACAGAATTTTACATACAATGATATTCCAAAACTATGTGGTCTATTGCAACATTTCCATTAGCAAGTCCTGTAAATTGGATTCGAAAGCTTTAGCAAAGTGAGTAAATCTTTCTTCATCAGTTTTTATGTCAATGATATCATTAGTGTTCAGTGAAGTCATTATCATGGCATACAAAAATTAAGCCAGTGCTTTAATATGAAGTCTTTAAAACTGTTTTTTATCCATAATAAAGAGAAAATGTTTATATCAGACCCATATCTAAATTGATGCAGCCTGTACGCATATTAAGTGCATATACAGCCAGACAGACAGCCACACCACTTTGTACAATTGAGAGACCGATGATGACAGATATGGTGTGTGTCTCAGTAGACGTTTTTTCTCATAAATGCCATGTACTGCAGAAATATCATCTTTGTTTCGTAAGTTTACGTAATATGGAGTTTAAAACTGCATCTTAGGCAGGAATTCATGACTTTTAACCCCCACCCCCTGGGAGCCAAAGCCTACGATGAAACAAGTAATAAGTTGTAATTGAAATTGACGTCGTTAATTCGATCATTATTTTAATTCATATTGATAAGATATCTGCAAGTGTTACTATAAACATGATTATTTTCAGACAGTTTGATCGCAGCAATAACTATAAGCCAATACAATGTATGGGAAACCAATTGCGAAAAATGTTAATATATTACCTTCTTAGAAGAAAATCAAACGTAACAAACATTAGTTTTGAAAAAAAAAGTAACTAAGACGACCAAGAGAAGAAAATTCGCTAAAACATATGAGAAATGAAATAGATTATGGAAAGAGGCAAAACAATTTTGCTATTTTAAACATTGAATAATGTCGTGTAAGAGACCTCGACGATAAATGGAATAGATATAGGAAAATACATAGAATCAAAATTATGTTGAT
>OY735211.1:17105348-17140348 GCA_963457665.1 Thysanoteuthis rhombus
ACATATATATATATATATATATATATATATATATATATATATATATATATATATATATATATATATATATATTGCATATAGGAATATTTTTTTAATGGTCGAGTGGAAAGTTTTCACCGTTTTAGGTCGATGATTAAAGGAAAAAGAGCTAAAGCGATAAAGTTATTCGATTATCAATCGAAAGAGAAAAGAATGCATCGACTGAAATGAATATTGATTACTCAAACGGAAATGCATGGCGTGAACAAAAGATTAGTGCGGAAAGCAAAAGTGAGATTGCATTCAGAGAGTTGCACAAAAGCCTAATCAAAGCAGCTAAACCTTTTATTATTCCATTTTAATTCAATCACAAGATTTTAATTGTATTTTTTTTCATTGATAAATGATGCGATATTTTCCCCCCGTCTCTGTTCTCATCTATGTTCATTTGCATGTGTCAAAAGCATGCGCCTGGTTTCCGGGCTAGTCTTTATATATGGAAAAAATAGTTTTTAATGATTTACAAAATTATTTCTTTGTACTAGCATTTTTCAAGCATGCACTGAATTAGACATTTTTCAATCAATATGGTATAATATGATTAAATATTATAACTTAGACGCTAGCGATCGTTAACGTAATGTTTAACTGATACATCAATAATCTTTAAATGCTTAGTGGCCATCTACATAGTTCGTGAGGAAATATTGTAATTTATTGTTTCATACAACAGGAGCAAAACCTGTTGTTCACAATAGAACGCAGATTAATGACTAGGTGTTGAATGGATCATCAAATCCGTTGCGTGAATTTTGGTTTAATTTTTCTCTGTTTGTTCAATGTATGTGATAAACATTACACCACTGATTCGATTGCTTTCACAAAGAAAACGATTATCGGTAATAAAAATATAAGTTGGTTAAAAGTGATATATCAATCGTCTTTCAAGATTTGGAGGTTATCTCAAGGGTGTATAGGCCTATCGATGATTAAATAGTATCATCTTTCCTTAGAGTACTAGAGTAATAATTAGCCAAACAAGTTGTGATTTAATTACTTTGATGAAATGTTAGTGAATGTTTATATATGAGTTTATTTGTACAGAAGGGATGTATGAAGAGGAGGAGAAAAAGAAATAGTAAAACTTGAAGAGGGTATATCTAAATATTATTGTAAGAGTAAGGGCGAGAAAGAAAAAAAGATGCAATAAAAAAAGATTAAAAAACGTTATAATAAGGGACAGAAGATTTCAGTAGCTTGAATAATACATGATAGATTAAGTGCAAATTTATGCATCACAAAAAAAGCCAAACACGAATTTCAAGACATAGATGGAGGACAAGACATGAATTTCAAACTAATTCAGATGACTATTCAAGACAAGACAAATATACGTATTCAAGAAAGTACCTTGAAGCAACATGAATAAACAAATCGAGTAGAAAGGGAAACAAATCACGTACCAACAAATATATATATGTATATATATATATATATATATATATATATATATATATATATATATATATATATATATGTAAATTTTTCTTTTCTTGTAGGAATGGTCAATCGCTAAGTAATTAATAACAAATCGTCCAAGTTTATCACTTGAATAGCCTATTGAGATGTAACTACCTCTTATAAAAGGTTTGGTTTCTTTTCAACATATGTAGATACTTTAATTGAAAATCAAAATTGAAAAAAAATAAGATCAAATTAATGCAAATGAGATGGTTTACGATACGGGAAACCTAATTCTAAGGTTAGCGAAAAAAAAACTATCAAATTCTCTGGTTGTGTTTGTTGGTAGACAAATCAATACGAAATTTTTCTCTAGTATAATTAATTTCTCAAAGATGATATCATGGATTGGTTAGCATGCACTCTAAGATCAGAACCGACACAGCGGATTCGATATTCACATGGGTGAACAATCAATTGAAGTGACACAAATAGAGAGTCATATTTGTTATACTTACTGATCCCTCTTTGTCAAATACGTATTTTTGGAAACCTACGTACCTAAGTCTGGTCTCATAAAATTGAATGACATATTATATGAAATAGCATCTGTATAAAAAAGATTATGATAATACCCTATGAAAAAAGACAAACTATATATATAGCCAAAGCTATATATTGAAATCACAGCTGAAAGGAAGGTGGTGTTTGCTCAATCCTTTTGAAGACTATGTTAATACAACGGTTTTCTTCTGAAATCCCCCAAACTTTTAAATGGTAACTTAATGATGATACTATTAGGGTGAATTCACACACATTGCCGCAATAATAAAGTTTGCGCACGAAAGAACAACAGCCAAAAAAAAACTTTCTTTAGAACTGATTACTTTCATCCGGAGCCTCTTCTAAATGACCCTTCTTATCACAGGCCAGTCTGTTACCCCAAGACTTAGATACAAACATACCCCTGACGCTTCCTCTCACAGACCAGTCTTATTGCAGACAAAACCTGACCTTCACCAAGGTGGATAAAAACGCCTCTCCCCTCTAATATACACCTCTCGAAATTTCACTTCACTTCCAAATGTTTTTTCCTATCATTTATATATATATATATATATACACACACACACACACACACACACACACACACATATATATATATATATATGGGATGTAGCACTATCAAAGATACTCAAAAGTGGTGTATACCAACGAAAATTATCATGCCAATACAATTATCCTAGGTTATCTACCTATTTTTTTTCTGAATCGTGATATAAATATATTTTTTGTATAACGTCCCATCTCTAAGGATAATAATCACCACTGAATCAAGTTTTTTGTCAGCGTGGAAACTACGATGAAAGCAATTATAATTCGTCGGAAATGGATGCTTTTTTATGTCGATAAATGTACAAAATTATTGATGTACTTCCAAAAACTTTTTAATTCAATAGTTCTTTTTCCTGTCGGTGATATATACAAAAACTGAACACTACAGCTTAGAATTCTGTATAGAAATAACATGTGAGTAATCTATTTTTAAAGATCATTGATCATGTCCTCATTCCAAACCTCATTGGGTGCAATATCATTCTGTCCCTGTGTCAATTCAAGGTAGATAGGACATATCAACATAGGTTAATGGAGGAAGCAAAATATTAACCTGAGAATAATGATGCATGTAACTTATTTCAATAAGTATATGCAGTTTGGAAATCAATGCAAATTTTTGGATCCATGGGAAGTATCTCCTATACACGTTGCAAACACTGGATAAAAGGACCTGAAATCAATTTCACAGGATGTCAAAGGAAGACCAGTTGCCAGTCGATTTCCCAACTGGTTTTATGTAAGCCAATTCTCTCAAATGACGTTGGTGAATCTGAACCAATTTGGGTTAACCTGAATGATATTTCCCGCAACCGTTCGTTCCCTTATCTCTCCCTTGATATGTTTACGAAGACAAATATACCAATCGCATTGGGAATAAATTTCATAAATGTCAACTGCAAACCAATAAAACTCACTCTGAGAAACTAGCACACGAATATTTGGCACCGATCGAGGGTTTCTCAAGCAGGTTATATATATATAAAATATATATATATATATATATATATATATATATATATATATATATATATATATACTGAGATTGATATATAATCCGACAAAAGATTTATGAATGCTTTATATTACTTTAAAACTCAAGTTGGAATTATTTCCAGTTATTAAATTATCTTGCAGCCCCCACCCCTTATATTCAAAGTAATAATTCTATTAACGCGATCGGGACCAATTGATATATATTTACCATTTACAGGAAATCATTTCAAATACAGTTTGAAGGCAATATGATGCAAATATTATTATCATTATTATTATTATTAGTATTATTATTATCATTATTATTATTATCATTATTATTATTATTGTTACGATTATTATTGTTATTATCATTATCATTATTATTATTATCATCATCATTATTATTATTATTATTAGCAATTCCACGCATGTTGCCGGGTGGTTACAGCATTAAGTTGAGTGACAGCAAATTTCCTCAAGTCTCCAGCCCTTCACAGCAATTCTTTGGTTTACAGATTCACACCAGTTGCCCAGTGGTCATCACTGAAGTCTGATTGATAGTAAGTCCTCTCAAGTCTTCTGCTCACATCCTTTCTCTTCCTTGTCTATCAAGCAAGTGCTGTGGCTCACACGTCCGCTTTCATTTTCCTTTGTCTATAAAGCCACTGCAGACCTTATATACCGAGTATTTTCCACTATCCCTGCGGTTCCTAGCAGTGCTGTGGTCTGATCAGTCTCAATCCTTCCTTATATCCTGATATCCTCTAGACTTGTCCTCGGTGTGTTTGGGACAGTTCATAGTGTACTACCCTGACTTTCATGTTCCACATCTCCCTCAGTTATCTTGCAAGATATTGGTGTTTTTCCAGTTTTTCATTTTCGTTCCTCTTTACTCTATGGTTTGCAGGCACAGTCACGGCTATTGTTTGTCAGATTTTTTCTCTTTGTCTACATTTACCAGGTCCAGTCTTCTTGCTTTGATGAGGTGATCGTTTGGGATAACTAAGACCAAAAATAAGTTGTTGTTTCCATTCTCTATGGCCGTCTTAGATTTGTGCTGGTATCACTTGTCCGTACGGTTAAATCCCATTCGTTTATTCAGTTCCCAGTGTAACACTGCTTCATTATCTATCGTTTCTTTGCTTATACTCCTTCTGGGCTATTTGACCATATTCACTTGTTATGTGGTTTACGGTCTCATCCTTTTTACCATACTGACGGCATTTCTTGTTTGTCTATGTTCTGTCGATTTTTGTTTTGATATGGTTTATCCGGATGCATTTGTTTTGAGCTGCCATGATGAGCGATTCTGTTTCTTTCTTCAGGTTTCCTTTCAGTAGCCATGTCCATGATCTTTCCTTTGTCCCATTTAGTATCCGTCTCTTGAATTTTCCGTATGATTTTTTCCCCAATTTTCTTTCCTAGTTTAATGTGCTGCTCCGATGTTTTCTACTTTTTGATTGTTTGTTGCGCTGCTTCAAAGACTGTTTATGATGTCTTTACTGTTTGTTTACGCATACTTTTCTAGATTGTCTTTGGCTCTCTGGACACAGTCCACTATATTGATGAGCCCCCTGTCACCTTTCTTTTCTCTTCACGTATAGTCTATCCACGTCATCTCTGGGGTGTAAGGCTTTATGCATTGTCATCAGTTCCCTTGTTCGCCTGTTCATAGACTGTAGTTCTTTTGTTCTTCCAAGGAATAATCCTGTGCATCTTATTACCAATACAGTCCAGGTGTTCATTTGTTTTACAAGATTCTAGCTGTTCAGTTTGGACTCTAATATTTTCTTCATTCTCTTAAGGTATTCTCTCCTTATTTGTGTCTTTCATTTCTTCATGTTTTATCGTGTCACATCCGAGAAGTCCCCGGTATTTTCATCGTTCTTGTGCGGTCAGTGCTCTATACTTCATGTTGTTCAGGAGTTCGATTCCTTCTGCCATTGTGTACATTCCTTTGTGCATTGCCATAATCGCACATTTTTCAATTCAAAATTCCATCTCAGTGTCATCACTGTTAGTTTTCACTTTGTTGAACAGCGTCTCCAGCTCTCCCCTGTTTTTCGCAAAAAAAGCTTTATTGTACATGCACATTACATGATTCACTTTTCCTTTCGTTTTGCTGTTTTCAGGATTCTATTCAGTGGTATCATAGTTGAAACAAATAATTGTGAATTATGAGTCTCCCTGGAAGATTCCCCTCCTCATACCTACCTCTGCTAAATTTTCTCCCGTTGCTGTTAAGTCTACTTATCAGTTTTTCATAGAGTTTGCGATGAGTCTCACTACTGTTTCACCGATTTTGAACACTCTGAGGCATTTAAGTATCAAGCTAAGTGGAATCATGTTTAGAGCTTTTCTGTGGTGTATCTATCCTATTGAAACGTTTTCTCCCTTTTTGTTACTTCTTTCTATATAATCTGGTCAAGGTAGAGCAAGTCATTTGCCCCCTTGGTTCTTCATCTGCATTCTTTTTATTCTTCTGGTTATAGTCCCTTTCTTTCCATAGATTTGTACATTCTATCCGCAATTTGTCCGGTCAGGATTCTCCACATGAGTAGTAAGTAAGTTATTGGGCGATAGTTACTTGCCATGTTTCCCTTTTCAGGGTATTTTTGGATAAGGGTGATCCTGCTTTAAGTCACTCTGGTACTTTGCCTTCATTTAGGCAATTTTTGAGTAGATAGGTGAGTGTGTAGTGTAATGAATTTCTTAAACCAATATCCGTGGATCCCGTCAGGTCCCGGCGCCCTTTAGTTGGCTATTTTCCTTAGAGCATGTTTCAATGTGGTTTCTTTTAATATTAAATGTTTTCGATTGTCTATGTCTTTGAGTTTGCTTTTCATATTCTCTAGTCATTGCAGGGTTTTGTTTGTTTTTTTTTCGGGTGTCCCTATATGCTGTTTTGATAGTTCTTAGTCTCTGTGACGTTGGGCTCTCTATTCTGTCTTCTTTCCCCGTTCAAATCTTGGTAAAAATCTCTCTTATTGTTTTGGAATCCGTAGTTTTGTGTGTATCGGACAGTTTTTTGCCTGTATTTTTTCAGCCTTGCCTCTTTGGCAAATTTCCTCTGATATATCACTTCCACTGCTGCTGAGATACCTTTTTTTGATATTTTGTATTCGTCTGAAAGTGTTACCCATGGTCTGTTTATATGTGGTGTATCTTTCGGTCGAACTTCATTTTGCTGGAGTTGTGAGATCTGACTTTATAATCTTCTTTTCAAATTGAGTCTTTTCTTCCTATTGTTATTTTGGGTTCTTTATCGTGTTGTGAAACGTTGTGTTATCATTATCGCACCAGCTTATATTAGGTTATTGAGCTCCATATGCTGTAAGAAGCAGTCAATATGTTCGGTCGCTCCTCCAAATTTCTTTCTGTCCTGGTTTCTAAAAGTTTAGAGTGTCATTTTTTCTTCCAGTAGCAATATCTGAATCCTCTGTTCCTCCGTTGGGGTGCCTCTGTCTCTCTCTAGTATGTGCATTTCTTCCAGGATTTTGTTTTTGTTTGGGTTTCTTTCAGTTTTGTCATTTACTGGGTTGGTTTGTCAAAAGGTTCTTCTTTGGGTAGGTCACCTTCTTCCTTTTCTATTCTAATGCAGATCCCTCATAGTTGAGTATTGGAGAGCCATTTGTTTCTCAGAGTTTGTTTTACGTGGGGAGCCAGGTGCTGGCTTGATGCATGAACAGCGGATTTTTCCCTCATATTTTGAACATGCGTTCCCTATAACACTGCACCGAAGGTTTACTCATGAAGTTGCAATACATTACGAGCCCGTTCTCCTCTCTTGACTGTTATTATTATTATTATCATTATTATTATCATTATTATTATTAGTAGTAGTAGTAGTAGTAGTAGTAGTATTTGCATTTCAAGTTGTCTGATGGTCAGCACTGGTGAATGGGTGATATTATATCCCTACAACTCTGGACACCTCCCCTTAACATTTTTAAAACCCACAACCGATCACATTTCATACCGGCTGTCTGGTCGTCTGGTTGCTATTGTTGGAAACTACGTGACAACAAGACACCCTGAGTCTGTAGCCTTCCTCTCGTAACTACCTCATCAGCGCTGATATTTGTACCGTCTCGACCATGACTTTTTTCTAGCTGTTTCCTGCCATTTTTAATAGCTAGAGTTTATAGGTGTCACGTTTCTGGTACAGTCTTCAGTATTCGTGCAATCCCAAGTAGTCTTGTTGTCTGCATAGTCTCAATCCTTTTTTGTTCCTTTAATCTTGCTTTCTGTGTATTTGGTAAGGTTCCAAATATGCTTGCTATTACACGTGTTTTCCTGACTTTCATGATCTGCACCTTTTTCCAGTACCCCTGCTAGGTCCTTGTATTTCTTCTGTTATCAGTAGGTACAGCCATGAATATTTTTTTAATAGTTTTCCCTTACCCTGCCCACAACTTCAGGTTTGGTTACGTAGCCATGTTCATGATCCCTTTACTGCAAATCTTTTAAGTGCTCCGTGTAGTTCATTTTTTTTCTTGTTCTCATTCATTCCTCTCTGCTTGCTATGCTGCTCTTTTGTTTGCTACTCCTTTGTTCATTACACTGCTTCAGGCACTTTTTATTTACTTGCACATACACTTTAATCCTGTTTTGGCCTTTTGGACACAGTCGACTATACAAATGAGATATCTAGACTCTATATCCTTCACAATATTCATCTGTGTCATCTCTTAGTTTTGAAACCCTCTGCATTGTCATAAGCTTCCTCATTCATCAGTCCATAGATTGGATTTCTTCCTTTGTTCAACCATGAAACGGACCTGTCTGAATGGATTAGTTATACAAACATACTTTGCATTGTAGTTTCGTCAAGATGGGAATTCTAAATGATGCAATCCGGAAAATTCCGTTCTTTAAGTGGATAATATCACGTGTTAACATTACGTATGAGTGCAAATCTCTCTTTAATACACCTTCCAGTGCAACTTGGATATTTTGGGTGACTTCTTTATTGTCTATCATCCAATCCAAAGAGTTTGACAGTTTGCTGTTGTGAATAATAAGCAAAGTACGACACCCAACTTCAATCGGTTCCCATTTGGCTTTTCAGCTGTTCCTTTCATTGATACGAGTTCGGTGTATTCTTCCTTTTTCTTCATTCCCTTTTTCAATTCTGTTCTCCCAGGGAACAGTCAGTTCCACTGATTCCAATTTGTCAACTTTGATGTAAGTACCATATTTAAGACTGACTTCGAACTGACAGTCACGAGCGATTGGTAAGGGTCAGAGCTCACCTGCTATTGAGCCATTCCCCAGTTTTGAAGAAGTTGATGGACTGATTAAGGGGGGAATATGCTGTTTCTTACCGTTCTAAATAACCACATTAATCGCGTCAGCCAAAGACCAAAAGATTTGATTACGACACCGGCGGTACCCCCTTCCTACTATCGTACTTTTGGCACAGTTGGCATACAGTCATGTCTGACATGCCTCAAGCAGGCAGGTTGGCTGGGCTCGGGTGGACATCGTACACTGATTGAATGAAGATATTCATAGGCATTGATTCTGATCTCCTGAACTCTGGTCAGATCTCACGATGTTCAGCAAAATCTGGCCTATGCCTTGCTGATACATACCAGCCATTTCACTTTTGTTCTCCTATTCCTGTTCTGCTTGCATCTCATTTTACAACAGTAGAAGTTTCTCTTTAATTGTAGAATGGGACGGGAAAACTGCCTAATTCTTCCCATCCACCCGCCATGGACTCCACCACTCCATTGTGCCACAATTTCATCCAGTGACTGCCACTTCTTTCTTGTGGTCACGAGGTTTCCCATCCAAGCAACATTCATCATCATCAGTTTTTAACGTCTATTGTTGGACATAGACATTCCCCTGGATTCGCCACAATTATCTATCATGGGCGTTGCAGAGCAAGTATCTCCTGAATTTCTCTAGTTCATCTCTCAATCTTGTGTTCTGTCGACCTCAGTTCCTCATGTGATCTCTGTGAATCTATGTTGTGAGATGTGATGTCCATTGGTTGTCTACTCGGAACACGGCCTGCCCATTGCCATTTGATTTTTTTAATAGTTTCTATGATGTCACGGACCCCTGTTCTTTTTGCATTGTATACCGTGGTTGGAGAAAAATACCATGTATTAAACTATTGCAATGAGTATTAAACTACCTCTCATTGACTTTTAAACATCGTTTTGCTTTTTATCAATCTAGCTCTCCCTTTTTGTTTCGCTTTGTCTCTCTCTCCGTCTCCCCCCTCTCTCTCTTTCTCTGTCTATTTTTTCTCTCCGTCATCCTATCGCACAAAAGAAACTGCTTTATCCGAACATGAAAGTCCCTAATTTCAAAGTTCCTCCTGTCTTAGGAATAAAGAATCAGAAAAAAAATTACAGATCTTTTACTCACTAAAATATCTATCCTCTCTCTTTTTTTGTGTTGGTTGCTCTAAAAAAGGTCTTCAACGTATGCAAACACAGACACACTCGCTCCAAATACGATGATGCTCTGTATTTTCTCTCTACCTCTTTCTGTTGTTTTTTTTTTTTTTCATCGGTAAAATCATATAATAACATTGAATGTATGAAATAGCGTGACTTCACTTTTTAGATATTAGCAAAGATAAAAACGGAATTTTAAAAAATATATTTCATTCTCTGGAAATTCCGATATTTATGGGAAAAGTTTCCAGCCTTTATTTCAGTACATTATGTTTTTTCTTGTCAGACTTAAGTGGAATAGATTCCTGTTGAAGAGTTAATAATTTTCAACAACTTATTTCCGATTTCTTTTTCACAGGAACTGATACTGTAAATGATTTTAAACCGGAATAATCCTATGGAAAAGTGAAAATTTGGGAAGGTAATAATTAATCTTAAGGCTTCTATTCTTATGAAAGAATGACAAACTGATTTTATGGTATACTTTTTTTTTTACCATAAAATGTCTCCAAATACATATTTTATTTGTTTTGTCGATGACTGTCAGTGTAGTTTCAAATCCACATTTATCTAGATCTGAAATGCATTAGTCAGAGCGAATGATGTCCGTAAGATATACGTTAGATGAAGTTGTACTAAAAAAACATGGACATCGCATGAAATTGTTATTTTCAAACGATGTATGATATTGATATGAAGTTACTTTATTTTCTACTCAACTGATTTTTAGGGGAGTTGGAAATATTCAGCAGGGTGCGAGAAACTGGCATATCAAAATATTTTTGTTTGTTTTATATTTTTCCACTAATCCCTATTCGCCATTTTACTTTTCAGGTTTGATTACATGCATATATTTGAATTTTCCCTCCAGTTTTTTTCTTTTTGGTTTTATTTCCTCAATATTTCTCTGAGAGTGCACTTCTTCCAGGTAATTGATGTTCTTGACTTTTTTTTGTCAACAAATCCTTTTCATTAGTTTTCAGTATATAATGTCAGCCATCTTGGATTAATTTTCCTGGAAAAACGTCCTCTTTCGCATTTTATCCGTCCAGGGGCTTCTTTAATATCAATACATGCCAGAACTTTACTGATGAATATGAATTCTTAACAGGATCAGGGCTTAACTGAAAAAAACAAAAAGAACCTTAAACTATATTTTTCGTACTTGGTCCCTTAAGATAAGAGGGAGAAACAAGAAATATGTAAAACGTGAAATGAAATAAAACGGACAATATTTTAAACATGTAACAAAAATAAGAGTCACAAAAAAAGTTGAATAAGAACTGTCAGAAAGCGAGAACAAAAACAATTCGAGGCTACAATGATATAAAATGCGAACAGAGATTTGAATGAGGAATTAGATTTTAAAACAAATAATGATACATTGGGAAATGGAAATGTAATAAAGGGAGATATAACGGGGAAAGAGATTAAAGAGAAACCATGATAAATACGATAGGGAACAAAATATATGGGATGATTACTGAAGGTAGGGGAAATTGAAACAACCAGAATTCATGAAAACATGAGGAAATAGTAGCAAACAAGAGAATAATGGACGAATAAGGAAGAAGGTTGATGAAGAAAAAAAGGAGAAGGATGTTTAAGGAAAGGCAAAATACTACGACGAAAGAAAATGATGAAAGTAAGAGATCGAGAAAAACATAAAGAAGGGAAAATGAATGAAAAATAGAGTGAAGAATATAATAGAATGGAGACGGAGAGGGAGAGAAAAAAAGGAAATTAGAATAAATTTAAAAGTGAAGAAAGATCAATCAAAAGAATGTACGGAAGAGAAGGAACAGGGGTTTCAAAAATAGAATTAAATCTGAAAACAATTAATCAAATTAGGATTAAGATTAAATGAGCACGGAGAAAATATGCCATCGTAAGAATAAAGCTTAATAATTGAATGTTATTCATTTTAGGATAAAATCTTTAACTAGTGCGACATTGTAACGACTGTCATACACTAAGATCTATTCAATCGACTCCGAATCGACAACGTAGACAAGTTGTACCAGCACAAACCAGAGACTGTCTTTAAAAGTAGAAGCAATAAATTACTCTGGGAGTTTGACATCTGAACCAACTAGCCCATGCAAGCAAGAAAACCAGATCTGGTAGTTGTGCACAGGGAAAAAGGAACCTGCCAAATAATAAACGTGGCCGTACCTGCGACCATAGAGTGAATACAAAAGAGAGTGAATAGCTGGAAAGGGTCCAGAACTTGACCCAGGAGCAGAAAAAGGATAGGTTGGCACTCTTGGGACAGCGCCAAGAACGTTGTTGTCATGTTTGAATGAAATCAAGATAAGGCAAAAGCATTGAACTATGCACGTCGCAGCACTACTGGGGTCCGCAAAAATACTAGGGATAATACTTGAAATATGGGACAAACGACGTACAGTTGTCAGTAATGGCAAGTGAAGAAGGATCGTGAGAATACAAACATGTACACTGCTGTGATATGTGGGGACGTTGATAAGGGGTTGGTTCAAAGCCTGGTTAGGCTTGCTGACACTCATCTCCAAAGATGACCGTAAGACATTTAGTACAAATATACCACTACTACTACTACTACTGACACCAATACTGAGAGAGAAAACGTAAGCCTGCATGGAGGGTACGACATACTCCAAATAAGCCAAAAGGTTGCAGGAGAGAATATTGCAGATGCAAAGACCAACTCCTGGTGGATTGCGAGATCCAAGATACTTGCCACCCGCAAATATCTGAGCTAATTAAAAAAAAAAGAAAAGTTTAATGGTGTTCTACTCACATAGATAATGAAAAGCTATCGAACTCTTCAAGTTATCCCTAGAATTGGTGAACTTTTCTGTGACACATATGTCATTATGAACTCTTATCTTTTCCTTTCTCCTTCGAATGGGATAATAACACCCAATAATGTCCGCACAAATTACATCAGAGCAATGCTTAAGGTTAGGGAACGATGGAACGAGATGACGGCTGGAGACCTGAAAGGACCAACTGTCACTCAGCTTTCAGCGATAACCAACGGGCAACTGACGTGAAACTGTAAACCAAAGCGCCACTGTTGACTAAGAGAGTGTGGAGAGGAAGGATGGGGACTTGAGGGGACTTCCTGTCACTCAACCCCCAGCAGTAACCATTAGGAAACGTGGGTTTCAATAATAATAATAATAATAATAAGAAGAAGAATAACAATAATAATAATAATAATAACTATAATAATAATT
Organism: Thysanoteuthis rhombus; assembly: GCA_963457665.1. Classification (NCBI taxonomy): domain Eukaryota; kingdom Metazoa; phylum Mollusca; class Cephalopoda; order Oegopsida; family Thysanoteuthidae; genus Thysanoteuthis; species Thysanoteuthis major. The sequence goes on from OY735211.1 coordinate 17,118,526, forward strand.
ATGATGATCATGAGGATCAAGACAACTAAATAAGCTATGGAGCACAATGGTAGCAGACCTGCTGGAAAGAAATAGAGAAAAAAACACTGGAAAAGTAAAGAATCCGGGGGAGAATCGAGACCAACAAGACTATGAGATTACCAAAATCAGCAAAAAAACTGGTTTTGGTGCGGGAATCATGAGGGATCTTTTTGTCACTTGATTTCAAGTGTAGATCACGAGTTACTACTGGGGTATACACTCAGTAAGTACCAATAACAACATTGAATTAAGTTCAGAGCCAAGTCTATTAATTTAATGCAAAAATACAAAATGTATGCATTAATGGAATCATAAAAAAATAGTGAACGCATATAATTACAAATAGACTTATAAATAAAAAAAGTATAAAAATCAGGGAAGAATATTCAGAGAAAAATCGTGAATGGAAGTCACGCAAACTGAGAAAAGAAGTTTCAAAAAAACGAGTACATATCAAAACTTTGCTGAACGGAAAGTTAACAGTCAACAAACTATGTATGTAAATTAGTGTGCGATCGGCAAATTTATTGACTGGTGACAAACTCAACGATCCTTTGAGATTTGAATACTGCTGTTTTCTTTGAAGAGCCATCATCGATCCGTTCGTGCGTTCCATCATCAAAATTGCATATATTGGAATTTGTCTGAAATGATTCAATCATATGAGGGAGCAATAAACTAATGATAATCTTATGAAAACATTGATAGAATATATATATATGTATATATACAAAATACATTAATATATTACTGACAAAAATCTTTTAAGTTTGAAAATGAAATACATTGAAATCTATATTATTAGCGAAATACAGAGCAACCATTAACTTAGATTTATTTATATTCATCAGCATTTACATGAGGTCACATTGAACAAATACACTAAGGCTTGCAAACATCCACACTCATGCAAACAAACTCATACCAACACAATCTACATGCGTGCATGCATCAATGTATTTGTATATATATATATATATATATATATATATATATATATATATATATATATATATATATATATATATATTTTTTTTTTTCTCTTTAATAATATTTTCACATTTGTGGCCTTGGATGAAGGATAGTTTCCTCAAGAATCCAGTCCTCCTTTTCATACCCTCAGTATCCAGCAGTTAAATGGATGAAGGTTTCGTTCAACTTGCCGGGTGTTTATCGTGGGAAGCTGAGAAATAGTATGTCCCAGCCATCCTTGCACATCGACTTCACCTATTATAGCAGCACGAAGATGTGCACCACCTCCTGCAAACCTTTTTCTTGGCTGTTAGGACATTGGTACCAGCTTGGGAGTCATAGGTCTTACCATCCCAGTACTCGCCTCATTAGTCCCTGGTAGTGCTGTGGTCTGCACAGTCCCATTGTTCTCACACTAGCAGTGACTGATGACTTTGCACTAATGATTATGTTATAACAATACGTCAGGATTCCTATTGTTATTTTGACTGACGAATGATTAGTCGCCTTGATCATCTACTCTTATCCCTACGCTACTATTTCTTTAGGTTCTTTAGTGGTGTATCCAGGGCTCAAACCACTATTGGTACTACGGTCACCCTCGTATTGTATGATTTCATTACTCACTGGCACAATTCTTATCCAGCGGATCCCCTTAACTGTAGTTTGCTGGAACTATCTGGCACTTTTTTCCTCTTTGTTCCTTACCACAGCATCTGGCCATTTAGCCTAGACTGATTATTTATCGCTAAAAATTGTGCAACAGAAAATCACTCGTATCAACAGCCCTTCTTCAAGCATTCATACATTCAACAGCAGCACTATGGCTTACAATAAACTACCAGATGCCGAGTAGTAATTGTTGGAAACTATGACTGGAAATCTCCCCAAGTCTCAAAAACACATATCAACATTTTGCAAATTACCCAACTTTGTATACTACTTACGGCAGCTTATCCTAACTAATAGGCCATGCCTGACGTAGGGGTAGGATTTACGCTCAATGCTGTTCGTATCGCATTTCAAAAAGCCTTACAATTGATCTGCATATCCAACCAGTGCTGTGATGTGGTCAACATAGGCCCAGTCCTCCTTCTCATTCCCAAAGCTTATATTTATTCAATGACTTTGAAGCAGTTCCTAAACCACATAATATTATTTGTGCAACTTCCTTAGCTCCAAAGCAAAGTCCCTGCACTCTCTTAGCTTATCACGCTCTTTCATATTATCTCCGTGGACTGCATGCCCCATCAAATCTATGATTTGTAAGGTTTAGAACTATCTGATCCAGTGTATCTCCCTTGTAAAGGGTGGTAGGTTTGTATGTTGAAATCTAATTTCCTGAATAGTGTCTTGCTATTGTAGGTACCAACATTCTGCTTGACCGAATCCAAGTCATTCGTATTGTTCTCAGTGTAGGACCATCATCTCACCGTGCTTTTCTTAAACTTATTCCGGGTGAAATACAAATTTTGTACTTAAGTATTATATGTGAATTAACCCTCTATAGACGTCAAACGCTTTGAAGTAAATAGCCCCCACAAAGGAAAAAAAGGATTCTAGTTTTTGGTTGAATAATTTTGAGATGATTTTTACTTTTTTGAAATGTTATCGAAACTGCTTACCCGTAATTCTAGAGGGCTGGTCCCTCGATCCATCGCAGTGAAGTAATAATTGAACAAAATACCAGTAATTCATAATAGGAAAAATTCATTATGAATCATATAAAACAACTTGGATACATATGCACGTATATGTACACACACACATACACACACACACACACACACATAGACGCATATAATAAATAATAAATAAATACTAAATTATTGATTATCATTAGAATTTTAGGGTTTAGCACGTTTTACGTAGGGTAACTCGTCTATCATCAACTATAAGCAAGGCTCTTCCAACCCTAGAATGGAACACCCTGCCAGATGAAGAATTTTGCCGAAGTAAATATATCGCTTAAGTTTAGTCCAACCTACCGACAGGTTCCACATAGGGTAGGGGTAAAATGCAAGCCCTCTAGGTCTGAAGCGAAGGTTTCGATCCTATCAAGTGATACTCGATTGGTCATTGCATATATATTGCTTTAGCCATACTGGAGAATTGTAATACAATGGAACAGCTGTCTGTGCATGACGCAATTATCAATTGTTATTACACACGCACATTTATCCATCTATCTATCTATCTATCTATCTATATATATATATATATATATATATATATATATATATATATATATATATATATATATATATATACACACACACTTTATTTCAAGCTTGAACAATGGATCTTTCATAACGAGCATGATTGCTTCCTCTCGATCTCTCCTCATTGTGTTTCCAAGCCGACAGGTACGAACTGGCTAACACCTTGCAGTCCCTTACTCTCACTCCATGACATATGTATATCCCCCCCTCTGACACTTTATCACTCCGGATGCATATTGTAAAATGTTTCAGTGCTATTCAATAATTTCTCAAATCAATTTCGTTTGAGGTGTATTTTAATTTCTCATCCATAACAAGTGATACATTTTTTTTATTTATTTATGATGAATAATCGATATGCTTTACATTTATGTACGGTTAAATATGAATTAAGGACTAATTTTCAGCAATTATGCCAACTGCTCTTTAAAGAATGACCGATGGGTCATGGGAGAGTTTATCTTATCAAAAGAGGGAGTAAGTGAGAAAGCAGAATATAGCAATTATGATAACGATGATTCAGGCCCCAAATCCCACGTATCCCTACTGATACCTATGTCTAGGGTTTCACATCAATGTCAGAATAATTTTGTCGGATATTTTCCAGACATGACCAAATATTTTCTGGAGAAAAAAAGCAATATTCCAACAGAAAACACAAAAAAAAATTCTTTAAAATTGTATTTTGTAATATATCTCTGTGTCACTCTCTAGAATAACGATTGCAAAAATTTCTGACGATTACAAATCACCTTTAGAGATGTGCAGGTGTCAGCACTAATTCACGGCCCATAGGGGACAGACGTTTTCGATTTTATAAAACATAAAGAGAAAAGAAAAATATTACCAAACAAAAAAATATTATACATATATATATATATATATATATATATATATATATATATATATATATATATATATATATATTTGTATGTGTGTATACAAGTATCTGTCTCTGTGTCCGTGTGTGCATATTCATATATATATAAAAACATATGCTCAGAATCAATTGAATTGTCTGAGCCGATAAATTTTACTTACGGTAAAGGAATATCGAGTCGATTTGAACTGAATGACCTGACTAGTTCGCCCCAGACATGAATTTAATTGAAACAAATTATTGATTTTCCCGTCATTCCCCTTTGAAGCCTTCAATTCTAGTTGAATTGACAATAAATATAATAGATATTACGTGCTTCATTGTACAAACCCCATTATGAATCATAATAACATTTATACATTTGTTATTAAAGTTGATCTAAAGCAGACAATTTCAAATAAGGTTAACGGGTTATTACCAAGTTAAGTAATTCTGTACAAGGTCGAAAGAAAAAAGAACTGGATTATTATAGGAATCTGCACATGGCAAGAATAGAGACGGTCAATGGAAGTACGAAGTAGGAATAATCAAACAAGTCTAGTAAAAGTAATATGTAACAGAGAAAATAATGAAACTTCTGCAAGAGGAAACTGTATGATGTTATTAAAAAACAAAATAAAACAATGTCGAGGGATACTGGTGGAGTGGATGTCGTTTGGGATAAATTATGTTTTTTTAAAAAGACCAACTAAAAAAATGAGAGAAGAGATAGTTAACAATTGAATGAAACGTAAGCAATGGATACCGGCAAGAGAATGCAGCGATAATTTTGTGTGAGCAAACTAGATAAAGAACAAAAGAAATGCGAACAAAACAATTCAGCAACAATTGATAAATTCGAGGGAGGAAAAAGCAAAAAAAGGAATATTTAAGTAAATTACGGATGGAAAGATCGAAGTAGAGAATTCTGTGGCATTAAAAAAGAATCAGGAAATAGAAATACACATGTGATTATGCACACACGCCTATCCCCAAAGATATATATATATATATGGAAGTACACAAATGACAAATAAATATCAAAACCATAGCTTTAATATCAGTGGTATTTGACCAACGCTGCAATGCTTTTATTTTCTAAAATGAATAAAATTACTCACGACAATGTAAACATGCTAGTAGATAATCGTAACAATTCACAGTCTAACTATTCAAGGAGCTATGATCTTGAGAATGACTTATGGATCAGTCCAGAGTGCTTCGATCTAAATTAACTTAGGGTCAATTTCTACATCTCTTCAACTATGAAACTAATTTTCTTATTAGAAGATACAGAAATTTACTGAAATACTTGAGACAATATTCTTTCCCCATGAGATTTGAACTAAAGTTGTGCCTAACAATTATACATATTGAAATGATGATAAACTATCAACAGAAACAAGCAAGTGCGAGCAAATCAAAATATCGCATCAAAAGAGGCAAAAACACAGTCACTCCATTAACCCCGTTGATTTGATATAATCATAAGTTTTTCCAACATATATATATATATATATATATATATATATATATATATATATATATATATATATATATATATATATAGCAAGACAAAGAATTGGGAAATGAAAAAAATCTTGAATCATTGCCTTAAACTATAATTGCGATAAATGAAATGCTCCAATGAGAGACACAAAAAAAACGAACACATAGAAAGTAAGACAAATTCATAAACTTAGTGCAAACCAAGAATAGTTACGCACGCATTGACAAAACTGTAGGCTGCACGGTATGTTTTAATTATCAACCAGACCCCAGAAAAGAAAAAAAAAGAATTTATCAACCTGATAACTGCAAGATATGTGAGAGTGATGGACTATATTGTATATATATATATATATATATATATATATATATATAGAGAGAGAGAGAGAGAGAGAGAGAGAGAGAGAAAGAGAGAAAGGGAGAGAGAAAAAGGGTGGAGGGAAGGAGGAAAAGAAAGACTATCGATATTTTCCTAATTTTTATCCATCTCAATAAGGATATATATATTGGTATATTCAATGAAAATGGTACATTTTTGTGTGATACATCATCGTGTATATCCTCAGTTCTTTTAACCATCATTGCGTTGCCATATAAGATTTGTATTGAATCACTGTTGAGCGTGACTTATTGTTAAAACACTTTTTTACCAAATTTTGGACAATCGAAATCGGTGGAATATTTATGGGGTCGCTCACATCTGATAGACTCCTTTGTCTTAGCAATCAGTAATTTTCACCTTTGTAACTATCCTGATGGATTGCCTCGAAACATAATTTTTTATGAGCATTTTTGCATTTGGGTCTACCATTGAGATTCGATATTTGAATGTATTATTCTGTCATATATGTATATTATTTTTCCTATAGAGAGTTCTTTGAGAAACCAAAAAATGGCAGGGCTATTTTTAAAGAATAAAACAAACTACAAAATTTCGAATGTTTGTGAAATGAATATTTTGAAAAGTTTTGTCAAAATATTTCCCTACAAAATTGAGTTTGCTTCATGAGAATCCATTCATAAGCAGGGGAGGAGATCTCAGCTGAATCTAAAATCATGGTTTTGAAAAGATTGAAGTTGAAGTTCTTATAATCAATATTCCTCATCCATCTCTTTATTCTACATTATAGAAAATATTTACATTATTTCTATTCGGCATACATATTTGACATCATATATTCATACAATATAGAATATTTTCATGATATCGACATTTTTAATGAAATTTTGTACTTCTGCCGGTGTCTCTTTGTATGTTATAACCTATATATGAATGGTGCCAGACATAGCATATCTTTTTCAACTGCTTCATTAATATTGTATACCATCCGAAAGGAAATTGATTTTCCTATGAAATGTAACATGAAAAATGATGAAAATTGTCAAATTAGGTGTGAGTTCTCCTTCAGGTTTTATATTTCAAAAAGAGGACTTGTGGTCGATTATTTCCTCTCTCAGACAAAAAGAACTATAATGAGAACAACGTTTTAGAGGTACAGAGTTTTTAAAATCTTGTATCACCTTTGACACGGCAGTGTCATTTTAGTTGCTGTCACCTTTGCACACAAACATGCACATAAAGGTACAGGCACATACTCTCTCACTCATTTTCACTCTTTCTCACACGCACACGTATATATATATATATATATATATATATATATATATATATATATATCTTTCCCAGAACAAAAAACAAATGTTTCACAATTCTAATATACACACAAACATATGTATATATATATATATATATATATATATATATATATATACATATATATATATATATATATATATATATACATATATATATATATATATATATATATATATGTATATAATTATACATATATATATATATATATATATATATATATATATGCGTGTGTGTGTGTGTGCATTTGCGTGTGTGCAAGTAATTTCAAAACAGTTTCACAAAAGCATACATATACTAATAAAAGTAATTGGCAGGTATCCGTATATAACGAAGAACATGTGCATGCTAGGTTAAATTACATCTACTAACATATAAAGGCTAGCTTTGAAATATAAAATACTACTTTATGGGGGAAAATCGAATAAATCAACCATTGCAAAGTTTTCAAAGCAGTGCATATAATACGAGATGGTTGTAGATGTATTTCATTCTTATGAAATTACAGTTCAAAGATGATTATTTTGGCTTTTGGGAGTTGAAACAATTTGAAATGAAATCTAAAAAACTCAATGCAGTGTACGAAATAGTATTTAGCTGGAATTTGGCACAAGCAGCTGGTTTCTTTTTTATATATATATTGTTAGAAATGCTCAACAAAAACTGACACAAAAAAGACCAAATAAGTTTTTCTGTCTTTCAAGTTGGCTGATTGTAAATGTATATCTTGTACAAGTCACACAAATGGAGCTAGAGGACTGAAGATCTACAGTGTTACCTTTCACTTTGTCAACAAAAAGAGATTCTAGTTTTTTTTTCAAATGTCCTCAAGGTTCTTGAATGGGGGTTCAATTTGAAGAATAGATTTATGCTAAGTTGGTCCTTGGTTTGAACTCACTTGTTTTGTTTTTTTCTTTTCAATCCAGACTGTTTGTAATCACTGCCAAATAAAAGAAGTGAGAAGCAACTCATTCATCGATTACATCCTCTCCATTTCCTATGAATAATCAACCACGCAACGTCATGCTGTCAAAAGAGAGTTCGGTCACGTGACACATTCAATTCAGATATTGTCTTGTCTTCCTATATCATAATCTGTAGGTTCAGGGAAATTGTGCAAAGCCAAATATTTGTTGTTTCCTACGGTTTGGATTTTGCCTTATGAATTCCTTTTTTTCACCTAAGAGGACACGATGGACCCTCATGTAAATTGTTTGATTTACAATGATATACTGTTCGGGAAACTACGGATATGAACGGGACAATTACTGAAATATAATGTATACATGAACAAAGATGCAAGAGGAATGGGATTTACAATGGAAATATTACTCATAAGACTCGTAGAATGAATTTTGGCGCTCTGGTTTCCAATACACGTTTCAACGTGAATTTACTTTCATTCTCTAAGTTTTTTTGCAAATATTGTATCTCAACAGATAAAATTTAAACACACGGAGAATGCATGAAAACATGCACGCACACAGAGAGACAGACAGATAGACAGACGCACACACATGTATATATATATATATATATATATATATATATATATATATATATATATATATATATGTATGTATATCAGATGGGCTGATATAAGAACAAGGATGAACGAGAAAAATATATATTAAATGTTTGGAAACTGAACAATTTCATTTTTAGTCAGATATGTATGACGAACATGGCTAGTAGCTAAATATAACTTCTTTTTTTTCAAGATGAGTTAAGAAAGGACAAAGAATGGAAATGTCGATTTTTCAAAAAACTAGAATTAAAAATATTATTAATCACTCAACCTCCAACCTTGGACAGGGACCTCCCCCAGGATTCATCACACTTCTCTATTGTGGGCGTCACATACTCCGTATTTTCTAAATCCGTCCATTTCGTCTCACCATCTAATACTTTGCCGGTCTTAGTTGTGCTTATGATATCTTGGAATCATGTCATGATTCTTGATGTCAATCAGTTGTCTGCCATTCTTGCAACTATACCAGCCCATTGCCATTAGATTTTTAAATTGGTTCTATGATATACATAACATCCTGTCTTCTCCCTAGTGGATTTTGCGGCCTCGTGGTCTCTTCCTGTGAGGTTGAACATAATTCTTTCGTAGGCATGTTGTATGGTTCTCAATTTGTGGGTGTGTCTCTTGAAAAGGTCAATGTTTCATCCCCATAAGTGAATATTGGGAGAATACATTCGTTGTATTTCTTTCTTTTTGGGGATTAACGAGATTATCTCCTTTTTGAAGGTTGAATTTGATCTGCCGAAGGCTTGCCATCCAAGGATGATTGTTCGCTTTATTTCTTCTTCTTTTGAGGCAGTCATGGAGATTCGTTGTCCGAAGACAAATTAAAATTCCTTTAAATCGAAGGAGTGAGAAGCCCAGGCTTTGGAATTACGATTAACATCTCGTTGACATATTGGAAAGAGTTCAATTACATCAGAGAAAGCTCATCTGAAAGGAGAAGAAGTGAAACAAGAAACATATCAGAGCGTAAATATAAACAGACGGAATGAAAAGTGGGGTTGATAAAAAAGACTCACAATGTCGGTGTTAAGAAAAAATGACGACGAAGAAATAGCAAGTATATTTTTCTGTAACTCTTTCTACAGAATGTTGAAAACGTTTCTTCTAATTATTTCTGAATTTTGCTGAAGATTCATCTAATAAAATGCACCTGACACATGCAGTGTTGATTCGATTGAAGAGAGTAAACTACATAATTATCATTATCGTTTATATTATTAAAGGCGACATCTATAATATTACATAAAAACAACTTAAAAATTGGTACAAAAACATCTCCAAATGTTTTTACAATTGGGTAAAGTTTGATAGAGAGATCAAAACTAATGAAAACTAGCCTGATAAGTCATCCAATTCCGACTGTCAAATGCTGAGGCTGATCGATGAATAACTTTTCCATGTCACCTCTTGTTGGTCAGTGATTGCAAAAATTTAAATATTCAAAAAGAAGCATGGATGTTTCTGGGGACAAACTAACGATCGTTCTGCTATCAACTTAAAGATGGAGGAGTCCAATGTTTACATTCCAGTGACATGTTTGGTTGACGAATTTTAATATTTCTCTTGAATCTCAGAACGTAATAATTTTTCAATTAACTGAACTTTACCAAGTTTTATCCCGAATCACCTTCATGCTGTGACTTCGTACAGTTCAGGCATATCAAAGAGAGGCAGAATTATATCTCAAACAAGATGAACGCAAACAATAGAGATTAGGTAATTGGAGATGATAAAATATTCAAATAATGTTAAAATATTCAAAATAATGATAAGGTATTCAAATAATGATAAAATATTCAAATAATGCTCTATAATCTCCCCTGTTCTTTTTTTTTTAATTGGGAAAAAGTTTCCCGATTTCTTTCAACGAAATTTCTCATTTATATAAATACATCATCACCAATATTAAGCCATAAAAGGATTTTGTAAGGACTTATATGATTTCTCCATTGTTTCCAATAGATGTGTATTTTATGACAGAAGAACAGTATTGGATGAGAATCAACTATTTTCTCTTAGAATTATTTAAAATTAGTTCGGTCCCTGAAGAAGGAAAGACTTGTTCACGAAGCAACACTTTTGATTATCTGAATGTGACACGTCTGGAAAGAAGCAAAACTTCAAGTAAAAGTTATCCTTCTACAACAGCCATAATCATTTGGGGCCTAACATCCGTAACATAATGTTAGGAAGAAAAATCAACCGTTGACTATGCTATGGTACTCATCCCAGATCGGTCATATATTGTTCAGAAGACTGCTAGATGTCAAATACAGCTGAGTAAAGAAAATATGTACGATCTGTCACTCACTGGTGGGGGCATTTGAACAACGCAAATCGAATGTACTTTGCACTCTGGCCGTTCTGTTGGTAAGAATTTGTTCTGGGTCATTGTGCAAGCAGTAGCCAAGAGATTACAGAAGCTATGAATTCGGGGAAGACATTTATTTTCACGGTTAAATTCTATGAAAATATGTTTAATCTTCCATATATCGGTTAGAATGTTCTAGTAGTAGTAGTAGTAGTAGTAGTAGTAGTAGTAGTAATAGGGGTTTTGTTAAAGTCTGTGATTATCTTTAAGATTCTAATGATACTTAACGTTTGGCTTTCAGATGAACTCTGTGATTAATCTCGAACATTTCAATGATATTTTACTTTTGGCTTTAAGATTGATTATTCTTGATATTTGGATATTTTTTAATTCTGAGATGGTTTCCTTTGTGATTCTGAGAAATTTCTGACTTTGATGAAATGACCACTGCCAAGTTGAAAAAGTAGTCTGTTGTTTTTTTGACCTGCACGTGGGTGAGTGGAATTAAATTTAGATTTTAAAATTGAATTTATAATTCTCCCCATCCCGTCGAGATTGAATTGTCGTATAGAAGTATAGAAAAGTAATTCCCTTTCATATGAGTGGCCACCCTCGTGTATGAATGAACTTTCCCCCACCCTTGTGTATAGATTGGCAAAGCTGTCCTGCCTTGTCCAGCATTTGAAAAAACTACAGATACGGAGAAGACGGTAGAAACAGCACAGACATTTTGGCAATCAGGTCATTTTCCTTCTGTGGATTGATTCTGTTGACTGACTTTGAAGACTAACTAACTAATTTTTAAAATTAACTCTGTGATGGTTCTTATTTTTGTCTTGATAATGATAATAAAAATATTATTTTGACTATAGGCTGCCCCTGAGGTTTTTGCTCTGGGCTTTGAGGAAGTCTGTGATTATTTTTAAGATTTTAATGATACTTAACGTTTGGCTTTTAGATGAACTCTGTGATTATTTTCAAACATTTTTATGATATTTCACTTTGGACTTTAAGATAGATTATTCTTGATATTTGGATGATATTTTTTTACTTCTGAGATGGTTTTCTTTGTAATTCTGGGAAATTTTCTCAGTTGATGAAATGGCCACTGCCAAGTTGAAAAAGTAGTCTGCTCAGGTTTTTTTTTTGGGGGGGGTCGACAATTAGTTGATTGTCATATCACCAAATATATATCTCTGCACACCCGAATGGTTTGTCCTTGTGAGGTCATACCCTGGGTGGTAAGAGCTGGTGGGGCTCTTGGATTATGACTGAGCACATTGGTCTCAATGAACCCACCAAGGTCTGGCGCTACTTTAAAAGAACGAAAAAGGGCCGGTTGGGCTCTTAGGTTACTTCTGAATCACATCGGTCTTAACCAACCCACCAAGGTCTGGCACTACCTTAAAGAACCAAAAAACCCAATCATGACTTTACAACCAAACCATTTTATCGCAAAAAACGGGGCACAGATTCAAGATTTGTGTGTCGTAACCGGCAGGTGTTACCTTGTTAGCCACCAGGAGGGACCTGGTCGTGATCCTGTGACTGCTGGCCAAAACTCCGGCTCGTGTACCCTTAATGGCCTTCAGGAGGGACATAGCTGTCACACAGCTACTGTTGGCCAAAACTCATATACCTGTGATGACAACTAAAAGACCCAGAAAAGGGTAACATAGCAAGCAACTATAGACCAATCACGTGCTTACCACTTATGTGGAAAATCCAGACCGGGCAAATAGCTGACAGAATATACATGTCAATGGATAGAAAGGAACTACTACCAGAAGAACAGAAAGGGTGTAGGATAGGAACCAAATGGGCAAACGATTTACTCTACATAGACCAGATGATCTTGAGAGAAAAGGAGAAAAAATATTGTAATGGGATGGATAGATTACAAAAAAGCGTACGATATGATTCCACAGCGTGATACTCGGATGCCTTAGAATGTTCATAATTAGCGAACTGGTGGTTAAATTCATTGGAAATTCGATGAAAAACTTGAAAGTAGACTTGACAGCCGCAGGGGACAAACTAGCAGGGGTAGGGATAAAAAGGGGAATCTTCAAAGGAGACTCATTGTCCCCACTATTATTTGTTCTAACAATGATGCTGCTCAAAACAATCCTGAAGAATAGCAAAGGGTACCATTTCTCTAAAACAAAAGGAAAGGTCAACCTCCTAATGTATATGGGCGATATAAAATTGTTCGCAAAAAACAGGGGAGAGCTTGAGACTCTGTTCAACGAAGTAAAGGAATATAGTGAAAACATCGGAATGGAGTTTAGAATAGAAAAATGTGCAATCATGGTAATGCACGAAGGAAGGCTTACAATGACTGAAGGAATTGAACTCCCGGACAACAGCAAGATTAGGGCATTGACCGCACAAGACCGATGCAAGTACCTAGGTGTCCTTGAATGTGACACGATAAAACGGGAAGAGATGAAGGAAAAAATAAAGAGAGAATACCTTAGAAGGATAAGGAAAATATTCGAGACCAAATTAAACAGCAGAAATCTAATAAAAGGAATGAACCCCTGGGCTGTGTCAGTTGTTAGATATCCAGGACCATTCCTACGATGGATAAAAGAAGAACTCCAATCAATGGATAGGCGAACTAGGAAACTTATGACAATGCATAATGCATTACACCCCAGATATGATACAGATAGACTATACGTTAAGAGAAGAGAAAGTGGTAGAGGGCTTATCAGCATAGAACACTGTGTCCAGAAAGCTAATGTAGTCCTAGAAAAGTATGTGCAAATAAATAGTGAAGAAATTATAAAGAGCGCGAGGGATAGTGCAACAAACAACAAAGTAAAAAACAATGGAACAGTACAGTAAACAAGAAAAGGAAGATGGGAAGAGAAAAATTGTGTGGCGAGTTTAAAAGACAGATACAAGATGTAGCAGACGAAAAATCATGGACGTGGTTACGAAAAGGGAACGTTAAGAGAGAAAAGGAATCGCTCATCATGGCAGCCCAAAACAAAAGCATAAGGACAAACTACATAAAAACAAAAATCGACAGAACACAGACAAACAGCAAATGCCGCATGTGCAGTGAAAGAGATGAGACAGTAAACCACATAACTAGTGAATGTAGTCAACTTGCTCAGAAGGAGTATAAGCATAGACACGATAGAGTAGCAACGATGATACACTGGGAACTAAGCAAACAAATGGGATTCAACCATGTGGAAAAGTGGTATCAGCACAAGCCAGAGGCAGTTTTGGAGAATGACAACCACAAACTACTCTGGGACTTTGACATCCTAACTGACCACCTCATCCAGGCAAGAAGACCGGACTTAGTAATAATAGACAAAAAAAGGAAGGCCTGCCAAATAGTAGACGTTGCTGTACCTGCACACCATAGAGTTAAAAAAAAAAAAGGAGAGCGAAAAACGGGAAAAATACCAGGACCTAGCAAGAGAGTTAAGGAAGATGTGGAACGTGAAAACCAGGGTAGTACCGGTCATAGTGGGCGCACTAGGAACAGTCCCCAAAACGCTGGTGGTGAGACTGGAGGAGATCAGGATTAGGGGGAGGAATGAGACTGTACAGACCACAGCACTACTGGGAACTGCACGGATACTGAGGAAGGTGCTAGAGATATAAGGACTGCAACGAATTTTAGCCCTGACATGATAGGTGAAAGAGAGAGGAGACGTTAGCTGAAGACCTGAGGAATCTTATTGTCATTCAGCCTTCAGCGATAACCACTGGGCAACCGGAGTGAAACCGAAATCGCAGAATTACTGCGACCTATGAGTACTAAGAGAGGAGGGCTGGAGACTTGAGGAGCCTTGCTGTCACTCAAACTCAAGCGGTTACCACCAGGTAAATGGTGTGAGATTCCAAATAATAATAATAATAATAATAATAATAATAATAATAATAATAATAATAATAATAATAATAATAATAATAATAATAATAATAAAAATAACTCCAGCAGTTACCACCAGGCAACTGATGTGAGATTCCAAATAATAATAATAATAATAATAATAATAATAATAATAATAATAATAATAATAACTCCAGCGGTTACCACCAGGCAACTGGTGTGGGATTCTAAATAATAATAATAATAATAATAATAATAATAATAATAATAATAATAATAATAATAATAATAATAATAATAATAATAATAATAGAAGAAAAAAAAGAAGAATCATATATGCTCGCCCAAACACAGATTTTGTTATTCAGTCATTTTTCTGGGGGGTGGGTAAGGATATATCTCATCGGGCTATAATGCTTGGTGGATATCATAGCTATTCATATCGAATTATGCGAATATTTGAATCATGTCCTACTATAGCAGTTATTTGAGCAGATACGAACAAGCGGCTCAATTTCTCAAGTGTCTCTAAAGAATAAACCTTAAATTATTATTTCAGATTAGTGCATATATACTGGTATACTGACTAACATGCAACTAGCCTTTGTATGTCTAGACATGATTAAAAAGATGTAGATTTTGAGGTGAACGTAATGATGAAAAGCACTAACCAGGGGAAATTAAATAAGCCAAGAAGCACAGTCGAAGACAAAATCCCAACGCACTGCACAGTCTAAGTGACTGCGTCCATTGTGTTTTGCTTTTTTGCAAGGAACATCAAAAACATGATTAATTAAAATACTGTCCTCAGACACAATCAATATCCTACGTAATTACCTTCGAGGCAGCTACAATGTGATTGAAGTTGGAACTCATCGAAATCCTTGAAAACGACCGAAAAGTGTGAAACAATTAAGGAATAACACACACATACGCACACACATGGATGCAAACACACACACAGAACTACACACACACACACACATACAAATACACACACTTATATGAAATACCACACAACCATGGGCACGAAATATACATAATTTCACTCTTGAGACACATATATACGAAAGGAGACGGATGTATATGTGTTCATTTTTATATTTTTTCGATTTGCGTACGTAACAAACCCACAAAAACCGTATTCCAACACATTTATAAGTTTGTTTACGCTAATATACATGTACGTATATATATATATATATATATATATATATATATATATATATATATATATATATATATATATAAGTATGTATGTGTGTTGGTGAATTTATGTGTGTGTGTAGACATCTGTATATTAGAAAAGTGTGACAAAAATGATAAGCATCACGTAAAAAATAAATGTTTGATTAAACTGAAAATCAAATTTTACAGTTGAATCGAAAAATCTTATTACAATCTTTTTGATATATGCAATCTACGAGCTTTTAATAAGATGAAAATTCAAGATCTGATGTATGATTTAATGAAACAGTTCTTTTCAAAAGCATTTATTGCGTTTTGTAACCGCTACCATAGAGACACGGACACAGACACAGACACACCCACACACATATATATATATATATATATATATATATATATATATATATATATATATATATATATATATATATATATATATATAAAAATATGCACATGATTAGTATATTCATATATGTCAGTCCATTTATGAATATACGTACTTTGTGTAAATGAATGCTTATTGTAATAAATTCAGCAATGTACCTGCACAGAAGTTCTTTGCCGTACTATTCAAAAGCACTCCACAATTATATGGAAGGTCAGTTTAGAGCACAGGAAGAAATTTCAGTCATTGTATTCAAATATAGATCAGTATCACTGGGCGTTGACCATGGAAAGGTATTAAAAGCTATCCGCTTGTCAATGGTCAACAGCACGGAACAAAGTGTAGATAAGAAGTCAGACGGAGTCAAATTCAAAAGACGGGAAATATTGATGCAACTTTGCACTTTTTCTGTTGTCGGAAAAAGTCTGAGAAAATGGCTTATTTGTTTAACTGAGGGAGAAACTCCGATCCGTGTTCTACATTTAATTCTCCCTGCATCAAAACACCGAATGAAGAGAAAACACTCATGTAAAACTACTGACATCGACTTTGTATTCCCTTTCCACGTAGCGAGCTAGACGAAGGTCACTGACCATAATAAACAACTATTTTGCATTGTATTTGGAACCGAGACGTTACAAACATTTTCATTTAATCCACACATGAGTATGTATCCATGTGCAGAGGTTTGTCCGTGAGAATGCTTGTGTAGTCCTACTCATGTTTATGTTTATTGCTACACATATTTGTACACACATGAAGAAAACACAAAATAGATTTTCCTATATGGAACTGAAATGCATGGGACCTATCTAAAAATTTGACCCTCAAAATGAAAACCATGCAACGTGTACAGGGGATAACCACTCTTGACATCGCATTTTGAGATCACAATAGAGTACATTTTATCTGTGATAAGACGGTACTGGATGTCACAAAAAAAAAAAAAACTGAATGAAAATGGGCTGGTCATCACTGGACTTCATTGCCCACTACATGGATACCCAAAGATCATATGCAAAACTGTTGCAAACGGAGAGAAAAAGAACGCAGGACGGACTATACCAAGTACTAGCTTACCGATGCTCAACATAAAGGACTGATTGATTTTTGATAAAGTCTATGTCCAGCAATAGACGCTAGAAAGATGATAGCATATATATATATATATATTCTTTTTTTTTCAAACACATTCCAATCATATATAAGGACAGTCCATATGTAGATATTGATGCGTGTTAAGTGTGAAGTTTCATCATGTTTACTATCTTGGAGAATATAATCCGAGAACATGGTTTAAATTCAGTTCAAGGCAAGAAACTGACTCTGACTTTTTAATCGATGCCATGCCATGATTTCAGACATAAAGACAGGCAGTGTTTAAAAGATACATGTAGAAAAATATCGTTCACAAGCAACCTAGCAAGAGACATTGGTCTATTGAATGAGGTTAACTAATCCTCATTTCTTTAGATTCTATGGAGAAAATTGTATCATTGATAGAGGAATGAAATATTTCTTACCGAAGATACACAAAGATGATGAATGCTATGGAAACTAATTCAATGGAAACTCTGACTACATTATACCCCGACAACAAATTATATGAGCGTCAGTTTGAAAACACAGTATGATTGAAATCATTGACGATTCATTTGAAACTATACTCGAACTACAGACTAGGAAAATGTAAAGAAAGTTATTACAGATTTTGGATTCTGCATTAATTTTAGTGTTCAGTACAAGTGGAATTTGAACCACTGTTGACATCTAATGATTTCAGATCGACCTCTTGCAAAGTTTACATCATCCAACCCCAGTATGGCAGCTACTCTCAGGGAAACAAAAATACCTTTTCAAGTCTTTTATTGTCTATTGTGTTAATGCTGTAGTTGCGATCAGCGAGTGAGCTCCAATATTGACACCCTAGGATCTGGTAATTATTTGTGCTCAAGTATGAGTGTTGACGTGAATACTTTTTTCTTAAAACTTGTCCGTGATATAGCTCATCTAGGTTCAATTGAAAAAGTGTGTATGGATTTTACTATCCGTCCCAGGGATTGATCCTGTTCCCCGAAAGTGAATTGCATGAATATTGTAATTGATTCGTTTAGAAATTCCGATAACGTTACCGAATACAACCGCAACTGAAAGAAGTAGGAGAAATTGTGACTATGATTACTAACATCAGTTCGATTGAATCAGTGTATAATGATATTTTTTCTCTAATATTTTCCCATCTCAAAAATCGAAACGAGGATACGAACAGATTTATTTCAAAAAAGGATCATGAAATTTCATGAGTGGACATAGAATGGTTCAACAGATGCAAAGTGATATCTCTAAGAAGACAATCAGGATCATTCGGTCTCTACAGATCAACTTACTACTCATCACTCTACTAAGAGTTACTGAGATTATGGCACATGAGCATAAATGCGTACACATTCTTGTATTAATCCATGATAACTTATTCATATATGTCTGAAAAATATGCAAATGCGATCAATGGTTTCGATTTTTATCTCTAAGTGCAAACATATATTCTTAATGTATAACTGAACAGGATTTATATGACAAGAAATATAGACGATATTTGCATTAAGGATGAATTTTGAAGAATAAAAATGGCATACATCGAATTTTTCAGCTTTACTTAATGAATGAAATGTTATTTTTCCGGAAGGTAAAAAGAAGTTTTCTCTAGATATGTATTACTTGAAATATTCATATTCAAAATGCAAAAGTCATTTGAAATTCCTCCTTATATCAGCTTTTGGTAAACAGATTACAAACTACCATTTACACATCTCCTTTTCTCTATATCTCTCTTGGGCACTTGATTATTGATTCCATAGAGAGAATTTATAATATACAAATGTGCTCCGCTATTTGTATGTGTTCCTATATGCCATTTTGATAAAATTATTTCCTCAAATATATGCATATACCATGAGCGTGGAATTATACGTACAAGCAAAACACTTGATATGATGAATTCATAGATAATCTCATTTACATAGACATGTACTTGCACGTATTGTGTGTGCAGGTGTGTATGTTTAGGTGTGCAAATCTACATTTGATGTGGGCTTTCATATATTGTGATATTCACACACACATTTATGTACTGACCAAATTCTCCAAAACTACAACAAAAAAAAAACATAGACACTCATTTGCCTGATGAGGCCCGGAGAGGGCAGAAACATGAGCTAGTCTGTGTATCAAATCCACATTCTAATATATATATATATACATAAACTCATATATTTGCAATTTACTCTATAACTTCTTCAATCTCACATGCATCCGTAAAAGCACAGATTTATAAGGAAACTATACATACATGCATAATATGTCAACACAGAAGTTTTATGTAGAGTTAATTCATGCAAATCCTTTACATTATGACTCAAATGCTTAATGCAACAGAGCAGATTAACATTGAATTTGTTAAAAGTAGCACACACACACACACAAACACACGCACACACACATACACACACACACACACATACACATATGGAGATAGAGAAAGAGAAAGAGGGAAGAGAGAGATAGAGAGAGGGACAGAAAGGCAAAGAAAGAGAGAAAGAGAGACACACTGACGGACAGAGAATAAAGAGGAAAGGAGAGAAGATGTGTGTGAGAGGGGGGAGAGATATGCATCCAAAATGTTTAGACGATATTTGAAATTTCCTGCTTAGCAGTGTAGAAAATTATTGCAATATCAGTAATCTTTTTTTCCAAACCTAAAACTTAGCTGTAATCTGTCAAACCTATTTCAAAATAAAAATTGAAAAAACAAGTGTGTCAGATTTAGTTTTTGAATCTCATCTTTACATCAAAAGCTTGTCCTCTCAATTATATCCCTAATATCTCTCTCCCTCTCTCTTTATCCATTCCTCTCTTTCTCTCTCTCTTTCTCTCTCTCTCTCTCTCTCTCTCTCTCTCTCTCTCTATATATATATATATATATATGTACATATATATGTGTGTGTATATAAATGTATTTGTACATATGTGTGTGTGTGTGTGTGTGTATGTGCAGTGTATGTGCATGAGCGTGCATGTGTCTGTGTTTGATTTGGAGATCGATTGATGAAAAAATAGCATCCATTTATATTTTGCTTTGAACTGGAAAAAAAGAGTATATTCAAGTTTTGGTTAATAAATGTTATTCTCTTAACAAAAAAATAGGTGCATGGGCAAAGCAATAACTTGGCAACCAGCAACTGTACAAGTTGACATTCACCAGATATTTAAGTCGAGTTTGAAGTTATTTGGATCAGCAGTTCTCAAAACAATATCATTGAAGTGAATATGATATTTTCTCCGAATTATCCCTTTCGACAACTTAAATTATCTAAATCTACGTATAAAAATATGTAAATTAGCGAAACCGACGAGAGTCAATCAGAATACTTCAAAGCGATTGTCTTTTGGGTTTTTTTTTGTAAATGACAATTATGGTAGGATACATCATGCCCTATGAAAACTTCTCCTCTCAAACATGCAGTTTTATAACAGGAATGTAAATATAGTTCAGGAGTTAATCCGGGTTGTTAAACAACATTATCAAGCTTTTAATTCAACACATTGCTGAGAGAAAATACGAAAAACTCAAGCGCTTCTCCTTGTAATTAGTTAAATGAACCTGATATACATTAGGAAAATATGAAGTGAGATAAAAAAAAACAAAAAACGGGAACATATTGACGTAATTTTACGATTGGGTAAATTATAAACGATTCCCCATAGGTAATTTAAAAAGGTGAACAATAGTGTTCGAGGGAAAAAATTGATAATTTACCAATGAAAAGTTTCCTGAGGCTAAATTTGGCTTCGTTCTTTTATGAAGATGGGCTAATTTTTTTTAATAAGAGTGAACAAGATTAGAGAACAAATGACTGCTGAAATAGTTGACAAGTATTAGTTGAACAAACACAATGATAAATGTGTCCTAGCTGCAGAAAAAAATGAACATACCGAATCATTTTTATTAGATCACCTTTACGTTTACCACAAAGTGTCTGTATTACTGTGTATTAACAGTGGATTTATTTCCGTTTAATACATCTATTTGTTGATCTCTACGAGACGGCTTCAGGTCAGTTGGTGGATTGGATGGCCAGTCATTCAGAACGGATCATCATTTATATCATGAGGAAATAATCGAATATACCAGTTTGATGTTTTTTGTATTAAAAATAAAAGTCCTTCACGATTTCCGTTGGGAATAGTAACCTTGGATTTTTTAAATTTTTTTCGAAAATAAGAATCAATCAACTGGAAAGAAA
>OY735211.1:17145348-17227848 GCA_963457665.1 Thysanoteuthis rhombus
TAGATGTTTTTTTCTGGACTAACGAGATTTCCCTTGATCTTGCTCTATCGAAAGCTTGCCTTTTTAGAATTAACTCCCCTTGGTTCCTTCTTCTTTTGAGGACCTCATTGAGATTCATTGTCTCAGGTAGATGTAGTGGTCTACCTATATCAGGTTTACATTTGCATTTTTATGTCATTGTCCTCAGGATGTTCGTAAAAGCATTACTTGGAGATTGTAACATTTTCATACTGTAAAAAAACAAAAACAAAAGCAAAAAAAAAACGATGTCATCAGCAAATCTGAGGTTCCTCATATAACAGCTGTCTATTTCAATTGATTCCTCCAACGGGTTTCATTTCTCGTGGTTGGCTGTGAAGAGTTCACTTGAGCTGGTATCACCTTGTCTTACTCCTCTTTTGATTTGAAAGGGCGCAGAGTCCTCATGTTGTCAAATAAATTAATTTAATTCGGTGTATATGTATTGCAATATCCTGACGCACACAATGTCTACACCTTGTTATTTGATAACTTCGGTGATCTTGGGGATTTCCATGGAGTCGTGGGCCTTCTCGAAGTCGACGATTGCTGCAGCGAGGGATATTACATATTTTACTGAATTTTCATTTCGTTGATACACTACTTGAAGATGTTCAATGGTTGAATTTGTTTTTCTGACTCAAGCTTGTTCTCATGGTTGATTTTCGATCCAGCGTTCTAATGTTTTGGCTCGTGATCACTTTGGTAAGAAGTTGATAAATGCCGTTGAAAGGGGGCTTATTGGCGTATAGTTTGTTTTTTCGATGTCCCATTACTCTTCTTATGTAATAGCATCATGTTTCCAATGATTGGAATCTTCTGGGACTTTGTTCTATCTTAGGAACAAGTTGAACAAAGTGACAAGATTACTGGTGATGACGTTACTAGCTGACGTTGTTTAAGTAGGCTGATGGTGATCTTATCTATTTGGAGGATGCTTCTAATAACTGCGCCGGCTTGTTTTGTTTTTTCTCTTTTCAGATCCTTTTTTTTTCTTTTGGGCTGTTTTGTTTAACTTGGTTGCGTCAATATGTTCCCCTTGCTGTTATTGTTGGATTGAGATTTCTACATTTTTCTACATAGTTCTTGTTTTTTCTTCTGAGAGTATACCGATGATTTACTTGCTTATTGGCTCAAACATATCGATGGCTTCTATTTGAGACATGGTTATTCTGTTGTTGGGCTTGTTCATCTTCTTCTTGCTTCCGTAAAGTACCTGATTTTCGAGTTCTAGCTTGAATGAACAAGTGATCTCTCTTTGTACGGTCAGTGGTTGCAGTTTTGTGCAGTATGCTTCTTTTCTCGATTTCTGGATCAAGATCCACGGTTCTCCATAAATGTTAGGTTTATCAGCAGCAGCAGTACCAGCAGCTTTTTAACATCCCTCGTTGGGCAAAGACTTTCCCCGAGGTTTTGCAAAACCTTAATATCATGGATGTTGCTGAGCCAGTAATTTGTCTAGCTTGTCATGCAATCTTACCTTTTTGGAGGGAACGCAATTGATGTAGACCTTCCTTTGTTAGACGAATGGGATTTTCCTGTTTTCAAATTTTTAGCGTTCTCTGAAAAAAGTATGCTTACTTAGAGTGATTTTCCGTTTGATATTTCCTTGTGTAAGGGTTTTATGAAAATATGCCGTCCTGGATAGATGCAGTGGTCTGCGTTCTTTAGCTTTACATTCTTCAATTTCGATCGTTGTGTGTTTGTGCTCATCATGTTTGTTGGACATGACATTTGCTTCGTTGAAGTCCATGTTGAGTCCAACTCTCCTACTTTCTGCATTTAATTCGTCTTAGATTATTCTGAGATCATAAAGGATGTTAGGATGATGTTGTCAGCAGTTCTGAAGATACTTATTTATTTGTTGATTCCCTGGTTTTTCCAGTCTAAGTTCTGGTACAGCATTTTGAAGTAAGCTCTACAGTGTTTGGGTGAATCAGTATCCCTGCGTCTCACTCTTTTTTCACATTGGAAAGCCCCAGAGTCTTTATTCGGCTTAATAAACCAACTGTTTTGTCGGTATATATGTAGCATATACATTGTTTAAACCTTGTTGAACAATACCGTTAAAGTCGTTAGAAATTCTCACAGGCCTTTCTAAAGTCAACATGCAACAGCGAGTGACATTTTGAAGATCGTCCCCGTGGCTTATTTTTCATCTAGCATTTTGGTGATTCGGCTCATGATAACTCTGGTTAAAAGCTATTAGATGCAGTTGAGTAGGCTTATTTACCTGTTGTTTTGAGGTCTTTTGGATTTCATAGTTTTATATAAGCATCATGATTGCAGTGATCTGTTTATTGTAGACAATTTTTGGCATACTGGATAGAATGACTAGATATGACTTATCCAGCTTTTCTAAATAGGACGATAGTGCTGTTGTCGATTCAAGGGGACTCTTCTTTTTTGTCTGTCTGATGGCTTGCTTCCATGCCCACAGTAACTTCTGGGAATTCCTTAAAACTCGACATATGTGTCCTGCTAATTCTTGTTTTTTTTTTTTGTTTTTTTTGTGGAATCGAGTTATTTCACAATTTCCGGGCACGTTTTACGATTCGGCCTTATCCGTTTTAAGGTTCCCATTGGCTTCGTGCACACTGAGAGACTCTTTCATTAGTTTTGAAACTACGATGTTCTTCCAGAATGCTTTTTGATGTTTCCTGTCATGTATATATTTTTGTATTCTCTCTGTTTCTTTGTAGATGACTTTGTTCCCTTCTGCTTTTTTCTTTCTTTCTTTATTTTCTCTTGTTCTTTTCGGTGACTACAATCGTCGGCGTTTTTCTCATTAGAGTCCTCTTATGGATTCTGTAGTTTTTGGCTCGAGCATACTAGCTACTTCAATTGAAGTGGTCGTTACATTGCTGCTGAGCTCGTTGATGTTTCATTCTTGTTTGGTTAAGAGTTGATATTTGTTTTTCAGTTCAAACTTGAATGATCAAGTGAACTCTGTTTGTACGTCAAGTGGTTGCAAGAGCAGAGACTGATCCTCAACCTGACCTTATGTTTGTTATTGGCACTTCTAAAGACCGAATAAAGATGTTCGTTGAATCAGTTGTAGGGGTAGGTATATTGAAAACGTACATCAATGAGAAGATTTGAGCACTTTCAAGTCTATCCAATTCTCATCTGTCAGACATGGTTTTCAACCCATCCCTCCCAGAGTTTTAGTCGTGAGAATCTGTTTTATTCGAAAATTATTCAAAAATAAAAACAGCCATACATAGTTCTGGGAGGTTTTTTTTCTCTGAACGTTGAGGCGGGTCGGAGCAGTAACCTTTCCCCATGGTTTGGTTTTTCATCTTTGACACTTCAACGTATCTTTTCCCCATCTATGGCATTTCATTTTCGTTGATAATCGTGTAGCTTATTTTCTTGGAATCGTTGGTCTTCTATACCAAGCATGCATCAAACATATCCTATCTTTTCATTCATATACGTATTTACTGGTTGCTACATGGGTTATATTGGGTTATTCACATTTATCTTACATCTATTTCAGCTCAAAGAGTCCAGAAATTCTGATTAGTATAGAAGACGAGTCGACTTGTAACAGAATATTAAAAAGAAAGTTACTGAACAAAAATCCAGCATTCATAATATACTTTGGTTAGGAGTATGTATACAATTCAATAAATGCCAGCGATCTTGGAGTTTGTCAGTCAGTTTATGAATGATACTTTTGATATCCAGTGTCGTATTAAAAGTTGCACGTCCCAATTTTAGTGGAAAAAGGAAAACATTTTCTATATATATCTATTTCTCAGATTTGTCATTATTTTGAAATTGATAATGCTCCAGTCAAATTGATTTTGCAATCAATCTTCTAATCATTGTTGGTTGCGAACTCCTTTAAATCTCAAAGCAATATAGCTCGCATGATTCATTTGATTAAGAACGTACTTGCTTGGATATGTATAAGTTGTCAGTTTACATCAGAATTTTATTTTGGCGTACGTCATACAGAAATGTCAGAATTTGGATTTCTCTCTTTATATTGAAAAATTGAGGATGGAGAAATATAAACAACATTTCGGTATATCAAAGTATTTATAGAACTTGAAGTTCAAACGTTAGTTTGAAACCAAATTGAAAAATCTCAAGGGCATATTCTAAAACTATTGGTAGCAAATTCATAGATGCTACCGGACTAGAGAGCGCTGGATTTTAGAGGTATTCGAAGTTTATAATTATGAATCTGGCATGTATTACAACCCAGGAATTCCTTAACAGAACGGCATAATTCCATAACAGCTGATTCAGGATGTATTTTCTGTTTCTATATTACACATTTTTTTCGAGACCTGTAACAAGGAAAAAGACGTTTCTTTGTTACTGTTATTCTATGCAAATTT
Organism: Thysanoteuthis rhombus; assembly: GCA_963457665.1. NCBI lineage: Eukaryota > Metazoa > Mollusca > Cephalopoda > Oegopsida > Thysanoteuthidae > Thysanoteuthis > Thysanoteuthis major. Next base: position 17,149,722 of record OY735211.1, read on the forward strand.
TATCATCTTTGTCCATGCTATCTCTTGATTTAATTTTTTTCATTCAGTCCATTCAAGTGATATTACATTATTTTAACTACCACAGCTATAACTACTGCATACAATACTGCCATTTTCATTATCTCTCTATCAATATCAAACTCGTTCTCATTAGTAATGAAAGGACTTTATAGACTCATCCTTCCTTCATATTCTGTGTTTATTCGTTGAAGTGAGTAATTGCCTCTTTTTCATGTTGAATAACTTTGCAAATGCAATTATCCTGTGGCGATTTTGAAATATTCATTATTTTCATTCGAGTGTTGCTGTTCCAGCTGATAAGAAGAATTCACGTTGGACATTACACACAGTTGAGAACAGAAAAAGCAATCGATGTTTCAAATCTGTCAGAGGACACAACAAACACTAGCTCTAAAAGCCTTTTTGCAGTTTTTTTTTTTTTCCAAAATGTTCTCTGTAATTTTCTTCTCATTACCCAATTGGTTCCTTTCATAGTTGTTACCTGTATTTTTGTGCATAATTTTTCGCATTCTTTTTGTTATGTCATCAATTCTTTTGTAACTAATTTCATTTGATGAAAACTTTCGTTACGATTCCAAACTCAATTTCTCTTTCCCCCTTATACGTGTTTTGATTTCACAAATTTTCTTAAATGTCTTCTTTCTTTATATTTTTATATTCTACTGCCTGTCAACCATTCATCATTTTACCATTATGTTTATGTTCTTCTTCAGCAGAATTCTCATTTCAAAATGACTTCTGCTTCTTTTTATACGTAATTTATTTGTTAGTACAACATTATGACATACGCATTTCATATAATTTTCTCCCTTTTGCTATAATCTATTCTTAACATATCCTTTCCTCTCTTATTTTTTTTTTTTTCATAAACCAATTCCTCTTTGTCTCTCTTGTTGTTTTCATGATGTTATATTTTTTTTCATATCTGTAATTTTCCTTTTAGTTTTCTGTGCTTTTTATGTTTCAATCAATCATTTTTTTTCTCTTTTTTCAATTTTCTCTGACTCGTGTATATTCATATTTCATACTCACCACCATTTCCATAATACCCTCCATATTCATTACTTTTTCTCTGTCTTCCTTCTTTCAAGATATGTATCCCACTTTTTAATATAGTAAAAACTCTCTCATTCCATGCTTTCTTCCTCTCCGAACCTTTTCCGTTTCTTTTTTTACTCGTCCCTTTCATGTTTTGTATTCTTGTTTATCGAACACTTACAGCAGTGCTTTATCTTGTCTATGCAAAATGCTATTGTCATCAAACGGTTTTGCATCGTTTCAAATTCAGACACGACAGAGAAATGTGAATGACATTAGAAAATAATTCTATTTATTGTGTCCACTCCGCTGGAAATGGATCTTTCAATGCAGTGATTTCAAAATCAAATTATTGTTGGATGTTCATCAAATTACATTTCATAACAAAAAGATTCGAGATGCCCTTTAAATAATTCGTTTATTTTATTTCAATTGCTAGGAAAAAAGATGTAATGTCACTATCAGTAATAGAGATGGTGCAAATTTCTTCTTCTTTCTTTTTTTAGCAAGAATGTTTTTGTTGTAATGCTACAAAGATGACACGTGAAAAAAAACATTCAATATACATAATGTCTTCTCATCGTTGGAATAATTTCGATAGAAAATGATGTGATTGAAAACTTAAAACACATACATCCAAGAATATAAACAAATGTATGTGTTTGGGTATATGTATTCTTATGTGTGTAATCTTATGAGTGCACACTAAGGCGTACTCTAAAACATAAAAGATCCCTTTAATGGTAAAATATAATAGTTAAACATCAAAACGACGTATCATATATATGATTATATAAGTTCTCTTTGAAGCATGTGAATAGTAGATAGATATATAAATGGATAAATACATAGACAACTAGACATCCAGACAGACATAAACGGACATACAAAGAAGGAAATATCTTCAACGATCAAGACTCGATTAAATCAAATTGCACTGAAGCATACATTCGCGAGAAAAGATAAACTTTCAAATCAATACAAGTGGCAGGCAAATATTTCAGTGTTCAATCTATTTCCATTCTTTTAACAAAATCATATCCTCACAATATTTTTTTCGGTTCATTTGAGTAGCAAAAAGCACATGAGTAGGAATACACACACACACACACACACACACACAATTGTACATATATATATATATATATATATATATATATATATATATATATATATATATATATATGTCATCCACAGACTGCTGTTTCGTTGTATTACAACTTTTCAATGCGGCTATAGACTATCCATTCTCAATCTAGTACCACGAGGTAAGATTAAAAACTTCTCTCCAGACCCCGAAGCCAGTATCATAGCCCTGCTTCACGGAACAGGTGGGTCAGCGAGGTTGAATTTAAGCAATATATATATTTATTTAGCTTATATTGCCCACTCATTAGAGTGCTCTATTACTATGGAAGAGCATTGCATAAGCTATATATATATATATATATATATATATATATATATATATATATATATATATATATATATATACTGAATTAATCAAATAGGACCAGAAGTTATTAAGACCAGTTACACAATAGGATCTGTCTTGTAAGACTAATTTCAAACATGGGTAATCATCGCTAATCCACTTTGATTATTACGCACGAGTCTTTTGGACCAGGCAATAACCTTGTTGAACTAACATTTTCGGAAACAAATATTATATTATCATGTATTTTTCAAGTCTCAAAAAATCATCTTTCAAATCATTTCAACTCATTATTTGAAATTTCGAAAGTAAACGTAAAAAAAAAGCAACTCCGGATGCAGTATTTCTTCTAAAAGTTGTTCTCCTTTGGTCGAATAAAAACTTGTTCTGCTCATTAAAAAAGATGAGTTTTCTGCTAAATCGGATCCGTTGGCGTGTTAGTAATTGTTGCATTTCTAATAACCAAATCCACAATACATTCAGACATACATACATACATACATACATACACACACATACATATATGTATATATATATGTGTGTGTGTGCGTGTGTATATATATATATATATATATATATATATATATATATATATATATATATATATATATATATATATATGTATGTATATATATAGAGAGAGGGATATTGTAAGCTCCACTCTAACTCAACTTATTACTAATTTTGAATCTATCAGGCACTTCATGAAAAAAAAAACACACATCAAATGTTTTATTACATTTTTAGGTGAGGAAATGAGAAAAAAACTTACAACCATCATACACCAACAATTCCTGGTCTGAAAATCTGCGCAGTTTTTGTCACAAGTTACTCTGTATAAATCATTGATTAAGTCACATATAAGTTTAAATCGATAGATTGATTCAAATTGATTGAATATACGGAATGGAAATTTCATTTCTAAGATACGTTGTGACAATTAGGAAGTAAATACCAACCCTAATCTCCCCCGAAAATCTAAAACATCAAAATCACACCTTTTATCTGATATCATCGCCAAATAATACCATTGGTTTCTTGTTACATTGTAAATAAACTGAATATTGAAACACTAAATAAAGTGTCATGTCCCACTTGGCTGTATAAGTTCCCCTTTGACCCCAGTGGTTATCCCCAAAGTGTATTGTTTTTTGTACATCGTGACTTTGAGAGCAAGCCAACACATGAACCAATGACCTGTGTTTGGCTAACAACCAGCAGTTTTTTTTACCTACTCAGTTATTCAGATTAAAGTCAAATATCCAAACTTGATGGGAAATATAAAACCACATATAAAACTTTCAAATACAGCGATGAAAGGTTATATAATCGGCCAGAAGTGTTAAGTATTCTTTCAGTATGCTAATCAAGAAAGGTTTTTCTCAGATATCGATCTCATTAAACGGCCTTCATGCAAGACGTATACATAAAAAAAAAAACACGTAAGTACGATCCGACAGGATTTGAAATTTATTCCTGAAACCTCGGAATCTCATTTAGAATCACAGCACGATCAGACTGCCAACCTGCAACTGGAAATCAGATCTAATCATAGAGCTGCATTTTTCATCTCGTTTATTCATGATTTATAATAGCAAATATAGAGGCCTAAATTTGTCCAATTTATCAATCCTTTTCATCGTTCGTAATTTGCAGATTAATCATTTTTCATATCATAATGCTTTAGTTGTAACAATAATTGGGTCAATTAACATTATTTGAGCATTACGTAGCGGCCTGGAACGAGAATGACGTTGAAATTTTTGTCCAAATCTCAACGGAAAATACTTTATTCAACAGGCCCAAATGCAGAAGGATCTTAGCGTGAAAACTGAAAAAAAAAACCGCAGATGAGAATTTATAATAAAATATATGTTTCAGGTGAAAGATTATGATAAAAAATTTATTGAAGGCGTTTATATTGAAAATAATTCTGTAATCTTTGACGTGTATGATTTGTAAATTATTTCAAGAATCATCGATATGTGTTCAGGTAAGTAAGCATATATGGAGCAGAACTTCTTCAGGTTGAATCTCATATTCTATTGGAAATGTATCTTTTCTGTTCCAAACATTATTCATAAATGCAAAGTGCATTTGTAGATACTGTTACATTTTTTGAGGGGATATATATTACAGTGGTCACTGTTCAATTGGTGTAAATCATGAAATGATCATTTTAAGAATAAATCTGGGATATATACTTGAGAAAATTTACTCGTTTTTTGACGAGGGACTTTATTATTATTATTTGCAATCTCACACCAGTTGCCTGGTGGTTACTGCTGGAGGTTGATTGACAACAAGTCCCCCAAATCTCCAGCCCTCCTCTCCTCATTCTCATAGACCACAGTAATAGCGTGGTTTATAGTCTCACACCAATCGCCAAGTGGTCATTGCTGAAGGCTGGGTGACAGTAAGTTTCCTCAAATCTTCAGCCCACATCTCTTCTCTCCCTCACCTATTACTGTAGAGTCGTAGTTCACATCTCTGCTTCCATCCTCTGTTAGACCACTGCTGACGTTAAACAAGACTTCATCCTTTTAGCACTTTCTTCAGTATCCGTGCAGTTCATAGCAGTGCTGTGATCTGTGCAGTTTCAACCCTTCCTTTTATCCCGAGCTCCTACAGTCTCAGTATCTTTTGGATGGTTCCCAGGGCGCCTATTATCACTGGTGCTACCCTGACTTTCATATTCCAAATCTTTTTCAGTTCTTTTGCTTGATCTTGGTATTTTTCCTGTTGTTATTATTATTATTATTATTATCATTATTATTATTATTATTATTATTATTATTATTATTATTATTATCATCATCATCATCATCATCATCATCATCATCATCATCATCATCATCATCCTTATTTACAATTTCACACCGGTTGCCTGGTGGAGTGACAGCAAGTCTCCTCAAGTCTCTAGCCTTTCTCTCTTAGTAGTAGGTCGCAGTAATACTGCAGTTTAGAGTTTCTCACTGGTTGCCCAGTGGTCATTGCTGAAGGCTGAGTGACAATAAGTCTCCTCAGCCAACGTCTCTTCTCTCTTTCATCTATCATGCCAGTGCTGCAGTTTGCATTTCGGCTTTCATTTCCCTTCCTCTGTTGGTTCGCTGTTGACAATTAACGTTGCAGTCTTTATATTTCTAGCACTTTCTTCAGTATCTGTGCAGTTCCTAGTAGTGCTATGGTCTGCACAGTCTCAATCCTTCCCTTTATCCCGATCTCCTCTCGTTCACCCTCAGTGTCTTTGGGATAGTTACCAGTGCACCTACTATGACAGGCACCACCCTGGCTTTCATGTTCCACATTTTTCTCAGTTCTTTCGCTAGGTCCTGGTATTTTTCCCGTTTTTCACACTCCTTCCTCTTTACTCTATGGTCTGTAGGTACAGCCACGTCTACTATTTGGCAGGTCTTCCTCTTCTTGTCTACAATTACCAAGTCTGGTCTCCTTGCCTGGATGAGGTGGTCATTTTGAATGTATGAGTCTCAGAGTAGTTTGTGGTTGTCATTCTCCTGGTCTGCTTCAGGTTTGCGCTGATACCACTTTTCTACATGGTTAAATCCCATTCGTTTACTTCTTCTTCTTTTTTTTTCTTCTTCTTCTTCTTCTTCTTCTTCTTCTTCTTCTTCTTCTTCTTCTTCTTCTTCTAATTATATCATCATTAATTTTATTATTATTATTATTATTATTATTATTATTATTATTATTATTATTATTATTATTATTTTATTATTATTACAACATTATCATCATCAACACTACTACTAGGGAGGAAGTTATAAAAGTGTACAACTGACCTGATATACATCGTATGTATGGGTAAGCAAATTTATAAACTCACAGTCTTATATTGAAAAAATATTCATTTTGCAGGAAAAACTGTTTATTTTCCAACATAATATACTCTCTCTCCAATAATGAGTACATACGAAATACCATGCACTGGAGACATCAGATCAAAATACAACGAACAACTACACGTCAGGCATTAGAATTATTGAATCATCTTCGTAACAATCAAAATTGATCGATACTAATAATCATAGAGTTTGTTAAATAGATATACATGGACTGATCGATAAATTGATCGAATGACCGCCGTACAAGTGGATTATCCACGCACAATAATCACGCAGTGAAAAGGATCCCAATTGTCTACAATTGCACTTACGGTCAAGTCATCGGTATTATTGTTGTAAATATCTCTCAACTAACTGTAAGGAATCAATGGTTCGATTTTTTAATACATTGATGCAGTTATAAGATAATACGGTCAAGTCAACGGTATTATCGTTGTAAATATCTCTTAACTAACAAGAAGGAATCAATGGCGCGATTTTTTAACACAGATGTGCAGTCATAAATTCCAGACTACGATAATGAATATTTTGATAGCTGGATCGAATTTAAACAAATTTTGATAATCTTCAGTTGAGTTCAGTTCTCATGAGGTACATTCAACCATTTATGATCAGAACTATAGAGAAGAGCTATTTCAAAAATACAAATCAACTTTTAGACACCTGAAAATCATAAACAAACCTTAAAACTTATGACTTTTTTTTTTGCTATTGTGAGCAATTGAAAAAATCAATTTTACATCGATATGATCATTGACTTTTCCACGTGGAAAATATTCATTATACATTTTTCCGATTTATTGTGTTCAGTAATTAATAAAGCAAGATTTGTCTTATTTCAATTTTATCTCATTACATACTCCATTAACTACAATGTCATTGATTACCCTGAAAATAAAATTTACCGATAAAGATAAATGCTTTCTGTGTTCTTTGTATATCCAACCACATACTTTAATTATTTTTTAGTTAATGTTATCAGTGAATGTATATTTCTGAAAATACAAAGGAAAATAGTAAACAAATTATGAGGGCCATCATTTGCTTCGTTAACTGTTGATTTTGATCACAACTTTCGTGATAAAGTCCCCACCATATTCTCCGCAGCGTTTTCATGGCTCTCTGAATATTGCCTCTAATAATTAAGTGGTCAATCATTTGCATGTTTGATTTTAATTTTACAGTGATTGACTTGATAGATTTTGCGGCGTCATACTGATTCAAAATTTTCTTCAATAGTGGTTTGGTCCTTGAATTGAATTCGGATGACAGAGAAGACTCGACACGTTGGAATCGTAATTTATGATTAGAATTCCAATTCATGGGACTAATCAGATCTTTGGATTGAATTTTCAGGGCAAAGAGTAAACACACCTCAGAAAAGTTCTAACTACATGATATCTGGGTAAAAGTCAACACAGCATCAGAATTTACATTTTACTTTCTATTTGGATACTTATACATATTTTTTTGCTTGAACGTGCTATAGGAATCGTCCTTTACAATCCCCTGACATAATCACCTAATAATCGATGGGATGTGATCAAATATTGGGAAAATTTTCGTGGCAACATCAATGAATGAGAGCTAATTGGTTCGAAAAAAATGTAATTGCATGGAATGAATCGTAGCTTTTGTGGTCGATCAAAAGATAGGGTAGTTTTGCAAAATACTAAAATCATCTGCAAAATTTATTCACACTGGTAATCCAGAAGATAATTTGAATACCTACAAGACCTACACGTAGACAATCCTTCGCTGCTTGGGGCATTATGAGGGTGTAAGCAATCACTTTCCACCTGACTTACTAAAAAATACTTAAAAACCATTACCATGGTTTTGTTTATTGGGCAAAGTATCTTTTACGAAAGGATTAAAAGGAATTCACTCAGTATATAGAGAATTCTCATTGCTAGTCATATATAAATGTTAGAAGATATAAATGATAATCCCTACCCGATGTCATTAAAGAATTTGGACGGTGATCATCAATTCTTATTACATATCATAACAGCAATGTTTCCATTTGACTACATCTTTCGAAATTTTGAAGAGTTAATAACTACACAAAGTTACAAGCGAGACGTAACCTTTGTACATATATTGGGAAAATATAAACGACCTTGCGACGTTGATGCAGACACTCAAAATATTCAGCTGAGACATCGGAGAGAAAAAAAAAGAGATAGCAAAAAATACTTAAAAAAGAAAGATATTGAAAGTTGACCCCAATCGCAGTAACTCAATAAAAGTTATAAAAATATGGACAGAATCCATTGTGATATGTTCAGGATCGTTTCTGAATCTAACAGGTGTTGAAGAAGTTGAGGGGAAAATCACAATAGTAGTTGGCAAAGAAGGGAACATTGCACCAGGAAGCTAATATCGATAACTGTAAGTGGAATAAGAAGAGAGAGAAAGGAAGAAAGTTTGTCAGCATTGGGAGTTGCAAAGATTATCAGGGAACTTCATGAAAACACTAGACAAAAAAAAATGAAATATTTATGAACACAGCCAAAAGGATCAGTAAAACATACTGGAAGAAAGCTACACCCCCCCCCAAAACGAGAACCTAAAAATGAGAAAAAGAAAAAAAACAACATGGCTAATTCCCAAAACCAACAAGGAATTGCAGATAAGATTGTATGGACATGATTTCAGAGACAATAGTTGAATAGAGAGACTGAATCCCTATTGATGGCTGCCAAGAATAATCCTATTACAACTATATAATAGATAGTTGGGACACAAACATAGCAGATGTAGAATACGCAGATAAAGATATGAGGCCGTCATTCAATGAATAAGTGAACGCAGCAAGTTGACCCGGTAACAGAACAAAAATACATTTTTTTTTTACTAGTATTTTTGTCTATCCTAATTTCAGTTGCTTTCTATCACAACTCCTCTGACTTCCATTTTATAGCCCTCACGAAACAAAGCAAATAGCGAATGAAAAAAAAAAGGTCTCTACAAGACAAACTTATGGCTCTTTTACTTCAGAAATAGTGTCTAACCATGATAGCTACTCTACCTATTTGGAACGCTATGGACTGTCCAATATCAGATTTATCAAATCATTTCCCAGATTACGAGTTACTATTTCTCAATTCATTATTCTTTACATACACCAGAAATGTAAGTAGTACTAATTTCATCTCAACTATTTATTGGTTGAATCATTGTCAAGGATCAGTGTTGAAATAGTCTTTCTTTCTTATTAATTTCATCTCATTGCATCCTACTTGAACCTTAAACCCTGTTTTGACAAGGATGCTAGTTTGAGTCAGATTATGAGCCTTCTATCCATCCCTCAATCTATGGTATTCACGGGTGGGGAAAATAAGAACTTAAGATGGAATGAGTACAATTCAAAAATTAAAATACTCCATCAAAAACTATTTCGAGATAATGTTACTCATAATGCTATAATTGTTAACAATATTATCAGATATTGTATTGAACAATCAGGGAACATTGAAAAACACATGGTTGATTATTATATTCCGTCGACAGTAGATTTCTAGCTTTGGTGTTAGATCAGCAGATGAAAAAGCGGCTTTAGTGACACAAAGCATGCAGTTCCAAGTTCTTCCTAATGTTTATTCATTCTTTAGAAGGGATGTTTCCAATGAGTCTATAGTAACTCTATGAGTAGTAAAGATGAAAGATCATTGAAATAAATGTGGATAATTTACTTGTCAAAAACTTTCATTGACTCTGCTTCTTATACAAGAATTGGTAGGATTAGGTATGTTTGGTTGAGGGGATGCTGACTTGGAAATAGTAGAAAACAATGCAAATAGATGGCATAAAAGACAAATGAAGAAAATAAAATGCAACCACGGAGTGGAATACAGTGAACAAAAATTGCAAAGTTAGAAATCAAACCCTCTGTAAGATTTGAAGATGACGATTTTACTAATCAATATTGTCTCGCTTTGAGCATTCCTGTTGAGCAAAAGTTCTCACTCTTGGGTATCCATACCACTTTGTGGCATGTGAAGCCAATTCAGGGGCATGTGATGAAATATGAGAAAAGTGAAAAACAATTATTATGAGAAAATATGCATACACGCTCTTAATGCTCGATCTAAATTGGCTGATGTACTTTTTTATTCGTTTTGATTTATTTCGTTTCTTTAAGAACAATGACAGTGACAATGATAATAATAATTATTATTATTATTATTATTATTATTATTATTATTATTATTATTATTATTATTATTATTATTATTATTATTATTATTATCATCATTATTATAATTATTATTATTAGTAGTAGTAGTATTATTATTATTGGGATTGTGGGGTTGTAATAGACGATGTATTAGCGGCCTAAAACTGTAACTAAATTGAAAACCCCTGTTGTAAGGTTTTGCTAAGAGATCACCAGTTCAGGAGATCAGCGGGAGAATCAAATCCATCATAACGACATCTTCAAAAAAATTCTTAGCAAATATTCTAAGAAGTTTGCTAGAGTTTTAAGATTACTTGTTGTCATTTAATACCCAGTAGAATTGACAAGCTCCTCAGGGGATTGACACATCATGAATAGTAACAAATATATATAGAGATAAGTTAGCAATCTTTTCAACAAAGCACAACCATTTAGAACCTCAACCAAGAAATCAGACCGGGGATTCGAATCAGAAAATGGACATTGCTGATATTGCTGAAAAGAGAAGAAAATGATACAGTAAAAAAATTGAATTAACCAGCTCAGAAATTATCAGGACAGTCAACGGAAAGGAAAAGTACAAGTAATGGAATCAGATTTAATTCAGCAGAATGAGATGAAAGAAAAGAGTCGACTCAGAATATCTCAGAAGAGCAAGGAAAATATTAAAAATTGAAGTAGCAGTAGAAACTTTCAAATAGTAATTGATAACTGAATAACTTCTATTGTGAGATATTCAATACTTTATTTATTTATTTATTTTTGTACAGAGCAGAAGAGGAACTCGTACAGCTGAACAATATAGCAGAAAAAAAATGACAAAACGTTATTAAGCTTTACTCCAATGAGAAGATGTCGATGTGAATATAAACGAAGGGGTTGAGATGCCTTCCCACTGCAATCAAGGGATTTGAGGAGTACACAGTTGGTGGAAAACTAATTACGTAGACAAATGTAGTGATAGAGCAAAGGCATAGGAAAGTACAAAAAAAAACAAACGAAGGACATAACCGTTTGGTTGCATCAGTAGACAAACAGAAGGAAATTTATCGTGATTCCTCATCTTGCACACAAACTGAAGTAAGGCTATCCTCCATAATCCTCTAAGATTTCATCCCATGCGCCGTTGGCCAGGTTCTTTTTGTCAGCAGAAGAAATAGCAGATCAACAACCCACTCAAATATAGATTTACTCAAATAGAAAAGGACTGTTTATGAAAAGATTCAATTTATCTTTAAACATGGGATCACACACGTAATAATAAATTCTATATAAGGCCAACGAACCTCTGGCTACACGAGGTTATTTGATGCAAGCTGGCAAGATAAGTATATTGGAATGAAGTGGGTGGTTTACGCAATACATTTTCCCAGGGCAATAATTAATTGTTCAATTGGAAATATTTCCATATGTACATAATAGATGACAGATACATGCAATAATTTAGTGTAATAAAGGAGGGAATCTATTCCCAGTTTAGAAATGAAATTTATTAAGTTTAAAGTATGTATGAAACGGACATCACAAGAATTAATCATTCATTGGACAACAAAGATTACCAGTTTTCAATAAGACTATAAACTTCCAGTATAACTAACTTCAAAAGAAGGATTTGAATACAAAGACAAATGATTGAAACGGTCCTTCCTGAATAAAATCATCAAACAGTGGACACTAGAATTTGTTTTAACAGGATTTGAAATGGATAGAGAATACAATATCACAAAGAAAATTTTCATACAATTGACTTCATGGTTTATTGTTGTTTGCACGAAGGTCCGGCTAGAACATTCTAGGACATAGATATAATATCTGAATATAAACGGAAGGACTCTTCTTTCATATAGCAAAAATAATATATAATTCGATAGCAAAAATAACTTTCTGTTAACGACAAACTATGTAAAAAAATATGTAGGTTTTTTTTTCATTCTGAACTGATTCAGCTGGACTAAAGTCATCTCAGTCCCACGATGCTACTTGCAAAGTATTACAAGTGTTTGATTGATTTATTTACTTATGTCAGCAAATAGAAGTCGTAGCGATTGATTATGGCCTTCTTTGTTGAAATACGAAATACCTCATGGGCAGGTTGGTTCACCGTTGCCTCGAATGATGAATAAGTCGGCAAATAGACATACTATTTGATGGATGAGGAGTGAACAGACTTATGGTAGATTAATAAAATGAATGATTGGCAAATTGGCCTTCACGGTACACTAATCTCTGAGTCACACCTACGGCACACAAGCAATGTCCAATTAAATAAAAAAAAATTTTCCCGATTAAAAAGTATTACTTTATCTCTTATTTTTCTTCCTTGAACTAACAAGTCTCGTGTATTTTGGGGCACTGGTGTGGTGTTTGTTTCCCCCCCCCCAAAAAAAATTTCTTTTTTTTCCAAGCGGTCACGTGGGTTACTAGATGAATTTATCTGCAAGAGAGTCCCAGATAGTCTATGCATAATCGAATAGGATTCCAGTGTACATAGTCCAGCATTCTACATCACAAGGCCATAATAAGTAGCGATAGATCACCATAAAAATATACACACACACACACACATATATATATATATATGTATTGAAGTGTAAATAGATCACTGTAAAATACATGAACATACACACACACACACACACACATATATATATATATATATATATAAATATATATATATATATATATATATATATATATATATATATATATATATATACATATATGTGTGTGTGTACACACACACACACACACACATATATATATATATATATAATATATATATATATATATATATATATATATATATATATATATATATATATATATATATATATATATATATACATACATGTGTGTGTGTGTGTGTGTGTGTGAGTGTGTGCGTATTTTCCCATCAAATCTATGGGTAAAAATTGCAATATATACATATATATTTGTGTGTGTGTTTGTTTTTTACGGTGATCTATTGCCAGTTCAAAATATTCTCCCAATCATCATTAATTTCATATCATATCATTATCAACACACACACACACACACACAAACACACACACACAAACACACACACACAAACACACACACACACATATATATATATGTTCAAGATATTTTCCAAATCATCATTAATTTCATATCATATCATTATCAACACACACACATACAATCATGTACGTATGTTTGTGTGTGTGTGTGTGTGTGTGTGTGTGTGTGAGAGTGTGTGTGTGTGTGTTGATAATGATATGATATGAAATTAATGATGATTTTGGAAAATATCTTGAGGGTGCTTGTTTATCGTTGAAAACACGTTTTCGTCGTTCATATCTACTTAAAATCAATATTTAAAGTAAAAATACAGGTTTTGCAGTTAATATGCTACTTGAAAAGTATTATAAGTGTTTGATTGATTTATTTACATGTGTTAGCAAACAGAAGCCGTAGCAATATGATCATTACGCATTCTGTTGGAAGACAAGACAGTTATTCTCCATTTTATGAGGATGTTTTTAAATTTTCGAATCCCAGCCTGTGTCCGTTTAATAGATGTAGTCTATAGATATTGTATAGTTTAAATCGCAGTTTCTTCCACGAAGTAGACATAGTAACTTTCCAGGTCTATGTTTAACTTTATTGCATTCATATATAAACCTAACTCTCACTATTTTTGATTTCTTTTTTTCTATCATTATTGTACCACTAAGGTCAGAACTGCGGTCTTTTTTTTTGATAGCCCACGTGCATATTTAGGGTGTCATTCATATGTCCTTGAGATTTTTATCAAAAGATCTAAATGTTTCATAAACACTTTTATTCTTGCTGTTTTTGAATGTTTTTCTGTATCTACCTGTCACTGATTATATTTTTGATTTTTGTTGATGATTGTTTTCATAGTTTTCGATGTGCTATTTAAATTCGGATAAAATATATTTTGATGGGTTGACTCGTCAGAAGTATTATGCATTTAGCTGGGTTGTTGGTATTATTCTTGTGATTAATTGTATCATGAGTTTTTTTGGGGGGGGGGGGTTTGACATCGAATATTAATGATATGGGACATTGGGGAAGTTTAATGGTGATTTCAGTATATTCTTCAGTGTCAGGCAGTTACTTTGGGCTAGATATCACAAGGGTTCGAAAATAAACCAATGATTATTCATTTCTAGGAAGGTAGGAATAATGCACTTGTTCGTATTTTTATATTCTCACAGTACATACTAAGTTGTAAATCGTTGTTATTTCTGTGGGGAAAAATGTTGAGGTAGGATGTTTATTGAATCTCCTCTGTACGTATACATTATGTTTGTTTTTTTTGTATGTTCTCTTTCTAGCTTACTTATTATATTCCAAACATTGTGTTGATATTACATATGGCTAGCGTCAATGCATTAAGAGAATTTTTCTATTTTTGAGAAGGTTTCTGATATAAAAATTTACATATATATATATATATATATATATATATATATATATATATATATATATATATATATATATATATATATATATATACATACATATATACATATATATACACACACACACACACACACATATATATATATAGTGAGAGACAGACAGACACACGGAGACAGACAGAGACAGAGATAGACAGACAAACAGACTGATAGACAGACGGACAGACAGACTGATAGATAGACAAACAGAAAGAGAGAGAGAGAGAAGAAAGGAGAAGGGAATAGAAAACAAGAGAGAGAGAGAGAAAGAAGGAGAGAAAGACTGAAAGAATTACAAGCAAAGGTATATACATATATAAGATACAACTTCAATTGTAAAAAAAAATTGTTTACTAACTATAAATCGTAATTCGGGAAAGTTTGACTTGATGAGGAGATGTTGGTGATACTCTTGAAACTATTTCGATCTTTTATCCGGTCATCAATACAAATCGTGAAGCCACACTTGTTTTTTCCTATAGACAATTATTAATTAATTATGCTTACGTTCAGTTGTGTATATTGTAATACAAGTATAACTTTGATTAGCGTAAAGCACGTTTATATACAAAAGACAGATTCTTTTTTATTAAATTAAAAACTAACATGGAATTTACATTTACGTTTTCCGAGCATAAAAAAGAATATTTATTCGGGTGGGAAAGGAGAAGAAGTGATTAAGTTCATGGATAGTTTTCATTTTCTGTAAAAAATATGTACTAAAATTCAAACTGAAGGTAATTTGAAGTCGTACAGATTATCAATGATAATTTACAATACATCATCGGATAAGATTGATTTGAAAATATTTTTCCCTTTCACTTTTCGTAGACGTTTTTTAAATTTAATGGGTAACAAGTATAAGCATGAAAAAAAAAAGTTTTCATTTCAATAGTAAAAGTGATTATGATTATTGAAGTATCTTTTCTCTGAATAACAACATTTTCTACAAAAAAAAATTGATGTAGATATGTTTTCTGTCCACAGTATTAGTCAGAGTAATTGAATCCTTGAGTTTGGATTGAATGTGGGTAGGGAAAAAACAATTTTTGCTAAATCAAATCCTTAGGAGACAAGCAGAAGATGGTAAAATTCATATATCTCAAAGAGAGCACCAGTTTCACTAAAATCATTTGTGAAACTCAACCGAAATATAAACTATAGGAAAAGGGTGAGGAAATTTAAGAGTCGCACAAAATCTAGGGCAGTAGTAAGGAATAATGGAGAAAAATCAATCATGTGCTTTGATAACCCCTGATGTACACGAGTTATCCACCATATTTACCTTCTTAGAGAAGTATTCCCCTCCTTTTTTGTATAAAACGTTAAACAAGAAAGATAGGAGCTTTGATCGTTTATAGACGTTTGTCTCGTTTGATACTGTATTATTTCCATTCATACCGTATTTGCTACAAAACAATGGATCTTTCGATCTTCAGAGGAAAGCATTGATTTTTCTTGAGTATCAAACATCGAAATAAGCAACAATTAAAGATAATTGCATTACTATTTTCCGTTCCTGATGACATATTTCCTTCTCGGTGTTTGTACGAATCACACGTAACGTTTGGCAACAACAAATGGTCCCTAAAGTTTCGTATCATTCAAGGTAAATTATATACTTCGGGAAAACATGTTTGTGTAACTGCTGTAAAAGATTGCTTCTTGCACCTTTGTATTCCTTCTTTTGTCTTGATTAGTTATGTTATCATCGTCATGACAGAGACAGGGATATTTGTTCATTTCATAAGCTAGGTTCTGTCTGCTTTTGACAGGGTTGAAATACAATATTCCAGATTTTACTTGAGTGAACTCTCTAGAATCTAGACAATAAGGTGCTAGAATTCTGATCGAATCAAAGGGAGCGATTCCGGTGCCAAAATGGGTTCATCAGGTTTGTTGCCAAAGGTTTTATTCTCTTCTCTCATTTCAGTTCATTTTCCCCTTTTTTCGTCTCTGGTCTATATCGTTGGAACACTATGTGCATCATTGTGTTCGCCTTATAATCATCTTTCCTCTCAGTTACATCTAATTTGCTTTCTATTACAGTCTTTTCTTCTGTTTTCTTCTCCTATTCCCAATCTCTCCTTTCTACTTTTCTTTCTCAAATACCAATCTTTTTTTTTCTTTCCAATACATCTCTCTTTTTGCAATTTATGTTGGACTCTTCTTCGGCCACTCCTCAGATAGCATGGATGGAAAGAGAGACGGAATCGAAACGTTCAGTCAATACTACTTGTTAAAATAAGAGAACAATCGCAACTGATTTTTATTAAGTTATACGTACCTGCGTTCTCAAACTGGTGACAATCGGATTGTTTCGCTATTCGATAATTCACATCCACTAATGTCTCAAGAATAAATTCGATATTTTATCTTTTTTCTTAACGCTTCTCCTTGCATATCTATTTGATCGTATGAGGTTAGTTAGTTCGGCTGAAAGTACAATATCACCTCATAGAATCTAACTAGAAAAAAACCCAGCGATAACGGCCTGGTCAAGACACATCAATGTCAGGTGGACATTGCGACTCATAACCCTCACAGCATATATATTAAACTATGGTCGCCAAAAATGAGATGATGTGACAAACTAGAGGAATTGAAAAAACATTGGCTCTGTGATGCCCATGATCGAATCTTGAGGAAAGTTTATGTCCAATGACGGATCGTTAAAGTCTGCTCCTGTTGATGGGCTTGTGCTTTGCCATCGCGTTGAAATTGTTTAAACATACTGGTTACTTTTTACTCTTTTTTGGTTAAACTCCATTTATATTGCAATACTGTATGGACCCATGGGAATTCCAGTATGGTATTCCTGGGCTCTTTTTTTAGCATATACCCTCATCTTCTTTGTCTAATCCTCATCCCCCAAATGTTTTAAGTACCAGTAATAAGTGACACTAAGCTGCCATGTGAATAATTATTTAAGACATCTGTCTTATAAACAAAACAAAAAACTAAAATGATACGTGCGCTAAGGTCATACACCCTCGTTTCGTTCAAATCTAAAAGGTGAACAAAACAGA
The DNA here is from genome assembly GCA_963457665.1 of Thysanoteuthis rhombus. Classification (NCBI taxonomy): domain Eukaryota; kingdom Metazoa; phylum Mollusca; class Cephalopoda; order Oegopsida; family Thysanoteuthidae; genus Thysanoteuthis; species Thysanoteuthis major. Next base: position 17,167,742 of record OY735211.1, read on the forward strand.
ATTCATTCGTTCATATAATATTATCTCAAATGACGTACCCCATCTCAATCCTTTTTTTAGTATTCCCTTTAAATGGGATTTGAAATTGTTGCAAAACTGCTAGGCACAAAAGCTGGAGATTGAATCTGTCATCATTGTTTTATGTATATCACTGGGTGACCGTTTTTCGAACATGACGTCAGTATTTTTCAGTCATTGTCATCTGCAATCTATTATGGTTGTTACATAGGAAAACAAAGCCAAAACTCAACAGGAGGAGTTTGACAACTGAAAAAAGAAGACGTCCACTAAACTAAATAGCTGATCTGCCACTAGTCTCGAAATCAAAGGATGGAGGTAGGAAAAGCATACTAAGCCTAACGGTTAATACACCGCAGACCCTCGAAAGTCAGGCAAAAATAAATGAGGAAAAGACAGACCAAGGCTAGTGGCTAGTCTTGCCACGGATTCAGGAGGCAGAGTGTCACTCATAAATAGATTTGATCCTCCATCCACACTCACTAGCCAAACATCTATTAAAATCGATTTGCAGATGTGTTGATTGAACATAAAATGTACTTGTGCTAATAAATGATGAAATACATGGTTTGCTTACTCGACATATCCAGTAGCTTACACCAAATAGAGGAACAATATATATATATATATATATATATATATATATATATATATATATATATATATATATATATATATATATATATATATATATCCTAAGTATTGTTGCTTTTTTCCGTGACCATAAAATCCATATGGAAATTTATCTGGATTTTTCGTGAAGTAGACAGAACAATTACCATATACTTGTTAGCAGGGAATAATGTATTTTTAGAGTAATCTAATGGAAACAGGGAAATCCCAAAGAGTGTTCAAGAGTTAGATGAATTTTAATAAATCATTTAAAATCCATAGAAGGAAACAGTAACTATTCAAATAAAAACAAAACAAGACACATTTTTTGAATGAGTAATGATTCTCACCCTCATGATGTTAGTCTTTTTTAATTCATTTTTAACGATGGCAATAAATTCCGACATAATATCAACCGAGTTTCAGCAATATTTTACTCTGTTCATTTCTATGCAAAAATCTAAACATCTTGAATTTTAACAAGTGACTAATCACCAAAATTGCTACTTGAGCTGTCAATAAAATAGTTAGTATAATGGTAGAACGATGATATACAAGCATACAATTTTTTACAAGTCAGTAGATATTTTTTCAGTGATCTTATATTCGTCCAACCATATATTAGCGATCCAAAGATAAATTGCAGAATCCAAAGTGAATCCCTGTGGCTCAATGGTTTGGCACGTTCAGTCCAATGTTTGTATATTCTTGCTTTGGATGTCATTGACAGATTAATCATTAAGCTAAGAAAGCTTTGTTGAACACCTACCGTTTAGCTCTGACTCTATGATGAGTGACAATGGCCAGAAGTAAAAATAGTGACTTCATGTGCGAAAAAGAGTGAAACACTGATGACGTTTTTTATTCGACATCTAAAACCCAATCTGGGTTGAATTGTTCCGCTAAATTTAGCGAATCCCCTTTAAAAGAACTGACAGTAAATGAGTTGAAACGTGACACATACTTTTGGGATAGTATAGTACGGAGGGATGAATTATGTGTTGTTTACTCTTCAGATCTTAAATAAACAAGGAGTTTGATTTTAGTGCAGCCAAGCTTGTCATTCATTGATAATATGTACAGCAACTACTCTCTATCTTGATATCTCAGTAAAAGTCATTTTAGATGAAGAGGTATATAGACGCTTAAATGATGACTTTATAAATTGAATATTGTAACAATCAATGTAACATTTTTTGTTCACTCTCTATCAGTATAACTCGAGGTCGACGGTTCAAATATTGTATAATTGAATTGACCAGGAGAAGGGTTTGATTCACAAAATTCTTAGGGGTATTTGCTTAAAAATAAGACTGTTGGAATTCGAACTAGTTTTGCTGGTGCAATTTTCTAAGTTGTTGTCCTCTGAGCTGCCTTGTCCGTCCAGTTATTAGCTACAAGGTGAAAAATCAGTGTTTCCTTGCCTCTGTTACTCGATAAATACTTTATCACCAGATTGTAGCGTCCGAATATTTTCACACGCTGTCTAGCAAAACAAATCACAGTCACAAACGGATTGTGACGGATTACATGGTAGTCAAGTTCGCTTCTGTATATCTCAGGCTAGAGCCTCAGCTACGCCAGCTGGAAGTCCCCAAATAGTCGACAACTCCAAGTGATAAGTGATAATTTTGAGTCTCTCGAATCAACGGACCGAAATTCATCTTGTTCACACGTGTTAAGCCGGCGCTCTCGTTTTTCTACTGGCGTCAACACATAACGAAAAAGCAACTGACAATGATGGAAGAGTGAACTGTGATAGTTACCCACAAGATAGCAGATCTTCAGAATTCCGATTAGCAAATTGAATCTCCGAACCTCCAAACCCCTTACGCCTGTACTGGGATAGGAAACAGATTTTAATTAACATTCGAAGAGGAGACAGGCGAATCTCGGATGACATTTAATACTTTGCTCAGCACGACCCTTGTCCCATTAAGATTCGAGAGAATGTACAATGGTAGATAATAGGAATTTTCTTGAACTAAGGTCAGTGTAGAGAGGAAGCGAGTAGAAATGGAAGATGACGTTTTCGGTAAAAATGTGGAGACCTGAATCAGATTATTTGCAAAGGAAATCTGGCTCTTAATGAAAACTTACGGTTGATGTTCGAAATAAAAGTATTCTTAGAAGCTTGAATCCCGCGATGTTTACGTGTGCATGCATATCAGACACGTTTTCCATTGTGCTGAGTCAGGTTGAGAAGGGTCTTAAACTTATGTAGATCCTACACCGAAGAAACAATGAACTGTTCTATATGTGTCGTCTAAAACAAATGTAAAATTAGCGTTGTACTGGATTAATAATAGTTTAATGTAAGTGCATCAGATTCTGCAAAATTGTAAGGGAAAATTCATTGAGGTTCATTCACAGTAGTACTTATATGATCGAATAACTGTTATATCTCATTCATGCATGTTGTATTCTTAACCTATGAAGGTCAACCAATATATTACGTAGATAAAACTTCAGTATGAGTTTAGACACAATTTTTCTTTCTTACAGCTTGACCTAGAATAATGACATTTCTGTATGGATAGATTAACAAGTGTCATTTCAAACTACTTTTCTTGAAGGTTTTTTTTTATCACTGCAATGATAATTTTAAAAAGTGTCATTTTATTGAAACAGAATAGTATTATTTGATATTTCTTCCATTCAAATAAATTCAAATATTGTTTTCGAGTCCTTGATCATAATTTGAAGAAAGGGTTTCAGAAATGGTCCAGATAATCTCAAACATTTGGAGTGATGAAATATAACATATTATCTCTAAAGCATAAGTTATTACGCATACCCTGAAATAAGACTTCGAGAACGAATCAAAATATGTTAAACCTTTATTCAAGTAACGTTTTGCTGATCAACAATCCATTCCAACTCGATATTTATATCCTGTTTGTGTAATTATTTCATAACTTTGAATCCTTCTATACATAACTTCTACATTCATGAACACGTATGTACAGACCTACACATCCAGGAAAAAAAATCAAAGTACTTTTCGATGCATACTTGAATAATTGATGAACGTAAAAAATATGAAAGCAAGTATGGTTAGTAACATGTTTGAAATAGTCAATGGCCAAAGCCTCCGTGCAATATTTTGTTTAAAGGGTTGATCAGAAGAAAATTGTTTGAATTGGTGATCGATTAATAGATCACTCCTCTCATATTTTGTTGAGCGGGGATCAATGTAAAGGTCCAAATTTAAAAAAAAAAGATTCTGCTATAAATGTTGCCGGACACAAATTCAGGCACCAATCTAAGATTATCTATCATGGATACAAATCCTCAGTAAAGGGGTTTGAAAAAAGGGAGCAATGTGGGTTTTTTTTTACAATTTACAAGGAGTAAGTGTTTTTAAGCAGCCTGTCCGTGCAATGCATCAATACACGCATACAGAGTGGATCAGTCAGTCAGCATGCAAGACCAACCAAAATACTGAAGTAACCTCTATGAACAGTTTTGGTAAGAGATTTCGTTGGAAATTCCTGACGAACAGAAACGTCGATTGATCAAAGATGTAAAACGTTTTTTTATCGGGTGCCTCATAGTTATGTAATGGTTTGCAAGCTGTTCTTGCAGATCTTTATTACAGAATAGTGAATTGAATGCCACATTCTTATGACCTTCTTCGGAAACTAAGCTATGCATATCAAAAAAATACAAACCTCTTCATTCCATTACTCTATGAATTCCGTATCTAATATGTTTATGGTCTGCTGATGTTGACATTCTTCAACCTACATTTCGTAAGCACATAAGAGACTGTTTCCTCATTATTCAAAATAGAGGAAATGACTGGCCGTTTTCCATTAGACTTTAAGATTAACAATTAGCCAGTTTTCTGTGTCTCTGCTTATCGTTTTGTTCCAGCCATTAACGGGCGCCAGCTTTGTATTCAGGCCGTTTGTGTCCGGCAACTGCCGAATGAAAATGTCCATATAGGCTTTCTATTGTCTTTGTGCTCGGTTCAATTTAGAGTCTGCCATATATCAACTGGTTCTCGGACAGAAACTTGTTTGATTGGTAACTGGAAGAGAAAAGGAAGTAAAGGTCAGGGGGGCAAAAGGAATACGAAGAAGTTTTGCTCGTTTGTGTGTAAATACAACTGAATAGATTATCTAAATAAAAAGAAATCTTTGTTGTGTCCAGACATAGACATATTTTTGCAAGTATGCAGTGTTGTCTGTATGGACAAATGGATAATATATATATATATATATATATATATATATATATATATATATATATATATATATATATATATATATATATATATATATATATTGTAGACTTTTTTTACAGCTGTGAATACTAAACGAATAAAGAACATTTCTGGTACGTCAGTTCTGACACTTCTTACCCATTATCAGTTCATGAAATTTATGTAATTTCCAATGTTTGTCGATATTTTTTCACAAGAAATTTGATATTATGGCACCATGGATAACATTTTTTTTGATAGGACCATGAACTGTTTACCATGCAAATATTTGGGGATTTATCGCTACGTGTATGCACAAGTATATGACTGTGTGTGTATATGCATAAATGTGTAGAACATAAAAAACTCAGATATAGTATAGTAATATTCGATAAGTTATATCCTAATTTGATTTCTGAGTTGTAAAAATACATAATAAATTGCTGCGTTAATGTATTTAGAATTGAAATTGAGTATTTTATATCATTATAAAACCTTCTTTCGTGGACGAATATTTCAAAAGTTGATTTATTCAAGTGCTTGCTTTTCCGCTTGAAAAATATCCAGTTGAAATATCTCAATATCTCAATATCTCAAAAAAAAAAAAATATATATATACATATATATATATATATATATATATGCATATGCATGTCAAAATAAACTTACACACTCAAACATCCATGCACACACACACACACGTATACATATGCACTGAGAAAGGAAGGAAGAAAGAGAGAGAAGTATACAGAGAGGGATGGAAAGAAAAGAAAAGGAAAAATTCCATCTCAGGGTTACTAATTATGTATATGAGTGACTGAAGAGACATAATGAGATTAGGATTTAAAGGCGTAAAGCTTCCTTCACTCTATCTCTCTCCGTCTCTCTCTCTCTCTCTCTCTCTGCATATATATATATATATATATATATATATATATATATATATATATATATATATGTATATATAGAAAGAGAGAGAGAAACAGTGTAATTCATTATGTTAACATTGAAATAGACACCGAGGTGTCTTGAACGATAATGTAAAAACTCTTGTAATTCCGCGGTATTCTTCGATCCCGTTGTACTTTTTGCTCAAATTGAATCCACAAAAATGTTCCGCTGCTCCTTTTCCCTATACTGGAGGGTTCCACAGAATTCTTGGTGATATTTGGTAATATCATATTCAGAATAACAGTTGATTCAAAGATATCAGGTCAATTCGTAACAGACGGAAATTTTGCAATACGGAAATATCGAGTGTGAACTCCAAAAGTAACAGCTCTATCGATTGAAAACAGTTTTATCTGATACTGTAGTTGGTATTGTAAAAGAGGATCATGGTCTGAAGCTTCTGAAAACTTCAAAGAAACTATTGATGATCAAGAAGTATTTATTGAAGCACAAGGAGGTCTTTAGAAGGACGAATGATCAGACTGTTGAAAACTGGCCAAAGATATTGTTGTCTGATGAATCTAATTTCATCTTTTTGAACATTCTGGTACGTTGGAATTAGGAACCAACCAGACAACAGTTCCTGATTTGGAGTTACTCATCTAGTGCTGGTTGGAGAGGCTAGTATTTCCCGAAAGCAAAAGTGACTGTGGATTCAGAAGTATTTTGAGTCACATCTACTAACATTCATGCAGATATGATCCAGTATCATTCTCAGCAGAGTGTTTGGTCGTACCATACTGCTCAACGAGTATAAATGCTATTCAAGTTCATGATATCCTGTGTCAGATGTTGTGTAATATAAAATGACATCCATACACATTACATTATGAAAAAACCTGTACAAACATGTAGATTACATATATGACATAAGTGAACTATTGAAATCATAGCTGAAAGTGAATTGATGCTGAATAAATTCGACCCCCCCTATATATATATATATATATATATATATATATATATATATATATATATATATATATATATATATATATATATATATATATATATATATAGGGGTTCGAATTTATTCTCTTTCCAACCAGAGCAAAATGCAACACTGGAGCAACCCATCAAAATTAGTTCCAGCCGACGCGACTTTGGTTGCTAAGGTCACGAAAGCGTCAGGACAAGCCTGACCTGTCCCTCTTTATAAATGAGACACTGCCGCCCTTAGGCTTCCCTACAGCAGGGCTGACTAATAGAAGGTTCCCATTGCATTTAGCAGTGTGCAGCCTCAGTGGACCCTCATTGGCAAAGCATTGAGACTGCACCCTTGGGCTTTGATAATACCCCTGACAAAATCTCAAGCAAATGTGGCTGGTAAGTGTCAGTGATGGTGCCTCAGGCTTCTATTTATTTATTCTCTGACCAGAGCGAAATTCAAAACGAGGTCAGGGCTTTACGAGGAGAGAAAGGAGTAACCCATTGAAAATATCTCCAAACAACGCAAAGTTGGTTGGTAAGCCACCGTGGTTGCTAGAGCAGCTGCAGTCACGGAAGTGTCAAATGAGCCAGACCTGTCCCTTTAAGTGCAATTGGACAGTGCTGCCCGAGGGCAACCGATCCCCTGCGGCTGGGCTTAGTAATAGTAAGAGTGCCCGAAGACAAGTTCAAAGGTTCCCAATGCGCGTAGCAAATGCACTGCCCCAGTATAACCTCATTGGCTTACGCATTGCACCGGCGCACTCGGTCTTTGATGTTAACCACAACGGTATCTCCAGCCTTTTTGGCAGGCAAGTGTCAATACCGGCGCCCTGGTCCATGCCGGGGAACAGATACTACACTTTAGTCCTTGCTGAAAAGTTTTCTGTGTTATTAACATCTCTCAGACATAGAACGGCTCCCATCAAAGCATCGTTTGCCATTGTGTCAATTATCGAGACGCAACTCATCATTCAGCACAATTAAATAATTCTCATCAAATACTCAGCATACAATGACCTCATAGTTGGACAATTATATTCGATACAATAATTTTCGTTGATATTCCAATCTCAAAGTTAATTGAATTACCGACGCGATTGAACCGACTCAACACAGAGGATGAAAGTGTCACCGTAAGAATATAACAAATAAGATAAGTGTTGATCATTAGCGATAAGATAACGTTAGTAGTCCAATTATGATAGCAACACATTGCTTAAACAAACATTTGAAGAGGACAGAACCCTGATCCGTGTTCTGGACTGATTTGGTTCAATTCCCCAAGGTTACGTTCAAACCTTATTTACGTTTTGATACAAGAATCAATGCTACTAATCTTTTTGTTCCGTACTAATGGTCTTTGTGTCTTTTGACAATCTTCTTTTTGAAAAAGAAAACCATTAAACAAACAAAGTTCTACGATGTATGGATCGATAATACGTGATGCTTAATCGGAAATCGAAAGAAATTCTCTTTTCTATTACTCTTTCTCGCTCTTTAACCCTCTCATTTCTCTCACCCCCTTTATATGTACATGTATACAAAGAGAAGGGCTGTGTGTGTGTGTGTGTGTGTGTGTGTGTGTGTGTGTGTGCATGTCTCTGTGTGTGTGTCTGTGTGTGTGTCATTTTTTTAAAATTGAGTTATCTTTAAATGGAGTACGCTCGATATCAGATATACAGCATATGTAAATAGGTGTTCTTCAGAAATTTATTTCTCTGCAGTGACTCTGAGTTTCATGCCAGTGATGCAATCGTCAGACCATAAGACATATCACTGCAAAGTGATAAATGATATATATATATATATATATATATATATATATATATATATATATATATATATATATATATATATATATATATATGATGTAAAAAAAATAACTATTTCACAGAACATCTAAATTTTCAGTAGAATTCCCATCCATGTAAATAGAGTTGCCCAAACTGTACGTTTACATAGGTCCAGCATTATACAACAGGAAGTTCCGATGGAAATCCTGTTAATAAACTTTTTGTGCAGCTTCAAATTTACCGATGTATATACACACATAGTAACATATGTCTGGATGTGTGCCTATTTGTAAAGACTTTGTGCGTGTGTGTACGTCTGGGGTTCATGTGTTTGTTATCTGTGAATACGTGGTGTGCGCTGATTCGAGTTTTTTTGCGTGTATGTGCGCGTACGTATGTGTTAATAAGACATTACAATAAATATAGACACAGCGTTATAAAGCTGTAAATACCTTTAACTTGTATGGTTTAAAACGTGAATTGTTGTTCTTTTGTTGTTTTGAGCACCCACCAGAGGGACATATACAATTTCCAGGAGATGTACTTATGTCATCTAAAAATGTATTTTCCGTTAAGTTAGCCAGACAAAATCGATCTGAAGCTTTTATCGGAGAATCACTCAAGTATACAGAAATTACAAAACAAACTTACTTTACATTATATTTCTCACCAGAAAGTGTGATTTTCCAGAACTAAAATACCTAATCTAATTCGAAAATGGAAGTAGTTCATATTTCTTTCTATTTTTCGTATTAGTTCTTCTGACAGAGCGCTTTAGTGCATCAGCATCATCAGCGGCAGCATCAACAGCAGCAACAGCAGCAGTAGCAGCCATAGCCATTCAACCTCTGATATTGGACTTGCTCTAAGATCTGCCTCGACCTCTCTATCATGATCGTCGTGGAGCCAATACTATCTGAATGTATCAAATTCGTCTTACCATCTTGATTTTTGTCAGCGACAATTTTGCATATTATCCGTCGATATTCGTGTTGAGATTCGTGATTTTCTATCGCTTTTCTGACATTCTTGCAACGTGGCCAGCTCATTGCCTCTTGAGATTTCTAATAAATTCTGTCTTTTTGTTGTTTTTCAGTATACCATGCTATCTTAAAATTTCTCCATTTGGTGTTGAGCATGATTCTCTCCAATTCATGTTGCATGGTTCTCGGTTTCATTGCTCGTCTATTTGTTAAGACCTATCAGCACTCGAGATGACTTTTGAAAGGATGCATTTGGATGGTCAACCTTCTTTTTAGGATGATAGCTATTTCTTTTGGTTCTTTAATGTTTAATTTGCTCTCCGGAAAACATGCCTGCCTAAAGGGATTACATGCCTGTGTTTATCTTATGGAAATTTCATCGAAACTCGTTGCCCATGGTAGGAATAGGATTTTACAACCTTTATTCTTATCGTTTTTGTTGTTCATCGTTGCCTTTGTCCCCAACATATTCGTTGTAAATACTATTTGTTTCACTAATGTTAATATGACTACCAACTCCCTTCTAGCATATCCCTTTGATCATCTGAAATCGACATAAAAAGGACAATGTCGTTAATGAATCTTAGATTTATTTGCTGTGTATTTTTATTCCTCCATTAGCAACGTTTGGGTTTTTGAATATCATCTCGAGGCATGCTGTGAAGAGCTCCTATGATCTGGTGTCGCTTTAGTCTTGTTAACATTGAACTTGTTACTTCTTGACAAATCATCACAATCACACCCTAAAATAGTTTAGTAATGATTCCCTGGATAACAGATGATGTTTTAGAAATTTCAAGCAGGGCATGTTTTTCATCCTCGGTAATCATTGGTTTCATTTTAAAAGAGATTGATTTTAATGAAAAGTTTAGTTAGTTATTGTTGCCAAATTGAGTAGACGGCCCGAAGTCAACAGAATCAATTTGTTGTATCAAAGGAGCGGAAACAATGAGAAAATACAGTCATCAACCTACAGTTGTTTCCCTGATTCAAGAAAGGTGACTTAAAGGACAATGGAGATGGCTAATATCAGACGAAAATGAAAGATCAGGAGTGTGTGTGCTAAATCATGAAAGCCAATCAGATGTTAAAAAGTTGGCAAATGGTGCTATGAAGAAATGATCTTAAGTCATGTGTCTGACACCAGCATGATCCACGGGATCAGCTAATGAGTACCGTATCGACCAACAAATGATGACTGAAACAACGTTTGAAACAAATAGTCGTGTGGCTGGACACCAATAATACAAGTGATGAAAAGAAGGAGTATGTGTAACATGATACAAAAACGAGGCATAAGGGTGCCATAAGCATTCCAAAATTGCCTCAGAATACATATATATATATATATATATATATATATATATATATATATATATATATATATATATATATATATATATTGTATATCCTGTTATCAATGTGGCTGGTAAATAAGGGTCACAATGATGATTAGGATGCAAGCATTGAAATCCTAGTCAGTGTTATGTATTCCACAAAATTATTCCCGAGCCAAAAAAAAGCGTTGTACATTGATTTATTTGTATTTAGTTTCTTTATATCCATTGATTTTGCTTGAACATTCCAATCCATGTACACTCTATGTCACCTCAGATGACACTTGCATTGGAGAAATTCCCAAGGATGTTTGAACAGAAGAGAGGGATCATCGGCTGCTTACAGCACTGATTGAAAGCCAAATGTTGTGACCCGGACGTATATCCGCTGCGTACTGGAGAAAGATTATCAGCACAAAGAACGGTCTTCAGAGAAATAAGTAACCTACAAGTGCAAGCAGACACGAGGGTTTGAAAGTCGATGGATAACGGACTACAGTCACTCTATATTTATATCATAGCCAGGGATTAAATCATTTGAAAAATATCTTGCAAAAATTAAACCAAAGCTTGAAAAATATGACTATGAATGGAGTGTTTTACATTTCACGCTGCTTCCCTTCAAAAAAATCTAAGACAGTTGAAACAGCTCTGGCATTTCCTACTGACAAATCATCTAGTGAGTGAACCGAGGGTAAATATCAATTTTATGCAGAAGCCATGAATCAGGGGAGCGTACTGTTTGTTCATGGCTCTAAGTAAACAAAGCAGAAACAGAAGTTCAATGAAGTGAAGTTATTAGTCTCCTTGTTTTAAAGAGAAAATCATGAGAAACGAATTTCTTTAATCATTTTCATAGAAATGTTGTCTTGAATGTATACCCAGTATCAACATTCACTCCATCATAATGCACTTTTATCACTCGCAGTATACTTGAACTTCCATACGATAAAATCCATCATTCTTTTGAAGGACGAGTTTTAGAAGTCAAGTCTCATCTTGAATGGAATGATAATAATTGAATCTGAAAAAATGGCGATTGTTGATATTTTCCTCCTACGCAAAAAAGTCATTATCAATTATTTGCTCTTCGTTTTCTCCTTGTTGCATTTAGCCCAATCTTTTGGTCGATTTAGCATTCAGTAATGTCTGAGTAGGCAATGTTTGTCAGAAATAAAGATGTAGCTTCCGGGGAGATTTGAACTTGCAACTGATGCCGTCGGGAGCTTATTCAATGGGAATAGTGCCGCATAGATTATACGATAGAAGCTAATCAACTGGCACCATTCAAACTATTCCATGTCTGAAAACAATCTTACACAGGGTAATGACCCTTGTGTTACGGCAAAAAATATAGATGAAAAATGAAACTTGTCAAAAATGAATTATGACACATCTCCATTGAGAAATTCGGAGACTCTAAGACTATTTAGCAACAACTAATACTAAAATCTAATATTCAGCTCACATTGTGAATTATCTATAATTCTGTATTCTGAGTATCTTTGTTCACCGATTCTCACAGTTCTATATGTCTCACAACACAAGTATTATATCCTTTCTCAAAGATGAATTCACTTTATGATTCAACGTACGTGTAACCGAATAATCAGCACTAATTTCATTTGACTATTATATTATTTCAAATATCATATTCATAAATAAAAATACCCAAGAGCCATCAAATACAGTAATAAATGAAATCTTTGGAGGATTTTTTTAAGTGATTTTGATTAGCATATTCAAAATTTTGTGAGGTTATGGAAACTGAATATTTGAAAACAAACGTAGAAATCGATTTTTGAATGACTTCCCTGATATGAATATTTTTTCCTACCGTCATAAAATAATTGATTAATATGACTCATATATACATATCCACGAACATTAGTTCATAAATAATATTTCAATATATCGCAAACACAAATAGCTCTGAAAACCTTCAAACTTGAACTCATATTTTACCAAGTATAATTTATTGAGGGGGTACCGCGCCTGGACCACATATTTTAACAGAACAGTAGGATCTTCCAAGTATCGTAATGATTTCTTTCAATAAAAGTATATATTTTTTACTTTACAGCAGTGAAATAGCCTGGGATTCTGCCACAAAAGTTTCACATCTTTATATTGGTCTCAATAAACCCAAACATGAGAGAGCTTCGAATTTTGTAACTAATAAGGCTGACAGCAGGAATCAATTGTCTTGGTTCGTTATGAATTTACAAAATTACCAGTCTAATGATCGAAAAGCTGTCTACACGTCTGCTAGATGGTTTTGCGTTATAGAATAAATCGGAAACTGCCGACAAAAGAACTCCAAGTCGTAAACATGCAGGTCAAACATTTGGTACTTCGCTATGAGATCACAAACCCAAAAAACTTTTATTTTTTCACACTTGCAAAAGCTTGTTTAAATGTACCTTGATAGAATGCAGTTTTCTCTCAATCTATGGGTACAGCTGACAGTGCGACTATAGGAAGTATTCGGCCTCTTAACAATTCCATAAAATTGCATAACTGTAGCTCTGGCGCATTCTGCTAATGCCTTTAATTGACTCCACGTGCTCTCCATTGTTATCTCAACAGTCAGAAATATCCTCAATTTCAACAGTGATTTAACTTTGAGAAACGCCAGAAGTCCCTGGAGATATTATGCATAGAAACCGAAAAATATAAACGGTGCAATGTTTCGCAAAACATAATGCATAATGCTTCGGGTGAATAATAGGCATAAATTCGCTGATCTACTGGCACGGTTGTTGTAAATTTGACGGTCACGCAGTAAACAAGCTCGCTCAACGAGGTCTCATTGCCCACCAAGTAATCCAATCACATACCTATAGAGATCCCTTTTGATCGGCCACCAAATTTTATAACTGCCACAGAACCGCTAACTGAGATATTCAAAAAGACTGGATACATTCCTGATACACCTCGTCTCACTAGAGTAAAGGAAAATTTGACATTTTTGTCCAGTATATCCTGTCTAAGATATCACAAGTGGCATTACGAAGAGCAGGGTTCTTGTTAATGTAATATTCAATCGATATAATGTAGACATAATTCTTATGAACTGAGAGGACTATTTCTTCGCTCCGATCAGAAGGAAATTCAATCTCACAAATACGTCTCGCGCGACATCGTCATTCAGATGATCATTCAAACGACTGAGATAATGTATGATCCAAAGAGGAGTAGATAGAAAGTGTTTGTCATGCAAAAAAGGTGTGAAAAGGATATAAATCCTAGGAGGCAAATTCAAACTAAGAAACGCTTATCAGAAATGTCAAACAAACGATCAATCATAACATTTTAGGGAAATGGTTTGACAGACGCAAAAAGAAAGATCATTACCGGGACCACTGAATGATAGAATTCCTAAGAATCTCGGGTCATGTCAACAGAAAGTGAGGAATAGAATGCTTAACATTCACAAGGCTGTACGCCCACGAGAAAAAAGAATCCGCAGAAAGATGATATGTGGACGATGTGACAGAATTAAGAAAAAACCTGAGTGTACGATCCATCATTGCGTTGAAAGTGATCGTTCCGTATCTGGAGCTGGATACTGTTGTGGAATCATGTACTATAATGGTGTGTCCGCTTTCTGTTCATGTACGTTGTTCATACTCCTTGATCTCTGAGTAAGGATTTATCTATCCTTAAAAAAACAATCTCTCTCTCTCTCTCTCTCTCTCTCTCTCTCTCTATATATATATATATATATATATATATATATATATATATGTGCGTGTGTGTGTGTATATATTTGTGTGTGTGTGTGTGTGCGTGTATGTGTATGTGTGTGTCTTTTTGTTATTGTTTTTGTAGATTTAGTCATCTATTGATGAATAATGCTCGATATCAGGGACAGGGCATGTAAATAATTGTACGTAAAAGTTCTGCGCTTCACAGAGATTAATGTCAGTGGGTTGAATCACTAGATGTTTTGTTACTCGTGATTAATAGTTACACCTGAATGCAGTGCATTCAGAAGGCAGGAGATTACGTTGAAGAACAAATATTTGTTGTGCGAAAAATACGTTCCTCCAAGCAGTACGTGATGGACTTACACATGTAAACATATAATCTTTGTTGAAGTTTCTATGTTCAGAAGTGATATAAAACTGTGTGACAATGAATCCACAATACTTTATACAGGACCTGTCCAGAAAATCAGCTTATGAAATACTTTTCTTCCTCGACCTGAACACTGGCCTGTAATGTTTCATGGAAATCCTCAAAAATAATATCACCAAAACCATCAAACGTGCATTTAGTGCTATGTCTATACTTGTTCATTGTTCACAATGGATTAAAAGAAAAACATATTGAATAGAGATTGTTCAGTGAAAAAAACCTCACGTTTATCTAAGAGTGACTTCGGATCACATGACCCGTAGATATATATTCGTAGATGATCCTATATCTTCAGATATTAGATATTTACTTAACCTGGTACAAATTGAACGGCAGAATAGAGAATGATTGTACCATGCCATTATCAGAAATGTTTGAGGTAATTTCACTTCTTTTGAAAATCGGCATCTACAAGAGTTATAAGCTTGATACGGTTGCATCAGTTCTGTACGATAAACTGAGAGGCTAACAGCCAGGCAAATATTCTCGTTATTTTGATAGAGGAACGTTAAACTCAGTTCTCTTCCTGTAATATAGTATATCTTGCAATTAAAGACGGCGGCTATTTCATGTCGTTTATTCTATTTGCATTATTACAATCGTCAAGCATTGAAAGTTCTACGTGACAAAGATTACTTATGTCTTGTGATTGCGTGCAATCGTGTCTCCAATGAAAGTGTGATAAGATGAACGCAGTTAGAAAGTATTTCGCGTGACCTGAAGAGGTGGAAGAATAAAAATCTCGTCAATTGAGATAGACGCCCTGCAATGGTTGCCTGATACTTCATGTTATTCAGGCGACCAAATCTCTTGAAAAAGAAAAGTTGAATGCTGACTTATAAAAATGTTGATATACATCAATTACCCGCGATATTTTGTTACAGATTGTTTTTACAATGGCATTTAAGAGGAATATCCCTGTATATAGATAGAAGTCACGTTTGTTATTACTGAGACTTCATACACACACACACGTGCATATATATATATATATATATATATATATATATATATATATATATATATATATATATATATATATATATATATATATACAAAGTGCAAATCAGTGATACAATACCCGATGTTTGATGTTTTTTTCATTAAGTGCTGGATACATTCAACATTAAGTTATTAAAGCATACTTTGAAATATGATAGAATCAGATATTTGCTACGCCAAAAATGTTTATGTTTATGCCTTATTTGGGGTTCCTCAGGCAATAAAGAAGAGCTTATCTATGGATGGAGAATGTTCCTCACTTTTCATCTATTTTTCTCCCTTTCCCTATTTTCAGTTGTTATTCACTGCTTGTTTTATTTTCTCCGGGGGAAGCACATTGATGTCTGGTTGTTATTATTAAACGTGGGATGTTACTCATAGTTTTGGTCTGAAATGGAGAGCATCCGTGGGAGGAAAGTCAGGTGTTTGTTACTGTGTCTATGAGTATCAAACTGTTTTTTTCACCCACCACAAACCAGAATTATTAAAAATAACACCCCAACTCCATTCATCCCCATGTGTGTCGACACACATCAATTGAATGCTGGACACCACTTCTTCATTAAAAAAAAACGCAAGAAAGTTTCGTATACTTTTCATCTTGACGAAATCTATCGCTTATCATTCTTACCTTAAACCAGCCCAATAGTCAAAATTGAATGCAAGAAAAGTTTGCATCAACTGTTTCATGCTTAAGCTTGATACAGAAAGCATTGTTTGGCTCAGGAATAAGGTAATTCGACACACAATGAGGATTGCATTAGCTTGGTTGCAAGAGTTACTATCAAGATATTGAACTATGTTTGACGCTATACATGCACTTGCATACACACAAGCACTTACATACACGCACGCACTTGCCTACACACACGCACTTTCACACACACATGTATACACTAGTACTCATGCACATACAAATTCAAACATTTTATACCTAGAAGAAACAATTCTCTTTATTATTCTGTTATATCCGTAGCTTTTTATCTCAATTCTAAGCTAATAATCATAAAACTGTCAATTAATCATCACAAATAAGAAATGAAAATAAAATCACCATTCAAATTTGCTTCTTTTGTCTTCTATGACAGTTTCATGCAAATAAGGCTATACAAACAATAACCAATAGTCCTTCCTTGCGGTTCCAAACGCATTCATGTTCCGTACAATCATGATTAATAAATGTAATAGTATCCACTCTACTAGAGTTAGCACTGTTACTTATCATGATTAACCCTACTAGTATTCATTTCTGATCTGTACTAATAACTTGACAATCGCTTGATTTCCTATTTGTGATAAAATCTACGGGGATAAGATGAGTTGATTTAACTCAAAGAATAATGATATAGGGGTGATTTTTCGTTTTTTTTTTTTTCCAATATTGACTCAATGCTCAAATTAGAACAAACACCTACTAGATGCAACAAGTGGTCATGCTACTTGACTCCTGACTTCAGCCTCTTGTTGCTTTCCTAGAATCTATTTTGTCACCTTAAAATCAGATATTTTGTCAGACAGGCTGTCAGAGCTCATGGCACACCTACCACTGATCAAAATACCAAAGCAGTATTACTAAATATGGAATTGTTGACATTCTCATAGGTTGCTCTAGAGCGGGGAATTAACTCTGCCGAACGGAAATTGACTATGAAACATGAAATTGAGTTAGGTTCAGTAAGAGACGAGTGGAGTACTACGCAATTACCAAACTACATCTAAGGTAAGGAATAACGGCAAAATATGGTTTCGATGGACATTGAA
The DNA here is from genome assembly GCA_963457665.1 of Thysanoteuthis rhombus. NCBI lineage: Eukaryota > Metazoa > Mollusca > Cephalopoda > Oegopsida > Thysanoteuthidae > Thysanoteuthis > Thysanoteuthis major. Next base: position 17,185,482 of record OY735211.1, read on the forward strand.
TAATGGTTTAATGTATTTTTCCGGAAGTTTTATTTTGCGACGTTTTGTCAGGTTTCCACCTCCACAGAAAACTAAATGGTAAATATGGTACGTCATAAGCTATATGTGACAATCCTCAAGTTCTTTGTGCTTTCATTTTGTCACTATGTCTTTACTGTCTGTCAAAAAAAATTCATAACTCACACGTATATTATTAGATTGAGGAGAGCATTCCAAAGGCTGAATGAGATTTCCTTATTCAATTTGACGTTTCGTTGATTCATAACTTATTTCTTCAAAAAATGGAAGGATAGAAGAAAAATGTCTGTTTTATGTGTATCTGTGTGAGTATTCGTCTGAAGTGTGATTTTGACCATATATACAAATATATATATATATATATATATATATATATATATATATATATATATATATATATATATTTATATATGCGTGTGTGTGTGTGTGTGTGTGAAGGCATGTAATGTAGGCAATTGGAAGGGCAATGTTATGAAAAACATTTTGCGAGAGAGCAAAGATCAAAATTGACTCAAGAGAGGTAGAGGATAAAATGTATCATACAATAGGCAACTGAAATTCACAAGGCACACAGCAAGAACAGATAGTAACCAAGAGTAGGATGAAGAGGAAGGATAAAAACATTGCAGGGGTTAGTGCAATCACGCTTGTGATGGAAGGAAATGAGAAACACTCTCAACAAGATGCTAACATAATAGCTGCAATTGCTAATTATGTGCACAGGAGAGTGAATCAGTAAGCTTGTTGTATTGCACGTAGGTCCAAGAAAAAACCATTGATATATACATGGACAGATAAGATTTGTACGTTTCAAAACGTTCTCAGAGACCAAACTGATTTGTCTGAATATGGATGGTTTTATTTCCGTCATAGTTTTAGGGTACGGTCAAGTGATTTCATTTATATAGCACTATTATATTCGTTAATCCACTTTTGGTTGTTAGGATGCTGAGATGGTTATTCAAATGAACAAAGTCAATACAAATGTCAAAATTTAAATAACTCCAATGATTATTCCCTTGAAGCAGATCGTGCTTAAAAATAATATAAAAGTTACGCATCGATAAACGTTAATTATAGCTGACAATAGTATCACAACAATATATTTGGTAGATAGATAACAGATAGACAGACAGACAGACAGTCAGGTAGGTAGATCGATAGATGCATAGATGCAAATTGATAACCTCTTTTAACGTTCAATTCCTGTTTCTACTCTGTATTCCTTCATTCATGTTATATTTGGAACATACCTATTTTTATCATTCATACAAATGTGTATAAGAATCTGATTAAGACACCAGACCATCGTATAAGATTTTTGCCCAAAATGCCTGAAGCAATTGTCTTGAACATTACAGTTTAGGAAATACTCTGACCAATCCATTTTGACTCAAATGAGGAGGAAATATTGTGATGATGGACCCTCAAGGCTCAACAATTGATTCACGATCAAGACTGAAATGAAGTCATGAAGAATTACGTTCGATGTCTTATATTCCAAGTATTCTCTTTGACGCCCGTCTGTTAATACCTCTGAACTTATATCTTTCGTTTTTTTCTTTCCTTTATGACCTGATTGTCTTTACTGTTACTTCTCAATCAACCGTAATAGATTTTCACCGAGTGTGTGCATATGGCATTTGGCCAACATCCTTCTCCCTTCTTCGTTCATATTACAAAACTATAGACCACTGGATGCTTCAAATTCCCATTTTTTATTCAATGCGGAAAGCGAATTCCATCTGCGTACCAAACAGTGCTGACTCTCCTCCCCTATCCTATTTCTGGATTTCTATATCCTTCTTTCCCTCTATGTATTTTCTGTATATCGTCTCTGTCTTCCTCTCTTTTTATCAATCACATTCACTCTCCTTTCTCTGTTCAAGCTGTTTTTCTTTTTCCTTATTTATTATCTTGACTAACATTTTCATTATCGTCTAAATTATCTCCCTTTCTTTTATACTTCTTTCTATATAATTTCATATACTTATTTATCTCTGATGTTGTTTTCTTTTCATTTTTGTACGGATATGATCAGTTCTTCTCCATTAGGCATTGCCTCTTCAGCTGTCTTCAAACGTCTATAACATGTTTCATTTCCCGTGGGTCACTTTACCCCAATACATTCCATTTCTTATTCTTCCCTTTCATTTTCAGGCTTTTCCGGGCATACTATTAACTTACAAGTCGTAGCTAAGTCTTTAATACTAGCATAAGAAAAAATATGACGTTCTTCTAAAATGGCCGCAACCATTGATATCGAGTTGCTAAATAGCAGGCCCCATTAAGCACAGATAGATAGATAGATAGATAGATAGATAGATAGATAGATAGATAGATAGATAGATAGATGGATAGATAGATGGATAGATAGATGGATAGATAGATGTACCCTGCAACAGTAGCAGTATCTAATCATTAAAAAAAATATCTAAAATTATTTCGGAAAAATAGATCTTCATCTAAAATATTTTTGAAAATACCAGCACAGTAGGTGGATATTGTTGATTCAAAAATGAGAATAAAGACCTCAAAAGGTATTTCTATCAAGAAAAGACAAAAAATTGTAATTTTGGATGATGCCAGATGATCTTCTCGTGAAAATTACAAAGGTTCTAGCCCTTAAAATGAGACGAAGAGCGTCTGGAGACTTTCATCCACACACTCAAACAGAGGAAAAATGTAGTTCCATCGGCTGGTTTATCACACGGGCCATATTCTGGGTCACGGTGATTGAATAGATAGATGAATCACATTGACGCAGTAGAATGAGGGAATATAATATTGTAATACTAAAGAACAGTTTGATTCAATCTCAAACATTACCTCTACTTCTTGTGCATATTTGTGGGGGTATGTTTTTTAATTTAAAAAAAATGTTTTTTCAGTGTGCAGGTGCAAAAGTGAATTATCATTAGTAAAAAGAAAAACCTTTCAAAACACATCGATGAATTTTTGAAAAATTCCAGTACCTCTGGTAGAAGGAAAGGACTCTAGTTAAACAAACTTGAGGGATACAGCGATGACATCAGAATTGAATTTGGAGTAGAAGATAATGCTTACAATTCGTAATGTGCACGCCATGTCTTATTGTGATGAAAAGAATAGCTTTACCAGACAACAAAACTATGCAAAAACACCCTAAGAAAGAACCAGAAATCCCCAACATAGGAACCCAAAACAAATACATCAAGAAAACTACGTCTAGAATGATTGTTGAGATTCTAATTTGACAACTGAATTTGATCCAATCTTGCTGCCTCATGCAAAATTACGTAATTGATATTGATAATGGCTGCTTATTATGTATCTTATGAATGTACTATAAAACAAATTATATATGTAGATGTCCGTATAAGTATAAATTCAAACAGGTATAATGCTCTGTCTTACAAATTCAAAATACAGATCTACCAGAGGTTAATCAAAGAGTAACTTATAACGGTGGATTAACGTTTATCGAGAAGGCATCATTGGACAACGTCAAAAATATCATGAGCAAAAGGTGAATTATTCTATTAAAACAGCTGCATCAGACATGGAAGCATTTTTTTTATCTCGCCCTGTTCGGAATTTGCATCCGTAGTATCTATAACTTTTGTTTAGTCAGCAGTGACGATTTTTTCAATTTCAGTCATGGACGGATCAATTATGACCCAAGGTAGATTAATGAGAAATTTATTATGATAGCTAGAAATGGACACTTAACTCTTACAGATGAGAATATTGTACCAAATCATCTCTTCAAGAACAATTACTATTTTAATAATTCAAACACGCGATCATTCTTTTTTCAAATAGACTGTTTGTTTGATGGTGACTTTCTAAAGGACACGCAAAGATCAACACAATGCAGCTTTGAGGAGCATCTTTTTCATCTCTCTTTGTTCACATAGGCAACGAGCTTTTGCTTTAAACGTCCATTGCCAAACGAATTCTCATCCATTTGTGCTATAGTTATGCCATATACTTCAACACACCCTTTTTATTCCCCATTTAATATTCACTGAATTTCAGGAATTAAATGACTGATATTCATCTTCAACCTATTGAATTTCTGATGGATTCCAATGGACAACAAGTCACTGAAATTAGATTTTAATACATTCGGTAATGTTCTCATCTGGATAGTTTTAGTATGTATTGTGTCTTGCGAAAAACCTTCCAATTAGATCATCATGCTTACTCAGGGATAGAGTATTCAGAATATAAGTCAGTCATAGGGTTGAACCATTGCCATGGGCTCCTGTGAAGAAATAAGCAAAAATCAGCATTCATTGAAAAATTGAGATAACAGATAAAAATGAAGTTATAAGAGCAACAGGATGTTGAATGTGAGTGTGTGTGTTGCCATTTAAGATATAGTTCCATGCGAGCCAGTGCACAAACAATATTTTTTAACATCTAGAAATGAATGATGATGTTTTCTCAGAATAATATATTAAAACAGAGAGTGATTTCTATTGTGGTAGATATGAGAAATTGGCTTTTCTATTTGTCATGCTGACGAAATTGCAACTTCACTTCCTATCTTTTCTCTTTATTTATAGGACGAAATATATTATTAAATCAATGTGGAGCGTTTGCCGTATCTTTTGCTCCCTTTTTCATCCCAATTTTCTTCTCCCCCTCCCCCTCTCTCTCTCTCTATATATATATCTATCTATCTATCTATATATATATATATATATATATATATATATATATATATGTGTGTGTGTGTGTGTGTGTGTGTGTGTGTGATGAGAGGAGCATTGCTGGGAGAATAATGGAGAAATGAACGGTTAAATGTGAATACAGACTCAATTTAATAGTTGGAACACTTATAATACAATTAGTTATAGTAACGTATTTCTGATTAAAGTGGAATCTGTTCCCCAAACAATAAGTACACCACGTATTTCTAATGTCCATATGTCCGTATATAAAGTCTTTCTCTGAAGCAAGCTTGTTCGGTTCAAAAACTATTCTTCTGTATCAAAATCAAGTTCATGGAATTACCATTCGATCACTCTCCATACCGAGTCACATCTTCCTTATACTCCTCCAAACTTATCTATATTGCTTTCTCTTATCATATGATATGTCAATTTCTGTTGGTGTTCTTTTTTTCCATAATTCTTCTTCTATGCTATTACTATATTGATCATGGGTTTGCATGTTCAGACTACTCCAGATGCCTGTCAGTTTTTGCCTGAGGCTGGATGACAGCAAGTCACCTCTAACCTTTAGCATCTCTCTCAGTATCATAGCCTAATTTCAGAGTTTTTTTTAAACATATTATGTATGATAAACAAGACCCTAACCTCCGAAGTCTGTACTTTGCTTGGATTTATGGTAAGGTCCTGGTTATTTGCAAAACTGCCCCCAATAACACGGAGTCATCGACAATTTCTCATTTGCTTTCTCATTATTATCAAAAACAAAGAAATGGAAAACAAAAATAGAAAAAAGCAAAAAAGAAGGCTGACAAAAACCCCATTGAAAGAGTCCAAAATGTCATAGGCGCCATTTCTAAGGAAAGAGACGTTTTTAATTAATGTAAAAATCAAATTTTGGATTTGAATGTTTCATCTAACCACAACCTTTCAACATACATGCAATCGATAAGTTTTTCGAAAATATTGGAAGGTGAAATCAAGAATTTGATTTTCAATTTAACAAAACACATCCACTTCCAAATGGTATTAACGAACTTAGGAATCTTGCATCACAAAGGAAGGAGGAAAAAACGAGGTGAAACCTGGAAGAAGCCATACCCCTTGGAAAATAAAACGAAAAAAAGTGTGAAAACAGAAAGAAAGGGATGAAATATATGGCATTAATCGACAGTACAAAGCATAAAAGAAATATGAAAGAAGTGGTTTAAGGGATTATAAAGATTAAAACATGAAAGGAAGAGGGATGATTAGGGAACCATAGACGATGAAGATTATCTAATGAGAAATGAGTATACCAAACGCAGAAAAGAAGATTAAAGAAATATAATAGTGGAAATGAATGAGTTAATGCGATTAAAATGATGAGAAGAAATGAGATGAAACGGATGCCCGAACAGCAGAGCGCGGACATGGAGAAGAAGAAGAAGAAGAAGAAGAAGAAGAAGAAGAAGAAGAAGAAGAAGAAGAAGAAGAAGAAAGAGTGGGGGAGGAAAGATGTATACATCAGAGATAAAAGAACAGCATAAGACATTGCCATTGATTGCGTATTTCAAATTTGTGAGGCAGAACGAGACAGCGTCCAAGGCAAGCAAATAAATTGTATTGCAACAAACGGAGCACAATTTCTTTCTGTAAAATACAAAGAAATATTGATAGATATGAATAACAACAAAGCAAACAGTACAGAAAAAAGATTTGTGCATCCTAACTGATCGGAATTTGGAAGAAAACAAACTAGTTGATGTCATAATTGGCAAAATGCATCATCAATCAAAAACAGAACAGTTACCAGTGACAATACAGTTAATGTATCTATACAGAACATATTTACACCAATACAGACATACACACACACACACACACACATATATATATACATATATATATATATATATATCACATCTCATACTTTTCAAATTATTCTCACTCTCTGTCGATGCACTTAATCCACTGTTGATACAAATCACGCAACTATGGCGTTGTAAATGAAAATTCCAGATCGAATCTCATGTTTGGCTGCAAATGCTCAAATTAGAAATCTATTCCCAGTGGTTTATTTTTTCCAAAGTTTTTAGTCATTACAATCAACTGTTCCAAAATATCTGTTGATGATTTGTTTATTGGTTTTACGTTAACACGGAATTAGACATTCTGTCACTATGTGTGAATTCTTTAGCTGGGATGTTGTATCCGTGTGTCTTCGTATGCATTCAGGATTTTATCCAATATATATATATATATATATATATATATATATATATATATATATATATATATAAATAGCAAGAGGGAGAGAGAGAGAAAGAGAGAGAATACGTACAGGAAAATAGATTGGGTATTTAGTAACATTAGCTCAGTCAAGATACAAGTATTATGCAAGGAACAATTACTCTGAGTTCTACCGACACAAAATCTACTGTTGTTCTAACATTCATGCCATTTCATATAGAAAATGTTCTTCATTCACAAATCACAAATACATAAAGACTGGGGCTCAGAAATAGTAAAGACAGACATAAAAATAGGAGGCGCCTCTCTCTGTATAATGGATCAGTTTTATATCGTCCAATGGATGAATAAAGAAACCCTGGAATATATCCTATAATATCAGCCCTTGTTATGACAGCAGTAAATACTGGAACACTTCACTGACCATTGAAGCATGCCAAAGAATTAAATTTCGTGCCTAATCTAAAATCACAATTTTTTATATACATCATAAATAGAAAATTTGTTTGAGAAACATCTTTGCACTGCAATAAAGTATGGATGGTAAAATTATACTACTATGTATTCATAGTTTCAGTCGGTGTGACTTGCTCAATTGGCTCCAAACCTGAGACTTTGGAATTTTACTTATTTTTTCAAGGAGTATTTTTGCATTTGATTGACAGCTTCAAGCTCTAGTCATACCTTTGATTTTATCCAGCTACCTAATTTAATTGGGGGTTTTAACACAATAGAGATGTAAATTGAATGATCTTTTTTTTTTAATTCATATAATATTTGCTTTTTCTCCTCGAGCCTTATGTAATAGTATTTGCTCATACATAAATACATATATACATATATATATATATATATATATAGAGAGAGAGAGAGAGAGAGAGAGAGAAAGAGAGAGAGAGAGAGAGAGAGAAAGAGAGATAGATATAGACACACACACACACACACACACACACACATATATATATATATATATATATATATATATATATATATATATATATATATGTATATATATTCCATCAGCTCAATACATGTGATCATCAGAATGTAGGAGGATGCTCACGTATTCGTTAAATTTATCTTTTTTCTACTGCATCCAAAGTAATATATTTGTGGATGTGCAATCAAATTTCAGATGTTAGAATATAATGTAATGGTAGTTCCGACTTCCAAAATACTCCTTTAGGAAATTATATATAATCTTTATTACGACCAAGGAGAAATAAATCAATCTTATCCGCAATAGGACGAGGAACAACTAAAACGGGGGTTTTGCAATATTTCTGAAAGAGATATTAAAGTTATATATTATTACGATCATCAATAACATGAACTGTAATGAAAGTGGTTCTCTTAATGGATAAAGAGATTTTTTTTAGATTGAAAGAAAATGAAAAAAAAGCTACCTCGCATTGTGTTCTCGACTTGAATTGCTAAAATGTAAATGAAGCGAAAATGATTAAATACGGGTTTTGTGTGAACAATAAGTTTCCAAGTAATTGCTCTATCTCTCAGTTCTGATAAAAGGGAACGTTTAGGAAAGATGTCCATTTCTAACAAGCATGAATGGAGAATGTATTTCTTTATAAGGGCAACATGACCCTCAAATGAACATATGTTGGTCAGTTCGGGGCCAAAGGGTATTTTCTGTCGTGATCTGCAAGCTTTCATTTACAGACCACTTTCAGGTAGGAGAGAGGGTCAAGACAAAGTGATGCAAAATCATTCAAAAGTTCACAGCCTGTCTCCACATGAGCTTACAAAACTTACACAAAGAAAATAAGGAATCGAAATAGATGGCAAATATCTGAAAAACCTCAGTTTTGCTGACAACATCGTTGTTTCTGCTGAAAAAAAGTTGTATAGCCAAAAATAACGCATGACAAACTGTATGATGGAAACAAAAATATTGGTCTCTCCATGACTTCAAGAAGAACAAATGCCACAAGCAATAAACATATTGAAGACAAAGACCCAATTAAAAAGGCGAAATGAAGAGAGTAAACCACTACATCTAGCTGAGACAATGAATCTCTATGAAATTTTTTAAAAAAAGAGAGAAATCAAGATATTAATCTTTCAGTAGAGCCAGTCCAGCTTTCAAGAGGAAGGTCCACATGCACCGTCCTGATTGTCACCTATGGAGCTGAAACATTGAACATAGCTAAGGGATTGACCTTCAAATTAAGAACCATGCAACGTGAGCAGAAAAGAATCATATTTTGGATCATCTAGAAGGATCAGAAGACATCACAATATATCAGAGGAAAAAAAGGAGTATGAAATAACATAGAATCAATAGGAAAAATCTAATGGCAAAGGGTTAGGTATGTAACTAAAATGAGAGACAACTGCTCAACATTAGGACTCCGGGCATGGATCCCTGGGTATCATATGTAGAACCAAGACTGACGTAATATATGATGATGCGATGAATTAGACAAATTCACGAAGTATTGGCTCTGCAAAACCCCTGATAGAGAGATTGGGGAAATATTGAAGAAAGACTATATCAAAACACGGGCCCTAAGGTTTCAGTCCAATCAACCTTCAAACCATCCTAAAAATGTGTCACTTATCAGGAAGAAATTTGAAAGTTTCTGCTATGGAATTAATATTTAAAATGAAACTGTAATGGCTATCTTCGGACTTATGCCTACTTAGCAGTATTTGCAAGGTATCTGACATAAAGCTCAACATGGAACAGGGTTTTTCTCCCCGGGGAAAAAGCATTTTTTCTCCCAAGTGAAATCCACGTCTTCTAAAATTAGGAGAAGAATCCTCGTTTTAAAAATTTTGCAGAGGTCACTCCAGCCTGTCCAAGAATGCACATTGACCTACATTTGTCTGATCAGGTTTCTAGATGCTTCACAGGATTATTCAATTTTCAGAGGAACTGAAAAATTAAACTGAACCTCGGCCCTCCCATCCCAAGAGATTAAACTTCAAAGGCTTTTCTTCAACTTTTTCCTCTTCTGGTAGAAATTCAACTGAATCCAATTATATGAGTCTGTGTAAGTAAACAGGCACACTCTAAATTTCTATTTATGTGTAGATCAATAATATTTTATCATTTTGTATGAAAAGTAATAATTTCTTAGTAAATTTATATCATCGATTTATTCCGATATGTTTGGACATCTTTTACTCATTTAATCAAAAGGCTCTCCCTTTTTTACGTGGCTGGGAGCAATGTTCATAGCTGCAGTCGTAGAATATATTCAAATATACATTCCATTCCTGAATCATTGTCTCAAAGAGAGCAGAACCCGAATCATTCAGAGATTCATTGTGCTTATCTCAATAAAAACATTTTTGTCTTTCACATCATTGTTCTTGATGTTATTTTTATTTGTAGATTTATGATGTATTTGCAAACCTTACTGTTTTAATGCTTTCTTAACGACTTTTTTGTTATTTTGATGACTATGCTATAACACAGAATATCCCTCAATTACACATAGTTTTTTTCCATCAACAATCTCTAGCAAAGCAATGCCCTGCTTATTTATTATCATTCGTATTATTACTGGTTATGGTTAACTTGATACAGACAATGATATTTCTACATGATTTAATTTCTGTTCATGACTAGTTACTTTGAGTGTTAATTGGTTGATCGAGTTATAAGGTAATATTTGAATTCAAATGAATATTGTATGTTATTAATTGAATCTCGTTCTTTTCATGACTTCAGATATCGCTATTAATTTCCATTTCCAATCACATTTTTCTAGGTCTTTTCAAATGTTTCTGTTTCCTCAAATGGTTTCACTCATTCTCATCAAGAAGTCAATTTTAATTACATTTTTCTATTCTCAAAATTGACCTTTCTTGGAATTTTTTTATAATAGCTTTACATAAAAAATGCCATGAGCAATAATCGAAAATTTCAAAGAAAAGTCCTTCATTGTTCGTTGTATTGATTTCATGTTACTAATTAACAATAAACATACTTTTCAAAAGATTCACGCAGTTTTAAGATAAACTTCACTTGTATATGTACATTTGAATGAAAGGTATCTACACGTATAGTTATTTACGAGAAGAGAAAAACAAAAAAATGGTATCTGAAGTTATTCAAGTTTAGTACAAAATGAATACTTATATATATGTATATATATATATATATATATATATATATATATATATATATATATATATATATATATATATATATATATATATATATATATATATATATATATATATTCTTGCAAAGTGAATGTATATTTTTCTCAAAAGTACGAACTATTTGACTGGAGGACACAAACAGAAGTATGCTTAATCTCTTCTTAGTGAAATTGATTAACGGCCTCTATTCCAGAGCATTGTTTGTGAAATTTTATTTCAGATACTTGCATTTCGTTTTATCAAGCAACACTGTTGGACTCTTAAGAAGAATCCCCGGGCTACTTAGATGCTGGATACTTGATCTGTTCTACGGCCATTGCATTGAACATGGACACCATATGTAACAACTATTTATGACTGCCAACAAAATTTCAAAAGCAAGGTGTATATGTATATATATATATATATATTACAATTCATCAGTACCACAAGGTAGGGACGAAACCTTCGCTTTAGACCCAAAGGCAGGTTTTCTACCCCTTCTCTATGCAGAACCAAGCAGTCATTAGGGCCTAATTTAAGCGATATATTTACTTACGCACAATTTGCCAGAATGGTCCATTCCAGTGTCTCAATAACATTGATATAGTAGCTTATAATGGCCGAGTTCCTCTACCAAAAGAGTGCTCTCTCTCTCTCTCTCTCTCTCTCTCTCTCTCTCTATATATATATATATATATATATATATATATATATATATATATATATATATATATATATATATTCACTCTTGTCCGTCCGTCAACACGATGCCAGCAAGTGTTCAATGAATTTCAAAGTGGATTTATCGAAAATCAGGCATTGGGCTATTTGAGGGTTGCTTTCCCCAGGCACGTTGGGTCACAGTTATCACTTTGCATCATAGCTAACTGTCCACACAACACAATCTCTCTAATAGTTTTTAATGCATTTCAATAATAATGTTATAGAATAGAAGGTGGTCACTGGGTTATGGCAGAAGTAAGGAAATTGCTGGGAATATGTTTATACATTTACATCTCTTGAATCATACTTCTGCTTGAACGCCACATAATGTCTGCAAAAGTTATCGATGAATCCCTTTATAAATGGGAAGCAAGAGAATTTGGGACGGGTCCAAGAATCTTCATGGTTACATCCCTAAAATGGTGATTATGTATAGACTGATCCTCATTCATTTTTCAATGACATATGTATGCATTCTAAGGCTGCATAATTCATTTTAAGAAGACACGAAATAAATACAAAGGTTTAGCAGTAATTGATATGTCGATCATCATCATCATCATCATCATCATCATCATCATCATCATCATCATCATCATCATCATCATCAGTCTTTTAACGTCCGTCGTTGGACATAGACTTTCCCCAGGATCTGCCACATTTCTCTATCCGGGGTGTCGTGAAGCCAGTACTTTCTTAATTTGTCTAGTTCATCTCTCCATATTGTGTTTTTTCAGCCTCGGTTTAGCACACAATCTCTGAGGATCTATGTTGTTAATCGTGATCCTCATCAGTCGTCTGTCATTATGGCAATTTGAGTTTCCTAATTGATTCTGTGATATCTCGGTACCCTGTTTTCTTCTTGATATATTGTGCTGTCTCGTGATCTCTCGATGTGAGGCTGAGCATGATTCTCTCATGATTCTCAATTTGTAGTCCTGTCTCTTGGTTAGGTTTCATGTTTCAGCTCCATAAGTGACTATTGGGGGGATGCATTGGTTGTTTACTTTTCTTCTTGAACATTGTTTGTGTTTTTTTTTCAAAAATTTAGATTATATATAATCACACATAGATGGATTCTACCTCCAATTCAGTAATTAGCTTGTTTCATCTGGGCTTCTCGTAAAAGTAGTTACCAACTCTCCCAGATTATGTAGCTCTACAGTTTGTTCAATCTGAATTTTACCTTCGATACATACTTGTATAATTCTTGCAATTCTGGAGAGGGATATATTATCAATTTTTATTTTTTTAAATTTTTTTTAATTGTTATTATTATTATTATTATTATTATTATTATTATTATTATTATTTGCAATGTCATACCAGTTGCCTGGTGGTAACCACTGGAGTTTGAGTGACAGCAAGTTTCCTCAAGTCTCCAGCCCTTCTCTCCTAGATCTCATAGGCCACAGTGATACTGCAGTTCTCAGTTTCACACCGGTTGCCCCGTGGTAATTGCTGAAGGCTGAGTGACAATAAGTCTCCTCAGGTCTTCAGCCAACATCTCTTCTCTCTTCCGCCTCCAGTAGAACTAACAAGTGATTTACTTCGCCGGTGGCAACAGAAAGAAGAAACATCAATGATCGATCAAAAAAGGTTGTAATCAATTAATGATGTTGTCAGTCTCAGCTTAAAGTGCGACAATTATACATATCTTTATTTGCGAGGTGATCGTCGTAATCAGTACATAAATGTGTATAAAGAAACTATAAAGACGGCAAAATATATATAAGTGAGCAAAAAAAAGACGACGATGAAGTGAAAAGATGCAAACCAGCTCGCATATATTAAAAGCAGCAAAACTATGAGCAACCTTTTTTTGATAGGCTTGCACAATAAAATGATCAGAAACAACTAACAGAAGCAGTCTGCATTGTCTGCATGTGACTGCATAACTATTTGGACAAATTTTATAATTTTGGGGGTATCGCATTTTATACACACACACACACATATATATATATATATATATATATATATATATATATATATATATATATATATATATATACACACACATATGTATATAATAATATACATATATATATATGAATTATTATTATTATTACTATTATTATTATTATTATTATTATTATTATTATTATTATTATTATTGTTATTATTATTATTATTATTATTATTATTATTATTATTATTATAGTTATCACCGAATTGATATATGATCTGACATAAATATTCAGAGATTTCAGAGATATTTGGCATCGACGACATAAATAGAAATAAATATCTGATGATTCCTGCTGCAGCCCATTTCCTTCAATTGATGGTTCTTATTTAGTTTATCTTGGGTTGTGTTGCATCACTCAGAGAATATGTTTCAACACAAACAACCTCACACACACATACACACACACACACACACACACACACACACACACACACACACACAGACATATACATATATATATATATAGTTGGATTAATTCCATGTGAGCTTATTTCAGGTAAAATATGCCCTTTCTCATTTTTTGTAAATAATCTGTTCTGATGGGTCAAACAAGACTGAGGAATTTACCTCAATTCACGTAATCCTAAAATTATGAGATTATTCAGTTTTCCAGGGAAAAAAGATTTCGGGGAAATTTTTTAATGTTTAATACCCTGAAATTTGTTGATTTCCTTTTATTTCCTCAATTCATATTACGTTTGAAAACTAATATGATATTTTGTGATCCTTTGGAATTTTTATTTTCCCCTCTATGTTCTCGAAAAGATTCTATGCGTCTGGATTTATATCAATGTGTGGCTGAAGCCTCACGATGTTCGCTATATTTCCTCATATGTTTTTATTTTTTTGTAAAGGTTTTCTGTCCAAACACATGAGTGAGCAGCTATGCATGTCTGTTGACTTGACTTGAACGGCTGCCTTCTGTATTATTTAATTTCCAAAACTTTATGATAAATTATACCTACTATTAATGGTAAAAAAAGGCACTTTGGTTTGAAAATAAATGCACAAATGCCCTCCATTAATCAACAAAACAAACTAAATTAAAATCTCAGCTGGGAACAATTTATTCTATGCAAACCTTTAACGTCAGTAATCGAATGCAACTGAAGATAGATTATTCCATGGGAACAGAACTGTAGTCTGACGATTGTTTAAAGAACCATCCATTATATTTTGAACTATACATTATTCATGTTGTAATCTATCACCTGCTCGTACATTCATTACATCAATAGTAGCGTTAATGACTAATATATATACAATCGATGGATTGCTCTATGTTGAAAAGTATTCGAGACCGTCGACCATAACACAACAAATCTGTAAAAGTATTTATTTTTCTATTTAGTTTTCAAGTGAGTCTGGCTTGTTGGACTGGCTATGTATGTGTCAAGTATATATATATATATATATATATATATATATATATATATATATATATATATATATATATATATATATATATATATATATATATATATATATATGCCACACCAATTGAGCTAATAGACAGGTTATTCAACCCTTATTATACTTGATAATCATTTTCAGGGACTTCCCAAGTGAGAGTTTAGAAGGAGTCTCAATTTGCAATATTAGCTTCTGCAAAATTGGTCTTTATAGATCCGTCAGGAGAATTTAAAGCTTTTTTACTGATCATGGCTCCCAAAAGCAAGATAAGTAACTTATTCATTGATCATCTCATTTTCAATTTTTTTCAATTGATTACCACGAACGTGACATGTCAAAAGACGTAGGTCACGTAACAAGTTTCTTTGTTGGTAATCTGACATGTTTCTGTCTTTTCTGCTCAATGTATTTCTGTAAAAGTTGATCATAATTATATCTATATTTCACTTGTAGACTTAAATTCAATCGGTTCAGGACTGTTCGAACTCACACATGCATGCATGAAATAGAATCACTCAGTAGAATCCTAACTTTTAAATAAATATTGATACGCACAGTGCATTGCCATACGATCAAAATTCATATGATCCCAGTCAATTATTCAATAAACATATCTAAATGCAATTTATTAGTTTTCTGCAAAGTTTCAGGTTTTACTGAATTGGATTTTTTTTTCATTACAATCATCGGTTGTATGGCAAGTGACTATCTGGGTATTTTGGAAATAAAATAGCATTACTATATTAGTGTGAGTGTGTGTGTGTGTGTGTGTGTGTGTGTGTTCATGGCTGTGGATGTTGGTGCATGTGCAGATGCTATCATGATTCAAATTGTTTTTTTCTGTTTTTTTTTCATTTAGTCTCCTTTTATTTGAGAATGTTCAGCTTGTTGGTCCGAATTCTGGATGAATTTTGACACTGTTTTAGCAGAAACTGGACTGGTATTCCTGATAGAATATCAAAAAAGGTATTGATGTCTTTCTACACAATCTTAAACAGCCGAAAAATACGAATTCGATTTTTCACAAAGATTTAATGCATGTCAACCATTCTTGTCAAAATTGTATAACTGTATGTTTGCATATAAACTTTTGCATCAGTATTCATTATTTTTTCTGTCCCGTGCCTACCGTTTGATTTTCGCATTAATGAGAAAATTCTCAGGCGCTGTAGTTTGTGAATTACCATTCATTTTGACACTAATAATTTTTAAACGTCAGCATGCATCTGTTTCAGAATTGTGCATGGCACCAAATACATGGCAATTTTAAATGCAAACATCCACATACTATAAATCATGTTGCTTGACCTCAACATTTATTCAAACACAGACAATGGGTGAAGACCCCCAATAGATTAAGTACTTTTGTACGAATGTGTGCTAGTCAGAAAAATTTCGTACGATCTTGAAAAGATAATGAATCTCTTGCAATCTCCACTACACTCGATTCATTCCACATGACAAAGAAGCCAATCACACGTTAGGTAAAAGTGAAGTAGCTATCGACCAAGATATTTCACAGTTTTTTCTTGCAGTATTCAGTCTTTTTGTACAGTCAGAAAGCGAATGCATTTTTTTCCTGATTCACCTAAACTCAATCTGCTTTCAATAATTGGAAATGTACCTTTTCTTTTCCCTGAATCGGGATCAACAACCTAAGTATGATACATTGACGCTAAACAACTCTTTGGGTATCATTGCATCAAATGCTGATTGATTGACAAACCTAATCACTTCATGAAATTAGTTTATAAAATGCAATGTCAAAATTTGATTATTCCATTAAACAATGTCGTTAAGACTAAGCATTAACGGTTAACAAGAAAATAACACCCCAAAAACGTGTTATGGTCGCGTGATGCATTTTACTGCAAGTACGTTAATTGGTTTTGCAGAATTAATCTATTCCTTAAAAGCCATTTATATGAAAGAAAAAGCCTTTAATTTGAAAGAAAAGATTAGTCACTCAATAGAAACCGTCACGTCATCAATGTTCTCTGACAACTTGCCGTGTCAAGGGTGATCAATTACGAATTTTGACACACAAAGATTGATGAATATGTTATGTCTCTTGCCTTTTGTTTTGAAGTGATCTCTAAAAATATTTGAATCTTCTAAAAAAAAATGTGAAATTAACTGATGGATTTAGCCTAAACAGAGCTAATCACTGAAAGATTATATAAAGTTGATTTCCGATGAAAGTTTTATGTTAATTTAATGGGGAGTAAATGATCAAATTTTCAGCATTCTACCTCATTTGTTATGGTTTGTAAACATGATACATAGCTAGTCAGTCGGGTCGATTTAAAACTAAAAAAGAAACGATGTTGACGGTTTTGGTTTCTAAAAGAACAATTATCACACATTTTAAGTTTGTCTTGTACATGAACAGAGTTAATATTCACTGATGCAAATATTTGACGAATTCATCTTCTAAACCAAACCATAAAACTAGCGATATATACATGCAAGTAGTATTATAATTGCTTTGTTGATTAATTGAGTTGAAATGTTTTCCAAGGTAAAATAACCTGAATGTTTATCTATGCATTAAATGCTGAAAGAAAAACAGGCTAAATGCCTTAATGCAATTACTATTTTTCCAATATCATTGAGTAGTTAAGTATGGTTGGAAGCAGCGAGTTTATCATGATCAACAGAATAAAACAACACTGGAATTATCTAATAACTTGTACCAGTTTCAATTATAAAAGGTAACAATAGCATTTTGAGTATTAACGTCGATACAAGTCTAATAGAAAAAAGACACAACCAACGAAAAAGAGTAAATGATGATAACAATGATGATGATACATTGAGATCTGAAATGTTTTTGTCTAAATGCACAGAGGCATAGAAAACTTCTGTTGTAAACACTGAAGATAGTTTATGTGCTACGATAATCTATACCATTCCGTTCCATGTGATTAATGATATTCCGTATGACTAGAGGTACATGAAATTTGGACAATGTTATTGTTTGCTATTCTTGTACACGAAAACGAATGACCCTAAACATTCTTTCAGAAAGAAAAAAAAGCAACAAAATGACGTTTAGAATTCAGTTGTTGGTTAACACTTTAAATTAGATGTATAAACATTTGTGATGTATTATAGGAAAAAAAACAGTCAAGAAAAATCGATATTCCTGAATGTTTTATATTAACGTTTCAGGAGTTGAACAGAATTGGGTAGGTGCATTTAAAGAATAATCTAAGACCGTAGCAACTGACAAAATGGGCAAGAACAATAAAATGTTAATTTTTGACTCGGCTTAACTTTTAATGGGATGTGCCGATCAATGTTACATTTGAGTAAATCTACTTTTTAAAGAGAGGAATCCGTATATACGTAGATACATTGAAGCCCATTTATACAAACTTTATTATTTATGCAAACACAGTTTGTTTAATTAACTACCTTCTATCACTGTTATAAATGACTGTGTATTAACAATAGAATAGGATTTAAATAAGATTTACATTGCATTTATTCTACCACTGACGGCTGAAGATCAGTCGAAAGTTTAGTGACGTCGGAAGAATTAGATTTGAACCGTACTCGAATTTTCATAACTCAATTAGTATTCAAGTCAAAGTTGTTCCGAATGACACACTGGAAGACAGATGTACCAGTTAGAGTATCAATAAAAAATCGTCACAGCATTAATCATTTAGAGGAAAACAAGCGATGTTCAATTCACACCGAGGATAAAGTATTGCCACCTTTTCCACGTAATGAAATTTGTGCAACTTAAAAATGATTGGTTGCATCTGCAACCCTACTTAAGTTGCTTGTTCCTGTTGACATAAAATCTGCTTTTTTCAATATTATCGTCCCCAGAGGATGTTTTAAATGATTTTATGAGATGATAACGAGGTATTGAATTGAATGATTCTGCCCTTCTTGACGTTAATTGAAAAATCGATAAGTAAGATTATTTGGTACTATTGAGGAAAAAAAAAACACTTCCTCTTCTCACAAGGCCAGTGTTGAATTCAAACGACCTAATTATTTACTTGAGTATGATGTTACAAATTCAATATCAAATATCTAGGTTATAATTGGGAGGTAGCGTAATATATATATATAATGGTTATTTATGAATTATAAAACCAACAAACCAACAAACATATATGATTCGAATCTTTTTTAACGTGGGTGATTCGTTACATCCAACAGAAAGTAAGAAAACTATCTGAAATATATGATTAACACAAGATCTTCCGAAACATGGACTCGGAAAATAGAAGTATCAAAATAGACGTTGAATATTTGAGCAACGTTAGATTTACAGACGACATCGTCTCTTTTAGAGAAGAACCTATACGACCTCCAACTAATGCTAGATGATCTAAACGAAGAAAGCAAAAAAAGTCGGCCAACTCATGAACTTCAGTAAAATGAAAATCATGTGCAACAATCATGTTCAGAATAAAAACATAAATGTCAAAATAGAAAAATGCAAAACTCGGCAAGGTAGACCAGTACATCTACCTAGGACAACGAATCTCAATGAAACCCACAATAGAATAGAAAACCAAGCGAAGATTCACTCTAGGATGGCAAGCCCTTGACAGAAAAAGCTCAACCTTCAATCCAGATGATCCCAATGATACTAAAAAGAAGAGTATACAACCAATGCATTCTCTCGATAGTCACTTATGGAGCTGAAACATGGAACCTAACCAAGAGACAGACCTACAAACTGAGAAGTATGCAACTAGCATATGAGAGAATCATGCTCAACCTTACATGGATAGATCACAAGATAGCACAGTATATAAGGGAGAAAATAGGTGTCTGTGACATCAAAGGAACTATTTAAAAACGCAAATGGCAATGAGCAGGTCATGTTGCAAGAATGAAAGACAACCAATTGATATCACGTCCCACAACATGGATCACCAGAGATCGCATAAGAAACAGAGGCCGATAAAACACAAGGCAGAAAGATGAATTAGACAGATTCAGGAAATACTTGCTCCACAACGCCCATTATAGAGAAATGTGGCGAATCTTGAGGAAGGTCTAGGCCCAACTACGGACGTTAAAAGAATGATGATGATGATGATGATGATGATGATGATGATGATGATGATGATGATGATGATGGTGGTGGTGATGGTGATGATGATGATGATGATGATGATTTAAAAAAAAAAACAACAGCGAACCGATGGAAACAAAGGGGTGGTTGCCCTGAGACATCTAACAATTAATATATACACTTCAGCGCTCCCGACCTTGCCCTACAACAAAAGTAACAATCGTTAATTCTTTTGGTACGCTGGTGCTGTGTGATTATACACTGTATTGTTTACTCTTTTGAACTTTGCTTTCAAATATCCTGCTCCTGGGAGACTGTGATTATAAGTTCAAATTAATTCAAAATAAAACGTTTAGTCTGATTAATCACATTTTTAGATTAGGTCTGTGGCGTGAGTTGAATATATTTCTAAACGGGGGTTGTTATCAAATTGGCCAACAGTGTAACTAGT
The DNA here is from genome assembly GCA_963457665.1 of Thysanoteuthis rhombus. Classification (NCBI taxonomy): domain Eukaryota; kingdom Metazoa; phylum Mollusca; class Cephalopoda; order Oegopsida; family Thysanoteuthidae; genus Thysanoteuthis; species Thysanoteuthis major. Next base: position 17,206,118 of record OY735211.1, read on the forward strand.
TAACAAATGCCCGACGGAAATACTGATTTTTCAAAGTTTTTTCTCTTAATTTTGGTTTAAAAAATGATGTTACTGGTGTATACTAGTAAAGAAAAACATCTTCGTTATGTATCCATATTCAAGATGTATGAATCTTAAGCATTGCTTACAGCGAAAAATTTGTACTCTAAGTCATAGACATTGGTGAAAAGAACAAAACCAGAGCAGCTTTTAAATAGTTTGGTGACGTTGAAAGTAACATACGGCTATAGAAAGAAAAACCTGTGTGTAGTAAATTCCAAGCAGAAAATAGACTCAAAAGGGAAAACAGATTTGTCATTCATAATAGGATAAGCTAAATGGGTAGCTATAAAGTGAAAGGATGGGTTTATCGAAATCATGAAGTCGGTAAAGTTACGAGCATAGAACAAATCATAAAATGGAAGATACTGAGTTGGAAGATCTCTCAAGATCTCTCATGGCTGATGCCATAGTTTTTCTAGGAAGCATTCCTAGTTTTCCGTCTGAAAACATAACAAAAAAATCAATCAAGCATCCCTCTGATTTAGAAGATAAGTTTGCGTAGCTCCTTAGCTCTTCAATAAAACTGAGAAAGCAGCATGCCTTTGAATTGAATACATGGGTGGCATAGCTATGTTTTGTGACAAGCCAGAAAAAATCCTTTGATTACTATAAGAAGTAGGATTGTCTATGTGAAAACAACAGGACATGAAAACATATTCACTGCAGCTTCCTGTTGTTCTATTGCCGCAAGAATCCTGGCTGATCGAACGAAACTAAATCCCAAGGTTAATTCTAAAAGGAAGACATACCCCCTGGAAGGAAACATTTCCATCCTGGGTTCATAGTTCAAAGCCACAATAAAGCCTAAACGAATTGGGTCAGCATGGATGCAGAATCGACGAACTTGAGTACCTCTAAAGAAAACTGCAATATCAAACACATTTAACAATTTGGAAATTCATCAAATTGTAATTCTAAGTAGTTTGACAAGTCTTCCCTGACCCTTTAATGATATTTCAAACAAACCATGCAAAGACAAAGTAAGGAAGCACTTGATACCATCTGATGAAATGGGCAAGAAGCCATACATAATCTGAAAAGCCTGACATTGCACCTGTCGTCTTCTGCATCCCAATGATTTGGTTTCGGAGAACTTTATGGAGACTGACATTATTAGAAAGCATAGATGAATAGCTTTAGAAGGGTCATGATGTAATTACAGATTAAACTCAATGTTTAGAAGATTAAGATGATGATATGCGAGGTCGGGACACAGATGATAAGCTGAGTCAAGGATAATCTCTCAAATTAAATTGCATATCAGATTTTTATAGTTTTACAGGAGATAAAATCATTTCATGAATAATTACTTTTTTTTACCTGTGTTATAGCTCAATGGCCGTTGAGCAGAAGTAACTAAAAAATAAGAGAACTCATGCCAGTTCTAGTATATATTTTTTTAATTCTAGATTTTTCAAAACATTCAACAATATTACATTGTTTATTTTTCATATATCAATAACCAAGGTTTTATAAGTAGAAGAATGGTAATGATTTAACTGGTGTTTAATAATTTTACCGTGACTAGATCAATTTTAGACATTGAATAAATCATTCCTGAGATTACATGGCAAAACTTTTAAGTATATGATGGGATGAAATTTCGGAAAAAAAATGAGTCATATTTTTCAACAGTCACCAGTATTCAAAAGTGGACCTGCTTCAAGAACGTGAAGTCATACAAATAAGTCACCTAAATCGTGATGAAAACAACAATAATTTATTCCAAAAATATATTTCAACTATATTTTTAACCCTAGTCAATGCACTCAATCAAGGGGGTAGTAGAAATGACCGAGCTCGGACAAATGTACAGAAAATTCCAAATCAAAATTAGCTTTATTCCCAATAGATATGGGCAATTGGGCAATTACTAATCACAGTTTGCCTAAATGTGAAAATAGAAGAATCTTCGATATTTATCATCTCACTGAAGTACAAACAGCGTTTCATGTTAGTTTTGCAACCGTCACACTGTTGCAAATCCTGTTTATATGTTCGAAATTGAATATATATATATGTGTTAATGTGCATATTTTTACGCACACAGTTTCGTACACACGCACACTCACACACGTAGTTATAGATGGAAATATTAATACCATGTTAGAATACTGAAATAAAGCGATAATTCAGTGTGAATTTATTGACCGAATTTAAATTGACCCTTATGTCATATCCATAAAACTGCTTGACAGCTCACCAGCTTTTTGATACTTCTTGAAGAAATCGTGTCGATTCAATGGTGCTAGAATATTAAGGAGGTTTCTACAGTCTTGTCATCGGTGATGAAGGATACTTACAGCTTTTCCTAATATCATCCACCACTCATTTTATTTTTTTTTAAAATGATCCTTAAAGGTTTCAATATTTCACTTAAGGATGACGGTCCTTGAATATATATATACATATATATATATATATATATATATATATATATGTGTGTGTGTGTGTGTGTGTGTGTGTGTGCGTGTGTGTGTGTGTGTGTGTATGTGTGGATATATATGTATATATACATATATATACGTATATATATACATATGTATATACATATATATACGTATATATATATATGTATATATATATATATATTGTGAAGATGAAAATGACAATTTAAAGGTGGAGAGAAAAATCAAGGGATAAATATTACATTTTGACAGGTAATGCTTATCTCTTAAGTTGTTTTGTTATCTTCCGATTTTCATACGCACTTACACACACACACACTCAAACACAAACACACAAACACACACACACACACACACACACACATATATATATATATATATACATATATAAAACATTGATTGCTTACAAATCATCATGAAGTTATCAGAGAGATCTTTCTGAAAAGCCACCTTAAATAGCACTATAGAAACGCCCATAAGGTTCCGAGCTAAGTGTTCGGATAGATGTTTCATGACGATATGTTAAACATCTTTGGTTTAATAACGATAGATGATATCAATATCATAATCTATGCACAACTTGATCAATGAATAGAAACAAATTCATTTGTATAAGAAAAATTCTATTTGCATACAATAAACCTGCTAACATGAGTACATAACCAAATAAGGCAATAAAAAGCATACACTAAATCTGACAGAAGCATTCGTATATATATATATATATATATATATATATGTGTGTGTGTGTGTGTGTGTGTGTGTGTGTGTGTGTGTGTGTGTGTGTGTGTCTGTGAATGAGTGTTTATGTGACTATAAATTTGGTCCATATACAAATCTAATGTGAGATGATATTCTGTTACTCCATCATTCGCCCATTGATAATGTGAAATTAAAATAAAAATGCAATATGAAAAAATTAGGGAATCGAACAACCAAAGATAGAATAGTCGCTTCAACGCATTGATGATCAAACCATTGAGCAAAACAGTTGCCCATGATGCAAAAGCCCTCTAACCGCTTTCATACGAAATTTTCATCTCATCTATACTCGTTTATCCGTCTCTTTCAACGCAACAACCACATCCATTTCTCAATACATACAAGCACATGTTAATGTATGAGAGTGTCTGTGTGTGTGTGAAGAACTATATTAGGCACTCACAAGTGATATGGCCCTTACATGTTCAAGGGTAGAGCTAATTTGTACTATTTCATCATTATCAACATCATTATCAATATCATCATCTTCATCATCTTTTAATGCTCTTTTCTGGCCCTAGATTTTCGCTGATAAGATCAATCATGGGCGTTGCAGAACCAGCAGTTTTTTTAATTCCTCTGGTTCATCACCCAATCTTTTTTTTATATGGGCCTCAGTCCAGTGAATGATTGGGAGATCCATGTTGTGAACTGTGATTCTTATATTATGATCAGCCAAGTCTTTTTTCTCTCTATCCCCTGATAGTGAAATGCTGACTTGTGATATTCCCTTTTGATGTTCAGCACTATTTTACCTATTCACATTGCAATTTTCTCAATTCGAAAGTCAATCTCTTGGTTAGGTTCAGTGCTTTATTTTCACGGGTGATTATCACTAGAATACATTGGTAGTGGAGCCTTTATCGTTCGAACTAATGTGATCTCCTAGTTCTTAAAGGTAGAGCTTGCTCTACCAAAAAACTGCCACCCTATTATGATTGTTCGCTTGATCTCATCTTCTATTGAAGATATGAGGGATGATTTGTTGGTTTGAGTAGATGTAAGTTTCAGAAGATCAACTCGAAGCAGATATTATAGAGTTTTGCCGAGTTGGTCACACCTTGACTCACTTCTTTTCGAGTTAAAAGAGTTTGTTTTTTTATTTAGCCGAATAAAGTTACTGCAATATTGGTAGATATGTTTCAATATTCTGACATATAGAACGACGACGCTTTTTTACTACATCAATGACTTTGGGGACCTCTAAAGAGTAGAATACCTCCTCATGGTCAACCCATGCTACCATGGGTCGTATTAAATATTCTACTGCTCTATCTTCTGGTTAGTTTACAGAATGGATATGACAAATGGTCAAATGCTAGTCTCTGTCCAGCTGGTTTCCGTTTTTTTGGTTTTCAACTAGCGTTTTGCTGTTCAGTTGGCGATCATTTTGATAGAAAGTATGTTGGTCTTTTTGAATAGGCTTATTGGTCTGTATTTTTTTTTTCGGTCGTTCAATTTACGTATTTTATGTAACAGCATTACGGTTGCGATGTTTTGATCCTCTGCGACATTATTTGATGCATAGGTTGAATATAATGGCTAGTGCCCTGATGATAACTTCCATTCTTTTGAGTAGGTTGTTGATGGTGTTATTATGTCCAAGGGGTTTCCTCTTCTTATTAGTGTGATGGCTTGTCAGACTTCTGAGAGATCCTTGTCCTAGGTATCCTGAATATACTCTCCATTGTTCAGTGTTCTTTGATTGATAAAATTCTTGGGCATCTGATGACTGTTCGGTTCTTGCCTGCTCTTAGGTCTCCATTTTCTTCGAGTACAGTAGATAACTGCTTTTTTCTTGTACTGAGAGATGTTTTTGATAGTTTTGAGGCTGCCATCGTTTTCTAAAATACTTTCAATGGCTGCTGTTGTGGTTTTTTTTTGGTTTTTTTTATCTTCTATTCTCATTTCTTTTGGGTGTTTTCGGTATTATCCTTTCTTTTGTTGTTGATGGTGGCTTGAGGTGTCAGCATTTTCCCAGATGATTTTTCGTTTCTTCCCAGAGTTTACTGATGGTTTGTGTGCTGTTTGGCATATTGTCGACAGCAGATAAAGAGGTTGTTATACTGTGGTTTAGTTGTTTGTTATTCTCCTCTGGTCCGGTGAAGAGTTCATGCCTGTTTATCAACCAGCTCGAGGGATCAGGTGAGCTCTTTCTGCACGCTAAGTGATTGCAGTTTGGTGAGGAACTTCTCCCTACGTTCTTTCTTGACCCAAGTAAAAGCTATAATTGTGAATGATTATCTTGAATGCAAACACATGTTTATCCCTGAAAGGATTCATGAAGCATTTTATATGTTAACAATATTTCTCTCTATACCGAACTAATCTAAAACTGCCTTTACAAATACACATGCACGCATATACACAGGCAAATGCATTAATATATATACACGTATATTGATGTACACACACACATACATATATATATATATATATATATGTGTGTGTGTGCAGAATTTATATATAGAGAGGTACCTTCCCTTTAATCACACCAGAACTTTCCAGTCAGAACGCACTGATAAATACACGTATATATTCATGTATCAACATTGATATCCAAACACATGCACACACACACACACACACACACACACACACACACACACACATATATATATATATATATATAACAGGTCCAAAGCAAAAATGTTTTGCAGAGTCATTTCTTTTTAATATTTCCCTTTTGAAAAAAAGCTTTCAAAAACAGAATAAGCTGAGATTAGTCATGTCAGAAGATCAATCAAATAGTTGAATTAGACTGTATACGACCGGGATAATGAATTATTGCTTTCATCTGCTCCATGAAAAAATCTGATGCTGTATTTTTTCTTTGATCAATTAATCTTCGTCTGTCCGTCAGCCATCTGTCTTATTCTTTCAAAATATACTAGCAGGGGTACCTGACATTAGCTGGGAAAAAAGAACTCAAAATTGCACAACACCGGGAACCAAATAATATACGACAGAGATTTAACTAAATCAACTAAAAGAGCTTGTGCACATGCCTACTATCCACCGGTTGGGCTAGCACACTCATTTACTCAGATAGCTGTTTACAATTGCTGTTATCGAAAGGAAAATTGTGATGCAATTCAGCATAACAGCTGTACAGGTATATTTCAACATTAACAATAGCCAAAATACCCGCAGTAATCTTGTGTAAATCATTGTTGATAAAATCTCCCTGAAATGAAGTAAAATCCCTAAATAACCAATCGTTTGGAGTTAACGAAAATGAGTGGACATAAAGAAGTGAAAAATCATAGTAGGAATGGAATATTGAATGACTCACAATCTGTAGTATTTGATATCACTATTTGCTTGATATTCAATCAGTACAATTGGAAAAGAAGTATTAGTTTTTCGTTGTCAGTTTGATTTTTTGTATGAATGAATATAACGAGGACGAAATAATGAAACCAAGCAAAACAAATTGATTATTTCGATCCAAAAACTCTAATAAATAAAAAATGAAAGCCTTGAGAACAGCTGTAAACTTGTCAAGAAAAACTTAAGTCAACAATGGTGTAAACTATGATATGAGTGAACATCAGGAATAAATTATCATTCACTTTTGTTCGAGGAAATGAAAGAAAATATCAACTTTGTCGATTCGAATATTAGATCTTTTTAATCTAAAACAGAAGTATTGAGGTTTTCTCTATTTATGATTCTTTCTTTCGATAGATAAATCTATTGAGCTCTAAAATTTCAAAAAAAGCTCATATAAGGTTATGTTTTCTATGATATGAAATTGTAAATATATGAATTTATGATGACGATAAATTGAATGCTCTTTTATAGAAAATATATACATAGATGGAAAAAGCCACAAAGATACAAACTAAGAACAAGGGTAATATGTTGATGATATCAGAGACTTTATCAAGACTACGACGACTTTTTGACTAACTGCAAGATAATCGAGCGGCAATTTTACAATTTTAGAGGATATGTCTACCTAGAAAGGTAATTGAAAAGATGATATTTTTTATCTGATAATCGGCAATTTTATACAGATGCAATATCATCAACATCTCAGCAAACAAGTACACTAAAGTTTACATGAGTTTGCTGACATTATATTAATTTTCATGGAGCTAAAAACAATTTTGTCTTCTGCATAGTTGTCAAAAGCTGCAATTTTTTTTAATGTTGTTATTTGTGCAATGTACTTATAGGGTTGTTGTTCAGAAAATATAGTCATAAGGACTAGTGTTGGAAAAGAGCTTTTATTTTACAAAACAAGTATTTACTTTCCAACGTAGCCTCCCTCTTTATCATGGCAAAAAACGTTTTTTCGATAGATTATACATGTCTAATATCACGTGAGTATTCCAAATTAAGACCATGTTAATATCTTTATCTATCTACAGACTGATTGATCAACCCACGTACGTGAACACATTAACTTTTTCCCCAACTCTAATTTGCAGTTGCTGCTTCTGATTCCCGAATATAATTATGTGTTCATACATTATCATTCATATTGTATTGTTTGTTTGCTAGGCCGAATATTACACTTTTTCCACCTAGATTCAAAGGCTATTATCTGCTCAATCCCCAGCTTTTCTGAGCTCGAAATATTCTCTGTTGCAGATCGGGAAACCTACATAATATTACAGAGCTGGTAGAGATTTGGAAAAGTTTGTTAGAGCATGAGGCAAGAGAATGTTGAATGGAAAAACGTAAGATGTATGAAAAGTAGAGGGAAACAAAAAAAAAACATGAAAATGATAATATATATATGTGTGTGTGTGTGTGTGTGTGTGTGTGTGTGTGTGTGTGTGAGGGAGAGAGGGGAAGGATGAGAATGAGATAAGGGGGATGCATTGAGAGATTGAGAGGGAGTAAATACACAGAGACACTGACAGATAAAAGAAGGAGGTTGAAAATCAGCTTTGAATGGTGTTAAGGTATGAAAACTCGCAGTACACTGATATTCTTTATGTGGATGTCGAGCTGAGGAAAGATAAAAGAGAGGATGTCTTAGAATTAATCTGTGAATTCTTTTAGCGATTTTCCACTTGGAATTAATCCATTTGTAAAATAATATATAAGATACTTGACTGGGCCACAGAGATTGGGAAGAAGAGAATGAGAATAACTCGGGAATTGTCAAGACAAAAGCAGGAACATACGACAATGGATAAACTTAGTCGTCAGCACTCATGGAGTTTTCGTGGGTCCAGCTATTTGGCAATATCATATTGATATTTGTCATTTCCATTCTCTGGTCGTCTCATTCAAAGGTAAAATTTCACTAACGTTTGATAGCATTTCTATAATTAAAATAGAATAAGAATGGTTTTAATGTATCAACTGTTCTTATTCAATACATTTTCAGACTCGTTGAAAGAAGACAAGATACCTGAAAAATGTTTAACTTATGAGCTGAATTTGGTTCCGTGGATTATACCCTATGTGACATACGCACCGGTGGAAACCAGAAAAAGCATTGACTCGAACGTATTCTGGGAATTCTTTGAATGGCTAGCATTATCATCTTTCAATATTCGTCGTTGGACATTCATTATGATTCACAAAACCTCTCTACCTTGGGCGTTGTAGAAACAATACTTTCTGAACCTGTTTCATCACACCATCTTGTATTTTGGCGGTTGCTGTTTTGCATATGATCGTTGTAAATTGTCATGTCAATTGATTGTCTGCCTTTTTCGCAACATATCCAGCCCATCGCTATTACTGTTTACAAATGGTTTCTATATCGTTGACTCTTGTTTCTTCTGTGATATAGTATGCTGTTTTGTGATCTCCACACGTGATGTTCAGCATCAATATCTGATGTGCATGTTGCATTGTACCCAGTTTGAAGGGCAGTTGGTTGTGGATCTTCCTTTTTATAGTTAATGGGATATTTTTTCCAAACAAACTTGTGTTTGTCACCCTGGGGTGATTTTTAGCTTGATTTCTTTATCTCCTGGGGGTTTAAAACATATTTGTTGACCTACGTAGATATAGTGGTCTACTTTCTTCAGGAATGCTTTTTCGATTCAGATCTTCGTATTTTTGTACTGAACATTTTTCCGTACATGGCATTTTTCTTTATTGTAGTTCATGTGTAGTCTAACTTGCTTGCTCACCTTGTTCCGTTGGTCGGCAAAACTAAGGTTACTTTGGTATTTGCTGTCTATTCCGATTCCCTTTTTTGATTTCGGAAGATTATCTCGATGCAGACTGTGAAGAGTTTGGCTGAGGTGGTGTCATCATGCTTACTCCTTTTTTGAGCTGAAAGGGATCATTGTAGCCCAATAAAGAAGCCATTGTATCGGTATATATGTTGCAATACACTGAAATAAACAGTGCCTACCCTTTGTTGTATAGTAGCATTCCAAAGAGTCAGAAGCCCTCTTAATGTCAACAATAGCTACAGATGTAGTATTTTATATTTTGCTTCTTTCTCTTGGCTGATTTTGTGAGTTGAGATGGTAAACAGTTTAATACTTTGTAGTTTTTCTTTCTAAATCAATCTTGTTATCTTTCTTGGTTTTCATAAACTATTTTGGGGATTCTAATGGTAATCACTTTTGTGTGAAGTTGTTGTTGCATTCCGGTTGGTTCGTTGGTTTGTAGTTCTTTAAATATTTTGGATCATTTTTTTTCTGGACATGAGTTGAAAATGGTGGCTATTCTTTTTTTCCAGTGAAAATTCTTTGAATAATAATAAGAAAATGTTTTAATCAGATTAAATACATCCCATACTCATGACAAATCTGATTTTAAATAGTTTTATCCAAAGTCTATCTGAATATTATCGAGCAATTTGAAGGTAAAAGAAGAAATTCTCAATGTTAAGTTGAAAATTTTTAGACTTCTCCAGAGTACTCCCCATAGAACATCACTCAATTACTCAGCTTTTAACTTTTCGAAACAATCTGCAAAAGTTTTCTCCTGGGAGCGCTATTTGCTGTCTCACTGCGTTGAAAGGAGGGGGGGTAATATGAGACGTGAGAAATTGGCTGGCTCTGTCATTGTGAACCCAGCTGTCACAAAGTACACACTGTCACTCAAGGGCAGGAGAGTGTTTATTTACACATGTGCAGTAAAGTCTTTCCTGGTTTGTTGCCAAGTTATATCAAAGTTTTGCAACTGATTCTTGGGATATTCAAAAGATATACTTTTGGATGTACTGTGTAAATTTGTACTGGACACACAGTGTTACTGCTACCCAATCAAAAGTACTAATATAAATCAATAATAAAGTTAGAAAAGATGTTTCTGAAAACATAATTGAAGACACAGGGAATTGTAATTTCAACTGCACTGACTTACAATCTGACAAAAGCCGTTGGAAAGTTGTCATTTTTATCAGATGTAAATAAGTCAACGGAGTAATCGCTATGGAGTCGTGAAATGAATTAGATTTTAATCATTCTTCAATCTTATTGTTATCACAAACGCTGTTCTTCAATCAAACTATTTCTGAAAATGTACTGGTTGACCTTCGAATCAAACGATTTGAATAATTATGTGAACGCTGAATAAGTTCCACTAAGTGATTAAAATGAATTAGATGTTTGATGAGAATGCTACAAAAGTACTCTTGTTAACAATGGTGGGTCCATTTGAACAAAGAATACACGCTAACGCTAATATTGACCAATAAACAGGGGAATAAAACAACACAGGAGGAATGATTTAACAATAGAAAGAGCAAAGTATGAAAGTAACATTTTTCGACTGATGAATATTTTATTTGTATTGTTATCATATGAAGATTTTAGCGATTGTATATCTCACTGTAAGTTGAACGTAAATCTCAGATATAAGGATAGATTGATTGATAGATGTATGGATGGACGGATAGAAACATGCAATGAAAAGAAAAAGAAACAATCAGGTCGATAGAAATAGTTTGCATAAAATAGTTTACAATTGCTTAGTACCACGATGTACACGGATAACCACATCGTCTCAACGACGTATCCGTAGGATGTACAGGATCCAGCTTCCTGTTACCGTACGCTGATGAAACGATAAAATGTGTCTTTAAATTCTATCTCAATGCTGGTACTTGTCGTACATAAGCCAATGTGCAATAACCAGTATAAGTAAAAAGTGTTATGCGTGTACTACTAATTTTCTCTGTTTGTATAATATCTGCTATCAGGCTTTCCTCTACCCAATAAAAATGTACCTCATACTAAGAAATATTTGCTAAAGGTTTGTCTACAGTTTTTTGCAGTTTGGATAGATTCCAGTAAAGTAAGCTGATGCTTAAAATATAAGAATTGCAAGAGTGGAAATTTCCTGAATCCGTGATCTGGATTTGAGTTTTAAATATTCCAGATTTGCGTTCTAAAATATGAGATCTTGTGATCAACTTGGTCAGGTACGGAAGCCCAACGGATCCTGCTATGTTGCAAAACCCATAACACGGTGGCATTCATCAGCTTAATCAATTGAACGAACCCATGACAAGCCAAAATATTAGTAGAATCTTGCTCCGTGCGTCCAATAGTTACAACTGAACTTACTATGAAATTGCAATAGTCAGCTTGACAAGCATGGCCACCTGAGGCATTAGTCTGTTGAAAGACCCAATAAGTCCATGCTATTTACTTGGTTGCCAACAATAACCCAAGTAATAATCTTGCTACATTCTCAGGACCATTATTATGAGCTGAACTCTGTGAATTTAAGAAATGATTGGTGAATTTGAATTAACTAACGTAACACTTTTAATACAAGCAGGGGAATGTGAAAACACGAACACTTCCGTTATTATTGTTTCTGTATATAGTGCCTACAAAAATTTATACAAAAAATCACTGATGAACATTAAATTTGTCTTGATGTTTTTTTCAATTATTTCCACTGACTAAGTGCCAGCAATTGCAGGATCAATTACATAGATACATACATACATACATACATATCAATCATTATTATGAATACTTTTCCCTAAATCAGGGTTGAGCATTCCTTACGTAAGGCAACTCGTTCATTATAAGCTATATAGCAATGCTCTCCAAACTCCTGAATGGAGCATTTTGGTGGATGGGGAGTTGTGCATAAATAAATGTATCACTTGAACCCAGTATTACAAACTATCGAGTTCTGCGTAGGGCAGGGGTAAAATGCTTGCCTCTGGGTCTGGAACGAAGATTTCGATCCTACATCGTGTTATTGAATGAAATATAACCACACTGAAGAGTGGTAATACAACGAAACATCTGTCTATGGACAATTCAATAATATATATATATATATATATGTGTGTGTGTGTGTGTGTGTGTGTGCGTGTGTGTGTGTGTATATATATTGAACAGATAGAATTTTGACAGATACATTACAAACAGCTTCTTCATCTCTTCAATTTGATAAGGGTTTCAAGGAAATTCTCCTTTACTTCTCATCCTCAAAGTATAGGTTTACGTTCACTTTACACCTCTTAAACAATTATTGAAAAACATAAAAAATATCTAAGGATAGAAAGTAGGTTATACTTTGGCTTTGTATTCACAATGTAAATAGAAGACCCCTCTGGAACCTTTTCAAAAAAAAAATATTAAAAAACTTTTTGTTTGAAAACCTCCCATCAGGTCCATTGAGTGGTCATGCTAGATTTTGTTGAGCTGCACCTTTTAGGTGGTTTTCATAAAAATTACACACAAACACCTATCAATTATATATAAAGGTGTGTCATGTGTGTGTGTGTGTGAGAGAGAGTGTGTATGTGTGTGTGTATGTGTGTGCGTGCCTGCATATGTATGTTCACGTACATGGTCATACGCGAATCTTATTTTATTTACATGCCTGAATTTGGCGACTGGGTTTAAGGTCAACCCAGTGCTATTTTTGCCATTGAAGACCAACCTGCTGTTCCACATCAGAAATCACGCAAACAATCACGTAACTATTCCATCTTCTGAGTATGTTTGATTGACTCCTGCTGATTCTGGAATTAGAAAACATTTCCGTTGAGGTGGGATGCCAGGGGTGTGTTCAGATTGCTTACATCCCCATGAGTGTCATCATTAGCATAGAAGGAGTTATATATATATATATATATATATATATATATATATATATATATATATATATATATATATATATATATATATATATTAATATATATATATGTGTTGTTTATGAAAAGTTATCCTTGTTTATATGATATATCATAAGTAATGTGTTCACGCTTCGAAAAGTCAGTCATTATCAATGTTTGTATGCAGCAAAGATAACTTCCTCTAGACTTCAAGCCAATTCAATCACAGTACTGTAAGTTGAAAAGCTCCATTGAACATATTCAGTGTTTGTATCAATTGAAAAAATCTCTAGCTGTAAATCATGATTAGAAATCAAACTGCATAAATGAAGCTAAAATAGTGTAAAACGAAAGTGCAATTAATCCATATTGGATTTCTTGAGCATTTGTTGACTGCAACATCATTTCAGTGCTAATAAGTTTTACGTTAAAGCATGATCCATTTACAATCATGTCGGTATTCTTGACACACATCTTGCTAACAGGTCTATAAAAAAAATATCAGGGCATAGCACATATACTCACGGAGACACTTACGACCAAAATTTTTCTCCTAGGATACAGGTATAAAAATACTTTCAAAGAGCTGGTTATATTTGTAAAATCATTTTCTTATAATATGTCCAGGTGCTTCTGATATCTATCATTTAAGTTTTTCCTTTGTCTATAAAAAGTCGAAGAGCTGATATCCCTGAGTAAAAATCATTGAGAAAAAAGTCCCAAAACGTACCAATGATCAAGGGATTAGAATAAGATCTACATGGAATGAAGAGCCATTCTAGATATTGCAAGATAATTTGTACACCTGTGCATGACCATGATTCAGTCCAAAAAGGATCACACATTATCAAACTTCAACTAACTTGCAATTTACTTATAGCAGGTGGCAACAAATGGATTCAAGCTTTTCCTAAAGGCATTTGTGTGAAGCTAACACCAACTTTCCAGATGGAGTTGGAAATAAAATCCTTTCATAAGAAAGACTTGATGAACTAATGCATGGATACATAACAAATTAACGCATTAACGCCTTCAAAAAAGATGTGATGATGGATAATGTCCATCTAAAAAACGCATTCACTTGTTCAGGTTTTACAATATCGATATCTATTTTGTATGCATGTGTGTTTTCTGTTATTTTTTTTTCATATTTGTCACTCTCAGTCGTTCATTATGTTTATCATAATATTTTTATGTATTATTTCTGTGTCTTCTGGTTGTCATTCCTTTAAGCAAGTTCACACCACATTTTCCTAATGTATTTAGAAAACTAAGAGTAATAATCAATCTTACTCGGCATTTGGCACTCTGCGTAGTGCAATGCGTAGAGCATCCATCCTCCTGAACATTTCTCCAGCGTGTCGGCCATTTTGGAGACATTATCGAGCTTATCGAATACAAAGACGCCATAGCCGAAATAAAAGACACCCCCTTCAAAAGAAAATCAATTCGGTATCAGTATAGTAGACAGCGTAATTCTGCATGAAAATATTAGAGTCTATTTTTGTACCAGTCATCTACCTTCAAACGCACGATTCAGAAATACTGTGGATATTCAGTTATGTTTATAATACGTACTTTTATACGAAAATATGTGTGCTTTTCATTTTGTCAACATTGTTTCAGTTGTATCTCTAGTGTTTTTTCGGTCATCTGTTCAAGCTAAAAACGTACTTCCTTTACATTTCTAAAAAAGATATATGTCCCGGACATCATGTAATTTTAGAGGCGTATCCATTCGAGATCAGACGCACTCTGGAAGGTTTTGCATATATTTAACTGGGAAAAAAAGTTCAGAATTTCTTTTATCCATGGTATCACTGGCGTCTCTCACTGGAAAACATCTAAAATAAAGTAAAAAAGAAAAATATCTAAAAAAATGTAGAATGTGGAGAATGTTTCGACTGCTTTCATAAACCAGTCGAGATGAGTTCCCACAAAAGGTCACAAGGCTTCTTTTTGTAAATATAAAAAACGTGCACATTTTTAGAATAAGTTTTGCGGAGTATTGATGACGATTTTGAAAATTTGTAGACGAATCAGTATGGATGGGATTACTGAAATACACAAATATAAGCATGAACACAAATACATGCTTATGTAATCAGAGATAAAACCCTTCACCTCTTCTGGTGGTTTTTGGTTGTTCAACTTTGTTCATATCCAGTACTTTTTAAATAAGATTAGAATGTCACCCTGCAAATGTAAAATCAAGACTTCTGAAGTATTCAGAGATTAATAATGACAATTTTACTTTCGAACCTTACTTATAATTCTGTTAGTTTTACCAATATCCGGTGATAATCTTGGTTTTAATAAAAAATGCTTATCAACCGAAACGTTTCAACACTACAGACCATACTATTGCGATAGCATTGTTTCAAAATTATCTTCTATGGATATGTGCATTTTAAATATTGATTGGTAAGATATGATGATTATCGTTCAGAGTCATGTGGGTTTTGAATAAATTTTTTTGATTCACATTTCGAATCATGCTATTTTCTCTCTGAATTATTAATTTACATACGCTATTTATGTGACAATCTTAGTTTCAATTATGGAATTGAATTTATGAGATCTCTATCATATAAACAAATCGAAAACAGTGTATTATTTAGTTGTGTGCGTGGGATTACATTCCTGATCAAATACACTGCTGAAGTCAAGGCCTGTTTGATGAGTTTGCAAATAACTAGGTTACAGCCATACTCCCGAGATAGTGTTGCAATAACTTACTATAATTATTGACGTATATTTACATGAAGGTGGAATCTGGAGTGGATGGAACTCACTACATGAGTGAATCGGTCGACAAGGAGAGTTTGGAAACAACTGCCCCATTGGAAGGAGCCATGACTGGTTTCGTTGTAACGAAGGTTACTCTACACAATTGGTATTGACAGCGTATTAGTCTAGACAGTACTGGCTCAATGGTACCCGTTAGAGACATTTTGTTGATCTTTCGGGAAGTATGTCCAATAAAAGATCCTAAAAGGATGATGATGACCATGATGAGGATGATGGAGTCGTCTCAGGATAAACACATTGAAATTTGTATAGTTATTGATGGCTACATTTTCTTGAGTATTGTACCCTTTTTTGGATACCATACATAATTAATAATATATATATATATATATATATATATATATATATATATATATATATATATATATATATATATATATATATATATATATATATATATATATAGATAGAAGTTATTGTTGAATTGGACTTGACCAAAATGAGTTTTATGAATCTATCATAGTAGTGCATTTCGGAAGGCAAATAAAATTCTCAAATCCCTTATATATCGTTTGTCTTCTTATGGAGTTGATCATGTAAAATTCCAGAAAAATATCTTATATACACAGAAAAAGTACAAATATACTGATAAATATACCTAGAAAATTTTATTTATATGCGTGATTCTATTTGAAAGTGTATTCAAAATGACCTTCCATTGTCACACGGATAATGATTTATTTGGCATAGAATAAATAGATATTGCTCCCAATTCAATTCTTGCCAAAATTCAATTGTTTTGTTTTGTTTTTCTTTTTTCTTTATTGTATTTATGCTCTCTAGGCTACATGATCTTATTCTCCATGTGATGATATATGTTTTTAAAAAGAGTTTGTAAACTATGACAAATTCACAAATATTATGTCGGTTTGTATATTACTACCTGAATAATACAATTGTCTGCATTCAAAACATTAGTGGAGACAATGAAAATAATGAACAAGATGAGAAAGGTGGGAATTAAAATGTCATTTTTGTATTCACATTTCTGTCAGACTATTTAGCTGAATGGTTAAGAGTGGCGTTAAAGATGCTACCTCGTCACTTGCCTGTTCGATCCCAACAACAGACCCATTTATCTTCAATTGTTTTTTTTTATTCAATCTGTCTAGGCCGAGTGGCTCATTTTCCATGTAAGAACGGAGTCATCTTAAATAGCGTTTCAAATAATATAACGCATTCATAAAGTCAGGTTATTATTCCACTTCTTGATGATTTAGAAAACTATATATTCTTCAAAATTTCTTTTTTCCAGTTTGCTCAATGTTCAATGCGGGTGCTCAAGGGACAGAAACGATGGTCATATCGTCTGATGATTTCAATGGATGAATAAGACAGAATTAAGCTGTAAAAATAACTCTAAACACATTGTAAATTGTTTATCTATCTCTATATATATGATTCAAGAAGGTTGAGACAAAGATGATGCGCGTTGTGTATATCGAGTTTAGTTACATAGTCATTCCAAACATGTTCCGAAGCGGATAAGCCTTATCATCAGCGTATAGGCCCGACATCTTTAGAGTTGGTAGAGCAGTAGATGGTTATGCAGAATCCGTGAAATGAGGAATTTCATTTTAAGTCCACCCTCCTGCTGTTGGACAGGTAACTGAATTGATATTAATGGCTGTCTTGGGGATTGGCTAATAGCATGTGTAAGTAGGGGTCATCCAGGGGGCAGATTTCCAAGAGACTGGTCCCTATTGGGATATTCTTGGTTTGAAGAGAAAATGTTTATCGGGGGATTAGGACTGGAAAGGGTGTATTATCAAGGAATATTGGTTTTGAAGGACTATTTGGGATAATACAGAGTAGTTTCATTGTACCGAAGTATACCAGTGAGAGAGGGATTTTACGTTATTGTAATTGCAATCAGTTTGACTAAGATTTAAACTTAGGTTTTGGGGGAATTTCACGATAAAAAAATCGTTTATGTTAATTTGTTTATTTCATTCGTTTGAAGGGATTATGATTCTTCATTATATAAGTCGTTTTGGGGATTTTTATGGGTACTGTTTCTGGTATTTGGCGTGTATTCTAATCTTTTGGCTGACGGATAAGTGTGGATTAGGGCTCGTGTGCAGTTTGAGTATTCTGTAGTGAAGGTGATAATCTTATCGGTTAGAGTTCGGTTCCAATTTGATATTGAGTCTCTCTTTCTCCCTCTCTTCCTTTTTCTTTCCCTATGTCTGTCTCTGTCTCTATTTATATATATATATATATATATATATATATATATATATATATATATATATATATATATACAAAAAAATCAGGATCACGATATATGATGCAATATCTGCTCTCACTCCTCAGATACGTTCATGTTTCAGCAATTTTTGAGGTAGGATTTTTTCTATTTCATATCTTTACTTAGAACAGGGCGAAACATATAAAAAAAGATGATGGGATAACAACATAGTGATAAAGATAATGCTCACACAAGTTTCAGCTAATTCATAATTCATAACTATCAACAAGATCAGTGTTTCCTCAAAATGAAACAGAAAAATTGCCAAGTAATGACCAACCATTAAACAAAAAAAAATAATGTATATATGTGGAATGAGGAGATCATACATCTTCAAAAAGACACAACTGCAAGAAATATCCCAAAGGATCCAAAATAAACCAAATCATGAGTTTGAAGAAGACCAAACAAGGCAAAACATAAACGTCTTTGTGTTTCGGATCCTTTACTTCATTATATATATATATATATATATATATATATATATATATATATATATATATATATATATATATATATATATATATATATATATATACTGTTAGATTGGTGGGTGGATGTTGGCGTGGGCGAGTGAAATTCAGCTTTGTCAACATTGGTCACACGTCCGTAACCTATAACTTACGGTATGAAAAGAAACATGAACATTTAGAAATTGTGATAAATGTAGTGTGTACGAATACTATACAAATTATATAAAAGTCTGAGTTCAAGTTTAAATCACCACAGGTGGGTTATATTCCCTTGAAATTTGCATTCTGGGGGCTAAGTGCAAATTGTTGCTCAAATCAAACTTAAACACGATTAGGTAAAACGCATCCCTTCCTCTAAAACCTACTTAAACTCGCTCTTCTAATAAAAAAAGATAACAAATGTAGTGCATCTTCAGAAGCCATTTGTAAAAGCTGACCTTACATATGTGTCCTATTAATCATTGCTTGTAGCTCCATCGTGATGAAATAAAGAAACAAAAATCAAAGAGGAATGAAGGAGTGCGTAAATCAACTCAATGTATGAATTTCACACGGATATATAAATCACGATGGATAGTGAAGTTTTTTTTTTGTCTTTAGTGAAAATTATGTCATTGAAACGCCAATGGGTCAATTTCGTGTAATGAAAAGGAAAAAAAATCGGCATTTAAAATGTTGAGTCAGCAAAAAAAAAGTGCCAATTAGAATTGGGATGTCACGTCTACTTTGATTTTCTAATTCATATATATTCCATTTTTCTTTTTTGGAACACTTCTTGAAATCGAAATGCTATGTAATGTTGTGTTTTCTATTTTTTTTTACATGCTCCGTATCACGATTGGTATTAGTTTTACATGAATAAGTTTTACCGTGCTATTTTTACTAGCGCATGTTTTATTGCAGCAAAATCACGGTATATTTTCTAAAACACAAAATTCGTAGGTTGAGGGAATATATTGATTGTATAGAATCCAATGGAAAGGGATCTTTTATTTTTCACCTTTAATGGTCATAATAATTGGGGTAATTTTTGTTATTTTAGGTTAAAAAAACTAGCTGAAATTTTTTGTTTATTTTGAAGGTAATTTTTCCCATTGCTGAAGGTCAAATTCGATAAAATATCAGTTTCCACTCTTTGAGAACAATGTTTTCTCAAGTATGGGGAGAAAATTGGGAAGCCACTTACACTTAAAATGAGAGGGGTATTCTTTTTAATTTTGGGGTTTTTTTCAAACTCAAGGGAAAATGTGTTTGTTATGACTTTTGGGTTGAAAATCTCGGAGTTTTTTTCTCTACTTCCATTTTTAGGAGTCAAAATTGGCTTGCTGTTTTTCACTTTCAGGTTTTAAATCCAAAAGTTTCTTTTTCCACTTTTCGGGGTCAAAATAAGGGAAGACTTCATTTTCATTTTTTAGGGAACAAATCTTTATATTATTTTTCTCTTTCACCCTCAGGTGTCCGAATCAAAGAGGAACTGTTTTTGTTTAAGTTGTCAAAAGCGACGGATAACACTATACTGAATTCATCTCACTTTGGGGGAATTACTTATACTATTATCAGGGGCCTAATCGCTTTTTTCACCTCTAATTCTCATTATTAGCACGTTGAAATCGCTGGGTCGACTTCTCCCTTCTCCTAACACCCCATCTCTTTTTTGGACATTTCCCTGAATTCGTCAACATGAGTTTTTTTTTTTAGGACTATACTCCTCCTTTCCTAGCATTACACTTCGAACAGGGAGATTTTCGTCCCGGTGAATTATAGTTTCCTATGAAATAAAACGTTTTCAATCTTGCTTTATATTTACGTGAACATTTATTGTTTAACAAGATATAGAAATAGATTCAAAAAGCAATGAGTATTTCGAACATTTTTGGGGGTCAAAGATAGATTCAAATAATATTTGTAGTAAAAGTGCTCCACTACCTCTGATATGTTCAAATCTATCGGTATATTTCATTCTAATGTTTAATTCCTTCTCACAAAGTCCTTTGCTTGAAGCTACGTGTTAGGTCTATTCGTTACGTATTTTTTTTTTTTTGCTATATGCTAACATCCACTCACACTTCCCTAACCAACATTTATTCATAATAGCCCCGACACTGCAACAACTATCTCAAAACTCTCAATGATCTGACAAGCATTTGGAAACATGTTTGTTTCTTGCGGCCATATCCAACCGTCCCAACCATCAGTACACGCAGACTCACATATATATACAAGCTCTAATTCATATACAAGCGCACACAAAAACTACTCTGCACTTTTGTGTACACACACTTTGAACATGCACACACAAGAATGCCTAAACACACACACACAAACACACATACACACACACACACATATATATATATATATATATATATATATATATATATATATATATATATTGTACCATCCACAGACTGCTGTTTCGTTGTATTACAACTCTTCAGTGTGGCTATAGACTATCCATTTTCCCGTGCTCTCCCCTTTTCTGGCCCTTTTAGTAGGATCGAGATGTAGTGTCTATTCCCCGGGAGATCCCGAGGCGCCGGTACTGACACTTGCTTTTCGAATGGGCGGGAGATTGAGTTGTGGTCAGTATTATGACCAAGCAATGCGTTAACCAATGAAGTTTTACGGAGGCTGCCCACTGCTACGCGCATTTGGGAACCTTCCGGTTGTCTTCCACTACTCGGCCAGGCTGCGGGGGGGGGGGACTGCTCCATTGCACTTAACGAAGCAGGTTAGGACTTGTCCTTACGCTTTCGTGGCGGAGGTTGCTTTAGTTGCTTAGCAAACCAAAGCTGCGTCGACTGGAGCCATTTTTGAAAGGTTGTCTCCTATTCTACCTGCGTAAAGCCTCGACCTTGTGTAGCATTTTGTTTCAGAGAATAAAGTAGACCATCCAGTACCACGAATTAGGATTGAAACCTTAACTTCAGACCCAAAGGCTGGTA
>OY735211.1:17232848-17245348 GCA_963457665.1 Thysanoteuthis rhombus
AAGCTGGATATCTACTTGTGAATGGTGGGGAACCCATTATATTTATATATATATATATATATATATATATATATATATATATATATATATAGACACACACGCACACACACATTCCAAGCAGCTCCCTCGAAGCCTTTAGTCATTTCAATAAAAATTTGAATCTCACTTGCACGGATAAATATAGCTCTGTTCCCGTTCCTACTAAAAAACAAAACAAGCAAGAAATATTCCTATTTATTATTTGCCCTCAAACATGTAAACAGTAAAATTCCCTGTGGGTTGTGACATTTTTTTCCCCGGAAAAAAAAAATAGATTGCATCCGCTTAAATGCATCAAGACATGCCCACAAAATAATTAAAAAAAATTTAAATGCAACACCTGCTTTCTTTCAAGCTTTCCCGTTCAAACTTTAACTTTCATATATATATATATATATATATATATATATATATATGTGTGTGTGTGTGTGTGTGAGTGTGTGTGTGTGAGTGTGTGTGTGTGTGTGTGTGTGTGTGTGTGTGTCCCTAAATAAAAGGAAAGAAATACTAAAAAGATTGCGTCCATTGCTGATGATATTTAATGACAATGCTCAATAATTAGCCCGGTGAGTAGAGCTATTATTTTATAGAAATGAAAAATACATATATACCCGATGTCTATCAACAATCTGAGCTTACCTGATTAGACGACTGAAATTGATCCCCAAAATTTGAATTCATTTATTAAATGATGTATTATCGAGAATGAAACGAATTAGTAAAAAGATAGCTATTGATAATTCAAAATTTCATATTTACAATCAAATTACAATATAATTCTAAAAACCCTCTCCGACTAATTATATTGGTATTAATAATTTACCTACTATAATATAAATACTTAAGTGTTCATCTGTTTGTTTGGGTTCGTACGCGGGCGCACGTGTGTATGTGTGAAATGTACTCCAATATTTTGTGGGCTACGCATCACAGAACAGGAGCAACATTTTTGTCTGAAATCAGTGGGTCTCCACTTATCTATCGCATAGGTCTTTAGATTACTTTACGAAATGTGTCGATATCTATGGGGTCAATGTTTTTGCATCCGAAATCAAGTTTATTGAAAAATATTTCATAATTGTATTTTCATTATCCAGGGAAAAACTGATTGAGTTATACATCAGAAATTGGACTGTATGTATAACTTTGATCAGCATCATTCTAGATGTTTTCTCATAAATTATTTCAATTAACTCTCGTCTTAGGGGGTTTGCTACTTTTAAAAAATATATTTTTGAGCTGTGATACTTAGGTTCCAATTCATGGCAGCTTGATGGCCGAATCGTAAGACCCTCCAAAATAGAATGAAGGGACCAAGTACGAACTCCATCTGTAAAAGTTTTCTTTTCTTTTTTCAGATGTAAATTCTCCAAAGCTATTTAACCTTCAAACCTTGCCCAAATTAGTCAGTTCCGATTAGGATTTTTTTTTGTTATTACAGAGGGTTTTTATTCACAATGGAGTTATAATACTTAACTGGACCCTCGTTTTAGACATATTCCATACCAGCCCATACAACCTGCCCATAGCGTCTATATTGAGTTTGAATTTCACAAAAAAAATTGTCAATCACTGTCGAGTCTTTATTCGCACGCCCAGAAAACAAGTCCGTCAAAAATATATTTTCTTTCTGATTTTTTCATATAGGATTTCCTCGAAACCCATTAGAGTTAGAGGTATGAAATGCAAATATACATATATTTTGAATCAGCATCATCTTGCAATTTCGTGCTTCATCGTTTATTTGAAGAAGGTCATATGTGATGAGGTCTAATACCCTTTAATATATGGAGTGGGGACATTAATTCATCTTTTCAAAGTCATAGCCTTGCGTAAGCCGTGTTGACAAAATCTTGAAAAATAGGCATTTCCAAAAAAAATCAATATTTTTTTGAACGAATTCATATGTAAGGAGCTTAACTACCTAATGAAAAAAGGGATGGAGGCAGTAATTCGTCGTTTTAAAGTCAAGGCAGTGCGTAGGCCGCGTTGTAAAAACTTTGCGAAGGTTTATATATCACAAATTACAAAGGTCACAATTCGCATGCAGCACACTTTCCGGATTAATTCTGCAATTAACATGTCTGGCACTCTCTACGAGGTCCCTGTTTGCACTTGAAGAAATAAATTCTTTCTTTATATGTTTTACTTAGTGTCTATGTTGCATGAAAGACTGATTTTTTCTCCTTTCTTTGAATGTCATAAGCTTTCAATTTATTAGACGTTCAAACCCCCTGAAAGTTTCACGGGTTTGACGAGGGATATATTTCAAGTTTTTTATGAGAAAAGATTATATTCACATCGTAGTAATTATGCTAAAATGCAACCTTTCGCTATAATTGACCATGAATGTGTACTTCTTTTTTTGTCCGGGCTTGTACTCATTTCTGAAAGTTTACACGCTGGTCTTGCCGTATCAACGTCATGGTGTATGCTGGCCAAACTGGCGAGGAAAAACTAATGCGTACCCTCAATTAGCTGATCACATGGGGGGCGCAATAGCACTCACAAAATAAAAACAAATTTTATTGCTAGAGAAATCTGTGAGAGCACCACTACACTAAAATTTAGAGAAACAGTAATACAATTGTTAGACGTAGTTTTACTTTCTATCTTCCAGTTTCAGTTTCCCAGAGTTGACTGTTGAAGATTTTTTTTTTCTTTGCAACGCTCGGTAACCCTGATAGTGTGCATATATAGTAATAATGAGAATTTCTATCCGCCAATTTCTTTCTTTAATTTATTAATTCTATTTTTAGGAAACTTCTATTAGATTATTCAGAAGTATTTTAATATTTAAAAAGCTGTCTGTAATATATAAAATAAATAAATAAAAAGAGATTTTGAGTAAGTTTCATAATGTTTGGTGTTAAAAGCTGTAAACCTCCCTACACTATAATTCTACTTTCTTATTTTTTGTTCATGCACATTAGTGCGCAAGTCCAAATCAGTGTTTATTTACAATGCCACCGCAGTAGGGATCGTCTGATTTTCATTTTTCCTCGTTTTAGACGCATTCTCTGCTACGTAAAGAGGGGAAATTGATGAAATCAGAAACACATATTTTTATTTTGTCTTCAATCTAACAACTATTTTCAATGATTGACAATGGCTTAAATGCACATATAGACATTTATCCACACAAGCACATGCAAAAACAGAGTATATATAAATACACACACACACACACACACATTTATATATATATATATATATATATATATATATATATATATATATATATATATATATATATATAAATATATAAATGTGTGTGTGTATATATGTGTATATATATATATAGTGAAAAGTGATTTGCTCCACATACACGTTTTTGTTTTTATTTTGCTTTAATGTCTTAAGGCGTATGATTCGATCCATTTTAGATCACAATTTAGGACCATTCTTGGTGTATGTTTATTCTCCTAATGTCAAAAATATCCCTTTCATTCTATTTATATATATTTACTTTTTTCTTTTCATTTTTTTGTCAAGTTGTCGGACATTTATTATCATGTTTTATGTTTTACATAGTACAGATACTTTGCTTGCTGGTAGTTACAAATTAAAATTCAGCAGGGTTACTATAAGCACTTTCCTTACCAGTAAGTAGGGTGTTGAATGTTTATCAAGCATAATTTTTTAGCGAGGTCAGGACTTCAGCTCTACTTCATTTTCCCCCTTTTTCCTATCTATTTTTGCCTGTGGTTCCTCTTCTCCTTACGAATATGAGAATTTCAAATTTTTTATCTTGGCATACAAAACACAAGGTTAAAATGTTCTTGCATATGTGTATTTATTTCAATATATTCCATTTTACCGAACGTGTGGGTTTCTATGGGTTAGTGTCCATTGATATAATGACAGTTATGTACTGTTTTTGTATTTTCCATTTATAAATGATTATATATGGTTCACTAATCTCAGTTTAAGGAGTATTTTAGTTATTCCTATATAGTATTTTGCTTCTAAGGTTTCTTTTGGGTTGATATTTCTCCATTAGTAATTTTTCTAATCACTATCTTGTTCCTTGTCATAGTCTTTTTAGAATTATCCTTACAGCTAGAGTTAATTTTCAGTTTGTTTTTGTTAAATATTTCACACGGTGGGTTACTCAAAGGGGAAGTGTCTGTGTATCAATTGGATGAATAATCCCTTATGTTATTTTTTACTTGTGTGTTGAATGGTAGTGTATACCTGATGATTATCTTACCTTTACTTTTTTGTGTGGCTACGTTTTAATGTACTGGATTTTAATTCCGTATGGTATTTTTCATTTTTTTAATGATGCATTTTTTGTATATTTACACGTCGATATTCTCGCCAAATCTTAAGCCATAATTCAGGATGGATCTTTTAGTTTTTCTCGTTTTTCAGGGACAACTTCATTTCATCATAAATCATGCTCAACTCTAACTCAAGTGAATGTTAAATTTGACTGTTTCAAACATACATCATGCATCAAATGTTACATTATACTATATTGTAGTACTGATTTTTATTACGCATATTATATATTATGTTATATCATTTTGAAATTCTATTTGAAATTATACCCTTTTACTACACGGTGTATACATCATTTGTCCTGAACAATGTAAATTGAATAAACAATCAAACAATAGACCATTTAAGAAATTGGGTCTGCAACAGGAATGAAACCTGCAACCTACCAAGTTTAACATAGCATTGGTCTCACCATTGAGCCAAACAGCCACTGGTAACATAAAGACCCAAATAACTGCTTTTAATTCTATATTCCAATTCCTACCCTACAAAAATCTGAATACTCATTTTATTTGTTCCAATTTGTCCTCTATTTAATGTTTACTGTTTTTATATTCACTTTGTATGTGATGGCTTACGTGTGATTAGTCAAGCAGTAATACTAATTGCTTAAGCAGTGCGGAAATCAATTTCCTAGCATTTATCATCCTGTTGAAGTACAAAAGGTTTTGTCTCATAAGAAACATTTGCAATTGCAGTAGCGTGACAACAATCATTAACCATTCGAACAGGACTAACATAAACCAACTATCATGATTATTATGATAAGCTAATTTTTCTTGTATTTTTGTTAGCATTGTTCTTATAAATCGCTACCGTTATTGAACCCTTTTAACACTCAATATCCACCCCTCTACTGACTATTGGCAATTAGGTTTCTACATTCAAATGCTTAATGCATTCAGATCACAACCCTTTTCATCATTGTATTTGAAGTTTTCACGCTTTTGGAGTTGTTATAGAGCTGAAAAATCTGTATTATTCTGGTCCGTTTGATTAAAACGTTATGGAAAGTTATCCATTCGATAATTTTGATTATAAAATACTTTTGAAGCGCGCCTACTCTAGTGTAACACCCCGGTAATAAATTTTGCACATCAGTATGTCGGTGTAGAAAGTTCAATCCTCATTGGGCATATCACCATAATGGGTTTATTTTATTATAAGTTCAACCTAATAAGCTAACAGATATTGCCTTGAAATAAAGCTTAGCCCGGTTCTTCATCTTCACTTTGAGCACAGCACGCAACTTCATGTGTCAGTCTACACTGAATATTCAATATATCTAAGAGTCACCGTCGAGCACATTGGTCAGCAATCTTGTTCTGGGAACAAATATTATTGTTGTAAGTTCGATCTCAATAAACAGACTTAACTGTAATTGCTAGACTGAGCCGAGCTCAATGAATTCATTTTCGGTGACATCAAGCATTTAAGTTGATGGAATGTCTTCCGATGAAAGCTTGGTATTGAAACTAATTAATCAGGCTTGCGAACTTTCTTTATGATGAGTAAAAATAAGTATACATGTACATGGGCCTATAAAAACAAAGTGTAATGATAACTAATGTATTTATTTGAAACAGCATATATTTCAAATAGTCTCCTTTTATCTCAACGCCCTCAGACAACAGTTTAATTGATCACATATACTGAACCTTTACACAGATTTTATAATCCAGCTACTGACGGTGTATATTTACTGATCTTGTTGGGGTTTTTTTTGGGGGGGGGATGTATTAAAGTCTGATCGTTATGACGATATAATTCAAGTTTACCTCATACTGGAAATGGACTAATACAACGGAAAAAAAATTAAGAAAATGTTGTGTCACTCATGCTAACAAGTAGTTGCCTGTGTTCGCTTTTTTCATCCGTTGCAACAATTGACAATCCAATACAATAAACAATTTTGCTGAATGATTATAATATTCTTGTTGATAAGAGTATTTTTAAATTACCTGGTAAGTAGAAGGCCCCTGAAAATGAAATTGATATTTATCCGATTTTACAAGCTTTTTCCTCGACCAAGCTCGAAACTATCATATGTATATCTATTTGATTGTACATGTATGTATGACTTTTTTCTATGAGGAAAAACAGAGAACTAATGTATAAGCATCAATCGATAGGATATAACTTTTTAGGCAAATATTCGTATAATACTCCTTTGATTTCGCAGAAAATGTGTCAGCTCTTTTGAACGAAGATTTGAACAATGATGAGTGACAGATTGAATCAGTAGATCATTATTAGATCTCTTGTTTGGTAAGGGATCGCTGTATTCAAAAATGATTTTTAGAGATATGGGGGCACAAATAAGCAATATGCATATACATTTCATAAACAAATTTGAGATTACTAGCGGTCATCATCATCAGCGGCAGCAACAGCGATTTTTTAGTATCTGTTGGTGGACATTGACTCTTCCAAAGAAGAGACAGCTCTCTCAATCATCGTTGCAGAGCCATTATTTTCTGAACTCGTCTCGATCATCGTACCATTCTATATGTTTTTTGGCCTCAGTTTCGCATATGATCTAAGGGGATCTACATCCTACGCTTTGATGCCCAGCAGTTGTCTGCTACCCGGGCAACGTAACCAGCCTGATTCCATTGGGTGTTTCAAATGGTTTCTATGATATTTCAGGTTCCAATTTTTGTTCTATAATCATGTGTTGTCTCATGATCTGTCTCTCTACGAATTCTGCATGTAACAACAAGACAATTATTTTGGTGACGTACACAGGAGGCTGAGGGCTATTTCTCTCCAACTTGAATCATATTGTATGGGAAAATTATTCCTGTTTCTGTCATGTCACCTTTCATAATTCAATGAATCAAGAAATTTTGTCCTCGCATGGCCACGCTTTGTTTTCATCTTCATTTTTATTTTTATTGAAAATACTCACCGACCTTCAATTCACCACATCAATCTTAATTTTTTTTTTTTCAAATATGCATGAAGTTTTCACAGTAACAACTGTAAACTTCCACCATCCGACAACTTTGAAGAAAGAATGGGAAAGTTTACGATTGCATTTGTAACCAACTTATCATTGCTAGTATATTCAAGAACAAAAAGTTGTATTGGAAAAGGGGGGTTCTACTTTCATAATAGAAATTAAACAAAAACGTGAATGAATAAATCCTTGGTATCAAAATGTTTTTTTATTTTATTTTTTTGCTGTTCTGTTTCGCCGCAATAAAAACTTCCTGGAATTGATTTCTTTTTAATGTCGGTCTCTGAAAAGCCTTTTTTCTTTTCACATCAAAGAACTTCGTAAATAAGAAAAAAAAACAACAAAAAAACTTCCAGCTTTTTATTTGAAATAGAATTGAGTAAACAAAGTACGCCCCCAAGCCAAACGATTTTTTTGTACGTATATTTCAAAATAAAACTTAAATTGAAATTCATATTCATCATGGAAAATGAAAGCCCGGTTAGTTGAATTCCAAAATTAAAAATTATCAACAAGTAAATGAATAAAACTGCGTGGTGTCAAGATTTATTCAAGATTTTTCAAAAAGGAAATTGTGAATTTTACGCTACGCTGATTGTGCTATAAAGAGAATTTCGTGATAAAATTGATAAGTACCGGTGAATAAGGAAAAAGTTAACTTTTACATAATTGATGTCTCAGTCCTTCAAAGCGAAAAAAAACCTATCAGACATTGAAGAGTTAAAATTTCAGTTCATAATTTAGTGAATAACTGATTTTATGAGGCAAGCAGATCATCTACATTTAAAAATTAATGCAACTAAATACGCTATATTCCTTAATTTGAGCCTGTTCTTGACGGATCCAAGTTAAATATCAGTACAAACTAGAATTATAACTGAGTGCAATGAACGTCGACATCACAAGTACGAAGTGACAAATATGACGAAATAAAAGAGAAAATAACTATATACTGATAAAGGAAACTATCAAATATTTCTTAACATGTACAGCTGGATTCTATACAATTTTAGGACCGAAACTTCAGGAACGCAATAAAACACCACAGACAGTTAAAGTTGCCGACCTGGTTCAGCATTTGAAATGGTATAACTGAAAAAAAAAAAAAAAAGATTGGTCAGCTGTACAAATAAATCAGGGTATACTAATGATGATTCTCAATCTCAAAAATTTAGTCAGAATCTAAATTGGTGACTATGTAAGAGATTTTGGTTTAAAAAAAAAGCTTATATATGCTACCTTCCGTTCCATTTTTATATATAGTTTGTCCAACCTTTTTATCGTCTCAATTCCTTTTATTCAGTGTCCTTGAATTAAATCCTACATTTACATTAGCCTATCTTAGTATGGTATCAGCGCATTATTGTGGAACATCAATTTAGGATCGTAAGGTTTTGAGGCTAGTTTTCTTAAACACATATCCTATTGTGAGAAGTCCATGGTCAATTACTCGGTTCAGTCCACCATACAACTTCAGTATGGAGCTTACTGCGACTCAAACACACCATAAAAGCAAAATCGGTCAGTAAGACAACTTTGTCAACTATCGCTAAACTTGAGGCATTCCTTATATCATTATCATCTAATCTTCGTCGAATCTTATTTCATTTTCCATTTGTGTAGTTACCTGAACATTTAATCCTTGGAAATTATTTCATCTTATTCATCGTTATTGAATAATGACATATCTTTTCAAAGTATATATTAAAACGATTGGTATACAATAGCTTTCCGAGGCTTGATAGAAAAGGCATTTCAGAGAAATGATTAATGCCATTGAAAAAAATAATACGGAAGTATATATAAAATATCTTAATCACATAGAGTTTGGTCAAATGATTGAAAAAAGATGGCTAATTTTTATCACTAGACTGTTCAACACCAAAATTGTTTATGAAAGTAAGAACACGCAGTTTACTTTTATATACGTATATAACATTTCTGACTAATCAGGGTTTATCCAAGTTCTGATCTACCCAGTTTCCAAATCAATCAACCATACTGACATGCCAGCGACTGAATTTCGTTTCTAGATATTTGATGACTTGACAGAGCGCAAGAAAGTGTATACCATGTCTCTCAAAAGGTCATTATACGTAATTCGAACTCAGCAGGCCAATTCCAGTAGTATTTCTGATTGGTGTAAAACTATCCAGGAGACCAAACTACACAGAATCAAGACAGATATCAATACACTCATATATAAACAGTAGTGAGACAAAATTCTATGTTTATATATTAACAATTATATCATAGAATTGTTTACGAGGAGATAACAATGATGCTATTTGAGGGATAATGGGAACAGTTTGATTGAATTTTTTTTTTTTTAAATATCTTATTTTACTTTTTTAAAAACATTTTTGATATGGCTACTCTTTGTATGGGTAAATGTGAACCATACTCACATAGCTGGTCGGAAATAAGTTACAGAATAACTCTTCCCGGACACCAAAAAGATGACAGAAAAATCCCAAGTAAATGTATCGACAAGGTAAAGCGTGATCGTACAGAAACTTGCGTAATAGATAGCCAGTCACAGCCATTCAATTAAAAGGATTTTAGGAGAAAAAGTTTGAAAATGACTTTATTACCTCCCCCCCCCACTTTCGGCAAAACCATCTTTTTCTCTCTCTCCCTCTCTCTCTCTCCCTCTCTCTCTCTCTCTCTCTCTCTCTCTCTATATATATATATATATATATATATATATATATATATATAAATTAGGATTTCAATTGGCCTTCAAACGGAGTTTCTCAATTTGTTTGCAGTCGACCGAAGGAGACGAATAGAAACTTGATCTTGAATCCTGACACGAGTCTCAGGTCTTTTGTTCAATTCCACTATGCAGCCGGTATACATATTTATGCATCGAAACAATTCTGGGGAAAGTAATGGGTAAGATATACAGAATAAAAGAGAAGAAATGATTAACCGAAATCAAAGTAAAGCCCTTGGACAGTGAATCACTGCAATCATAATGCTGTCATAAAAACAAAGCGGAATCCCCAAAAACACAACAACTACAGGCCAATAAGACCACCTAACTTCATATAAAAACGCTCCAGCACAGTGAAAACCAACTGCATCAACAAAGTATTCGTGGAAAACCAAAAACGAGATCAAGCTGGCTTTTTAAAAAACAGCTACTCAACCTCCGATCACCTCCATTCAGTAAACCAACTGAAAGGGAAAGTAACTGAATATAGAATACGACTTGCTGTTGCATTTGTTGACTTCCAAAAAAAGCTTCTGATATAATGGAAATCCCCTAATTCATTGTCACAATGATACAAGTTGTAAACCCCGTTCATGTCAGATTATTGGAACATATCTACTGGTACAGCTGGTCCTTCATACAGTCACATCAAAACTCCGACTTTTTCCATCTAGAAAAGTAATGAGACAAGGCTCACCCAAAATACTTAAGTTACAAAAGATTTGCTGTCGACATAGTTCTTTTTGCTAAGAACCATAACTAATTCGAATTAACGTTATACAAACTAAATGAATCAAGCAAGAAAGTTGACCTCTACATGAGCAGCAGCAAAAATTTAATACTAAGAAAACACGTTGGGGACAAAGACATAGAAATAGAAGTAGAAAATGCAGAGCTAGAGAGAGAGGACCATTACATCTACCTAAGACAACTAGTCTCCACGAAGTTATCATAAGAAGACAAAATATAGCAAAGAATCACGCAAGAATGGCAAGATTTCGGTAGAACAAGCTTGTCAGGAAAAATCTCACACGTCCTGAAAAGAAGGGTATAAAACCAATGTATTCTACCGATAGTCACAAATGGAGTTGAGAGATGGATCCCAAACAACAGATTCATCCTAAAACTGAGAGCCATGGAACGTGCACATCGTCGGATCATGCTCAACCTCACATGGAGAGATTGTTAGACAGCACAGCATATGTAAGAAATGACAGGAGTCCGGGACATCATAGAAACTGTGAGGGAGCTCGAATTGCAATGATCTGGACATGATGCAAGGATGACAGGCAACTGCTTGGCATTACATCCCACCCGATGTGGATCTCTAGGGATCAGGTGCAAGGCTGTGACCCAGATGATGTGAGATCGCGTGACGAACTAGATAAATTCAGAAAATACGCGCTCCATGATGGCCATGAGAGGGAGTTTTGACAAATCTTGGGTAGGGTCAACGCACAGTGACAAACGCTATCCGATTCATGATGATGATGATGAAGAAGACGAAGAAAAATTGTCTTTTGAGAGAGAGTTTTGGATCTGATTAACATTTATTCTCGGAGGAAAAAGACTCACCCGTGTACGAAAATATAAGAAAATAACAGGCCTACATCAAGCTGGCCTTAGCTCGCCCCCCCTCTCTTTCTCTCTCTCTCTCTCTCTCTTGTAGACGCAAAGAATAAAGAACAGCTATGCAATTCATTGTAGCGGAACAAACTAAACTTTTTGGAAGCATTGCCATTATTCATTTCAGGATTTAAGAAAATATTCGAAGTTTTGCTCACCATCTCATTGTTGAAATAACGGACATGATTAATCTCCTACCTATCGTTCGAAGAGAGAAGATAGCTTTTGTCCATTCCATAAAAACACACGTTTACGAACTGCAAAATGAGATAATTCAACTGTTGATGTCTCGTTGTATCAATTCGTAAAATGTTAAAAGAACAATTGTTAGTGATTTCATTATCACGGTGTCTTCAGCTATTATTGAAAATAATGCATAGAACTGATTACAATAATTGCAAATAGAGTTAAATGATTCTATATTTTGATCATGGTGCCTACCAAGCCGTGTAGTAGTGATAAAACAAGTTACTGTCGACGACCATTGACGCTGGGGAGTGTCCAAGCCTCATTGCTTCAACACTCATCTGGCCTATTTTTAGACTAAATTTTAGTTAATAAATACCCTTTTAAGAATCATGGTGATCCTACCATAGCTAATGTATAAAAGGAGATTTAACAAGTAAAGTACATTCATTAGATCAAAATTTTGATTGAGGCTGGTTTTTCATTATGTCCTCTTTTTGTGGGTATTATTTCCTTTTTGAAGTTAATGCCCTTTTTTTCCTTTTTTTGCAGCTACATGTCACATATTGAAATTCGGAAATGAGATGTTTTGATTTCCAGGTATTGAAATAAATCGTTTTGTTTTGTTTTTTTTTTCGTTCTTTTTCTTTTGTGAATAACAATCCCCATAAGATCATATTG
>OY735211.1:17250348-17297848 GCA_963457665.1 Thysanoteuthis rhombus
TCCCACATTTAGAAAGAAAAAATGGAAGGGGGATTCCTATATTCTCCTTTTTTCAGGGATCAAAATAAGGATTTCCCCCTCACCCACTTTCAAGGGTCAAACTGCGGGGATCAAAAGCTTGTATTTTTTAAGCTTGTAAGTTGAGTTGTGAACTTATTTATTCACTTTTAAGGGTTGAAATTCAAAGGATTCACTAAAAACTTTCAGTTTCAGTTATTTTACTTTACTTATTCATATTGAAATGAGGAGGCAATGATCAAAATCGCAGACAGGAATTCCTTTCCACTTTTAAGGACATTTTTTCTTCTTCCAGGGTTCCAAACAAGAGGTATTTTCCGCTTTAGGATGTCAAAATCGACGGGATTAATTTTTTTTTTACTTTTTAGATCAAAATTCGTTCTCAGTTTTTTTGTTTTTTTTTTTAACTCCCAGGGATCATTACCAAGGGTGGAAATTTCCAAACTATTTTGGGTTGAAATCAAAAATAAATTTGTTTTTACTTTTAAGTGTCAAAGGGTAAAAAAAAACATGACGATGTCTTTCATTTTCGAAAGAAATGAAAGCAACAACAAGCAACTGCAAAGGAAAAATGAGGTGAACCTAGAGAAACACAAATTGTTTTCATCTGATAAGTAAGGCAAGAAAAATTTCGTTTTTTTATGTGTATTAATTCATAGGCGTGAACTTCGACTACAAAACTATTTCTCTCTAATGAACATTCATACTTGAGAAATGCAATTATGATACTGAGTTGAGTGAAAAAGCTTCGAGATGTACTCACAATTTCTGAGGGCAGAT
The DNA here is from genome assembly GCA_963457665.1 of Thysanoteuthis rhombus. Lineage (NCBI taxonomy): Eukaryota > Metazoa > Mollusca > Cephalopoda > Oegopsida > Thysanoteuthidae > Thysanoteuthis > Thysanoteuthis major. The sequence continues at coordinate 17,251,147 of OY735211.1, forward strand.
TTGCGTCTTGTTTTAGACACATGAACTCCAGATGAGAAGAAAAATTTTACACATGTATCGCCAACCCTCTGTTTTGCCACGTGACTGTCTCAAGGTCTCTTATTGGCTGAATCCTTTTTAACTAATGCAGTAACAAGTTTCCTAGTTACCTTTTCCTTCCTGGACTATTTTCGGTCGGAAGTGAATTATACATATTCATTCATTTAATCGTTCGCTTATTTCAATTCCATTTTTGCTTGTAGTGTAGCACAACACGAATTAAATAGGACAATACCTGAGTTAATGTCTGCCCCGTAATCACGTCTATAGGTGAGGCGTTGAACATATGGCATGTAAAGTCTAAAATTCCTGTATCCAAAACCTGTTACTCTTAATCTTCACTGACAGCAACCGTAAAAATGTTTCGTATATTCACAATATCTCACATTTTCTAGATTTTTCTTTGTCTCTAGCATTCGCTGTGTCGTCAAAAAGCACACTTATTGGTTCTTCGTTGTGTCTGTTTTTATACTATTTAACACCTCAAGAATTAGAAAAACTATTCACTTGATACCTAATTACAGCAGGTGGTAGAAGTCATTAAACAAATGAGTCCATATATATATATATATATATATATATATATATATATATATATATATGTATATATATATATATATATATATATATATATATATATATATTAGGAAAAATACAACAGGTTTGGTAAATGATTGTAAAGTTATGAAGAAACAGTGCAGTATCTAATTACCTGAAGCAAATTAAAGAAGATATAAAAAAAATACCTTATCGAAAGAACGACGGAATAAACAAAGTCTCAAGTGTAATGTTGACTAAATCATAACTAAATGATAACTGTTTTTGATGTTATAACTTTGGACCAAAATTTTAAAATCGTGTCCTGGGGAACTCTAGGCTCACATGAGACCTTTGAGCTACGTAAGGAGTCATGCAAAACAAAGTGATTTTTGCAACATGCTAAATGATACGTCGTTGTGAAATAATTTCATATTTGTCTTCACAAGGAGACATTTTGAAAGAAAAGGATAATATTGTTGTTTTATTTTGTTGCTTTTTTTTTCTTTTTCAATGGGTTGAAATACCAACTGGTCCTTGTGGAGAGTAAAGATTTCTAATGTCAGTTTTTAGAGCAGCCTCAGTCCTAACTTATACTTAGTAGTATAGTAGATAGTTTGGAAGATAAATCAATAAATAAACAAAAGAAAATTCAAATTGATCATGTATTGTTAGAATAATTGAATTAAAAATTATTTGCGTGAGTAACGGGAAATCTTATTGAGTATATAATGGAGATTGTGAATCAAAATAAATATCTACAAGAGTAAAGATTTGTTTAATTTGAATTTTCCTTTTGGGTAAGAATATATAAGTTTGAAATTGGAGAGCTATATTGAATTTAAAATATCAAAGTAAACAAAATCTCCGTTTACGAGATGTTCGGGAAGGTTTTGTACGGTTTCCATGACTTGTTACTACTTAGTATTAATGATTTCACTTTGTAAAAAATCTAAAAGTTACTAAAGTCAGATTGGTATCGATACTGGTAAGGAATACATATGAGTGATTCGGCTGCCGGAACTTTGATAGACCGTGATTGTGAGGACTTTGTCTATCTCACTGGTTACAATGTCGTCTCAAAACAAGGCAGTTATGTGCCTCCAAAGCGAAGTAAATTACTTTTGACTTAAGTAGCATGAACTCAGTTGTAACAACCTACACACATTATTTGTCATGGCATATATTCAACAACTGGCATACAAAAATAATAGATAGATTATAAAACAAACTCCGTCATTCATTCAAAATAAACAATTCCACTACAGTTCCTTGTGGAAAAGACAAACTAAATAAAACTACTATGAACATATTATGATTAGGATCTGTCTCTCAGGATGCCATTCGATTGACAGAGGTTGTTTTTTTTCAACAGATCGAAGACACCAACGGCCAGCAACAGAACAAGAATCTACCAATCATCCACAGCAGAGAGATGAAACAATATTATTTCAGCATAACAATCTGCATAACGTTTTATTCGGGAGGAAAGCAATAATCTATCCGTTTATTTCAGTTTCATCCGGTAATTCTGTCCCGTTCTCTACGAAACTAAGCTTAATACAGACGAATAGCAACTCTATTTTACGATGTTAACGGCCCAAATCTTATATTACTGACGCCATATTTGCAGAATCATGTTAGATATGCCGTTTTGTCGAATTGAGATATCTCATAGACCATGCAGTTCAGAGAGATTACACATTATCTGCTCATAAATCACCTTTGAATCATTTACTAGCATGAACATGATTGATGGAGGTACAAACAAAAAAATAAACGAATTAATTTTTTTGATCAAAATTCCATGAGATCAGGAGGAGGTCAGCTTATTGGATATTGGATCATAGGATTGGTATACATATTCACTTATTTATAATGTTTTCCCTGAAGTTCAGATTTTTAAGAACATTTTAATCATATAATATGAGAAGCTTTATGCGTTTGCAACATATATGTATTTAAAAAAAGATGATTTTTTTATGCCAACCATTGAGTTCGATGGAAAAATGGTCTTGCTGCCTTTTTACAGCATACAGGTGTCTTGTTCCCCATAACACTTACCACCATCGGACATCACAGTTATTTCAGCGTACTATTTCAGTCCGTAAAGATCTCTATGAATAATGCAATCGGCTCTCTCGTCACATTTTCTTAATCTCGTACGTAGCATGAGGTCTCTTCATTTTTTTTTTTTACCTTGGAGACGGCAGAAGTTGGAAGAAACCAAATGTCGATTGCAGTGGCGCTGACAGATCGGGATGATGCGTTGTTTTGCCAAAACAATTTAGCACAAAGCGATAACCATTGGTGGATTGATATACCTGCTCTAAACAGTTAATCACCTCTCCCTTGGCCGTTATCACAACCCTTCCACGGAATTTCATCGAAATTCGTCGGAAATTTCCCGAGTTTTAGCTACGGTGGTCAACCATAAAAATTCTCCAAAATGTCACTAATCCACAGAATTACATTAAAATTCGTGAAACTATTTGAGATATCGTATAAACATACTAAAAGACGGACGGATAAATACATATTCCTATTCCATCCTGGTTGATAGAAAAAATACAATAAAGGCACCGAGAAATAAGGAAAAAACTCAGATATGTGCATCGAAAGCATTCTCTACAGACATGCACCTAACTGACCAAGGAAATGAGATCAAGAAATATCTAATGGGACATTATCGGTATTAACAAAATGAGGAGACCCGGGGAGCAGTAAATTGAACCAAAGAGCAAACATCTTCTATACAGCTATAGAAAAGGATAAAAGAAAACACAGCAGAATTGGTTTTCTTATTCACAAAGATCTGAAAGACAATGTAATGAGATTCAATGCTATCTCTGATCGCATAGCTGATATCATCGTACCGCTCTGAAAACGGTACAAACCAAATATGATTCAGGTCCACGTTCCAACTCAATTGAGGGAGAGATAGGCAACTTTTACGTCAATTTGAAGTTCATACTAATTCGGGGCATAACATTGAACTATGAAGAGATAATAAGAGAACCCGAAGAGTTAGATGAAAAGAAAATGCAACTGGGAAATAAATATGCAGGAGAATACTGACATGTTGAATATGGAATAAGGTATTCCGTAGCTAATTGAGCATAGGGCTATGTTGAATCCCTCGCTTAAAATTTCGTTGTTAGAACTTGATGATGCTACTATGTGCTTCATTATGAGCAAAAGAGTTTAATGTTTTTATTTCTTATACAAATTTGTGTCATATGTGATGTAAACACAAACCATTTTGCATGAAAAACGACTTTTAATAGTGATATCTTACTTATTCAAATGATTGAGTTTATTTTACGTTATGCAGTTAATAATAGCGTTGTCTATTCTATGAGTAGTGGCAATAAACAGTATATATGTATAACGGATTTCGTCCTAATATTTTTTCTTAACTTTAGCTGTATTCATATGTAACTGGAGCAGATAAAAACACGCAACCATCAAAATAACCTAGCAAACTCCAAACAGGTCATTGGTGTCGTCATTCAATTTGCATTGCTTTTTCCCCATCTTCCATCTTATCAAAATACATCATAGAGTTCCTCTCACGTATCGTCCCTTTTGTCTTACCAGCTGATCATCATACTCCTGAAACTTAACTTTTGAATCAAGTACATTTTCTGCATGTTTATTAATCATGTATGTACCTGCTTGCAAGATAAATAAAATGTCCAATTAGACTACACTAACCATCCGAAATTGGTGAAGGTTTTATACTTTTTTCCCCTGAACGTTTGAATGATAGAGTAATAAACCTGACATAGGTTTCAGATTTGAACAATCCCTCCGAAAGGGGGTCTTCTTGCGTAAGTTTTTTTCGAATTTAGGGTAATATTTGTGTTCAAATCAATTCTTTTTAGAAGAAGTTATAGCCATCTGAATGGAAAAATGTCCCAGCTAATCTCAATGCCCCCCCTCATCTCTATCTTCGAAAAATAATCTTTCTTCAATAATATAAAAGAAATAGGAAATCAATTTATAATGCAAATGAAAATCAACAGAGTAGTCATAGATGGGTGTTATGTTAATTATATTGAGTTTGACAAATTTCGTACATACTATATTTAAAAAGACAACATGTCTTCATTGAAAATACGAAGCAAATATCCACTTGCAGAAGTTTGTTCAAATTTTTTTCGGATTTTCAATATTTCATTATTCGAAACAGCATAGATGAATTCAATATCGAAATACAGAGTGGGCTATGAAAACAGATAGACATTGTCACCCTTAAAAAGAACTAATTGGTTCTGCTCCCTGGTTCAATTCCTGCAGAAGCCCAAGTTTCATTCTTTTCTTTACTGTAGATCCTGTAAACTGCATGAGATGATGAAAAATACAAGTAAAGCCACATATCGAGATTGCTTTGGAACAGGATGTTTTAGATAACAATAGCCGTATGATATCATTGAGCAAAAGATATAAGAAATAAAGGCAAATGTCTTTGTATCAATTCTATGTTTATATACAACTTGGTACACTGAAAAATTGATATAAAATTTATTTTCAGTTTTCGATGTATTTTAATTCACCTTGATTCATTATGAATAAATCCTTTCTGACTGACTGATCTTGATAACACTAACTGATTTATTGTATCGTCTTTTATTATAATAAATAGCTCACTCTGTAGGTCCTTCTTGGAGGTTTATAAGTGATGAAGTCTAAAACTAGTTTGATGAGAAAAACAAACTAATAATCCAGACGAGAACGCTAAATCAATGCGTGTCATTATATGACAATTCGTGTGGAAAAAAGCATAAAGTTGAAAAAAATATTCAAATGACAAAATCTCAACAGATGGTTTCATATAAAAATTAAATGGACTTCAGCTAAGCATTAATGTAATCATTAAGGTGCTATTATCCCCTTCAGCGTTTTTTGATATAGAAAAAAATTGAATCAAAACGATCTAGGAAGATATTAAGGAAAGGAGTAGAGCTGCAAAATCATCAATATTCATTGGTCTCTGAAAATATACCAGTTTTGTATGCTGATGTACTGAAGTCATTTAATAACAATGGTAATTCAATTGAGCAATCAATATCATGAATATGCTGCTTTAAACCAAGTGTCATTGTTATATTTGTACTTGTTTTGCAGTTGCTTTCTTACGGAGTAAATGTTGCTGTTTCTTTTTGAACTTTTGTGATTAAATCGATTTCCTGAAGATTTTATCAGTGTATTCTTAGGCCCATATTCAACATTATTTCAATTCAAGTTTCCCAGTGTCTTGCCATAATATTAATCTTCTCTGCTGTCAGAATCCAATAAACTACTTCAAAAATCCATATTGATATTTGCTATAATTGTGACATTTTAATTATTCTATTAATTAGATTCAACGTCACACATTTATAACCCACTGCTCTGGTGGAGCGTTAAAAATATTTAGTGTCAAATGCACGTTGAGTTGATTGGCAACCGTTAAAAAATCAAATCAATGGTAAACGTGCATGCAAGAGAGGAAGAAGATTATCTAGTAATTGAAAAAATAATTCGATTGAATTCGAAACAAGTCTCTAATTTAATGTGGCCTAATAACGTGTATTGACCTTTGGAATGTATCTTTAAAAAAACAGGAATAATGATGATAAGTACTGACTAAAAACAAACGAATGAATCTGTTTGATACAGGGGCTAATACATTCGGAAAAACTAACATAGGATGAAAACTGATTAAATAGATTGAAAGAGAAACGAAAGAAAAATGTGTGAGATATGAACACGATGGTGTCTGATATCTTTGTGGTAGACATAAAAGTTTTGAATGTTTGCAAGATGATTTCGGAGACTGGAGATAAAAGAACCAAGACTATTCTGGGAAACATGAAATTCTTTGTTCTACAATGATTCTATTATACAGTCATTTGTAGGCCCCAAGAACATTCTGAAAAGCTGCAGTTAGTATAATACGCCATCCAAAGAATAGTTACTGCATTGGTGATTGAAGTTTAGGTCTTATGTCCGTTTTCCAGGGTTCTGGAACACTAGAGAAAGTTTTCCATCATAATTAATGGGAATTATTTGTGTTGCTTCACAGCATCTTGACTCACGATTTGTTTTACACGAGTCCTCTATTTTAGATAGCCACGGAAACCCTGACCGATTTGCTTAGAATTTAAGAACTTTTAAATCTATAAGTGATCGAACAATGTTTTTAGGTAGTGCCAAACATCGATAGTTTTTTCAAAAGATGAATGCATCCTTCCCAAAACTAAGAGTATCACACATAATGTACTGAATTTTCCGATTTTTTTCACTTTCCTTCTCACATTTATCATAATATAGTCCACTTTAGGATATGCTCGTTGCCTTACATTTTTGGATATATATATATATATATATATATATATATATATATATATATATATATATATATATATATATATATATATATATATATATATATATATAACGAATATTTGGATTTTAACAAAACATTTATCTAATAAACTTTCCCAAAGACTATGCAAGATAAAATATAATCATATAAAGACGTGCTGACTATTGCAACAAATAGCAACTGCAGTATAATTAGATACGCTAATGGTCTTTGATAGATAAAGTATATATTTCTGACACTGGTACTACGATGGAGAAACAAGTTTACGAAAGCCCATATTGAAATCTTCGGAGTGAATGTTTCAGTGCCGTCTATCAACAGTTATATTTGCTCGTGTAAAAGAGAGTTTGAACGGAGATCTACGAAAAATCTCCGTATATTCGGAAACATATCTTAGATTTCAACGACTTTGAATATCCTCTATCATTGTACTCATTACCCATTATCAACCTCCGTATCATAACCAAGAATTAATTAAAGATGGCTGCAGGAAGCTAAATAAGGTAGCATTTTCAATTACAATCTTTGAATGGTGCTCAATTCGAAACATTGATCGAATAAACAAAATTAATATTACAAAATATTTTGCAAATTGCTAAATATGTTGAATATTTGCTATCATTGGTAATGCAACTCTTTCGTTTTGGTGCGTTTCAACTCATGACAGTTGAGTAAGTTTTCATCAACTTCCCACAGAATTAATCATTTCCCCAAACTTGACAACAATGACGAGTCAAATATTCCAAATTCACTACATCCTTATAAGAAGGGTGCACATTCAATGCACCTGCATGATCGTCACAAATGAAACTGGGAGCTGGAACCCAACAGAAGGATTAACCTTCAAGCTGAGAACGTTGGCGGTCACATAAAAGAAATTCAAGCACAACCTCACATGGAAAATTGTAAAAGAGGACGGTATACCAAGGGAGTGAATGGAAGTACAAATATTATAGAAAACTCAAATGACAATGGGCTGGTTATGTTGCAATAATTTTACACGACAGCTAGTCATCCTGACTCACAACATGGATTCCCTGAGATCATATGCGAAAATGAACCGGCAAAATGTGATATGGCGTGACTAACTAATCATGTTTAAAAAAATTGTCAGCACTACCAACAGTAACAGGGTCTAGCAAATCTTTGAGAATATCTATAGCCAACGATTGCTGCTGCTGCTGATGATGATGATGATGATGCTGATGATGATGATTATGATGATGATGATGATGATGATGACGATGCTGCTGCTGCTGCTGCTGATGATGATGATTCTTTTTCTTTCCATTTCCTTTCTACTGAGTTCAGGCCCAGCAGTCCATAGGAGAATCTTTTTGCACGCACACATCAGCACACACACCCAACTCACAGACACTCCCCTCAAAGGAAATTCTCTGTTTTTTGTTCAGTCGTTCTTTTTTCCAACCGAGGACTGGAATGGTAGCATTTAGCTCATCATGAATCAGCCAATCATTTTTGTTTTCTCTAAAATATGGAATTTGACTACACAAAACGGAATTCCTTCCATTCTTGGATGGATTATTACTCAAATCCTGTTCTAACTAATTTCCAAAACATTAACTATGTATGGTAAAGTCAATGGAAGGTACAAATACCAACAATGAACTTTGGCACGAGTCACTAGTATTTTGGTTTTTGTATTTCATTCTTGGTATGCACATTGCTTGGCTTTCAAAACTAAGTAATCGGTTGCGTTCAATCACAAAATTGTACAATTCTATTGAATTCAAAGAATGTATAAAAAGGAGAGGAAACAAAACAATATCTATTTGATTGAAAACTGTATAAAACTTGCTCAAACAATAAACAGAAAAAACGAAGATCAAAGGCAGTAATAATTTTATTTGGCTGTTTGAAAACAAAATAAGATCATGAAAAAAATGGTGTAAAGATAGATCGTGTGTATTTTAGAATCTCTATTCAATCCTTTTTTTTTTTTTTTGCCCGATGTATTTGTTCTGCTTCAGTGTTGTTTGGTTAGTTATGACGAATAAATAATCTTCGAAGAAATACGCAGAAGGAAAAAGACCAACAAACTTACGAGAAAAATGCCTTTTAAAACGTGATCTGATTCCCAAACTGTGTTTTTCAATAACAGATTTTTTTTCTTCTTCTCTTGTTTTGTTGTTTTGATTTACCTATTGAAGGTGAATGTTGTTGTTTTTGATTGTTTTTTTTATGCAAGATGGCACACTATCCACGTTTGACTGTCGGTGTCTTTTGAGGAACTTTGACGGATAAGATTAGATGATGATGATAATAATAATAATTAGAAGAAGAAGAAGAAGAAGAAGAAAAAGAAGAAAAAGAAGAAGAAGAAGAAGAAGAAGAAGAAGAAAAAGAAGAAGAAGAAGAAGAAGAAGGAGAACAACAACAACAACAGCAAGAACAAAAACAAGAACAACAACAAGAACAAGAAGTTCAAAAAATGAAGCAATGGACATAATAGAAATATATGAATTCACTTTCCAAAGAACTTTCTAAGAAATAACTACTGGCAAGTGTGTAGTATTGTATCCAATTGTATTCATTTTAAAATTTACTTCACTGAGCCGGAGATAAACTTAATAGCACGAATGTATATTGAGAGGGATATTATCATACGTTGAATATAGATGTAAACTGCAACTCAAATGGAAAGAAAACTGAATCACTCGGAATATAACTTCATGACACAAATGAAAATTGCTATACTCAAAAGATGGCTGTAACACAGAAAGCCCAAATATACAACTTAATCATGCAAAATGGGAGTTCTACATACGCAAAAAGTACATCATCCAAAAAAATTTCAACCAAAAGTTGTTTGTGACAACTCGGCAATAGATCGTAAAGAACGAGGATCGAATATAGTAATAATATGAACTACAGATAAAGGAAATATTTAGACTATACTGACTACAACACTACCGGCGACAGTGCCGATATTGAGGAGCATTCTGCAAATATTGTATCTTAGAAATGCAGCAATTAGCAAGGGCCCAACGGTTACGAAAAATGTGATTGAGATTGTACGAACTACAGCACTACTGTGATAGGTGGGCTCAATATGAGAAGAGGACTGTAGGCCTGAGGTAACTTGCTATCACTCAAGCCTCAGCATTAACATCAAGGTAACTGGTATGACACTGCGAACCACAGCACTGCAGTGAAAATAATGACTCCAGACAGGAGGTCACACAGTTTCCAGTGGTGAACACAAGGTAAATGGTCAGAAATTTCAAATGATACAAATTTTAAAAAAATATAATGATTTCAGCTGATTCGATGAAAAACTGGAAATCGACGGCAGCTGCACGAAAAAGCTTAGCAAAGGTGAGTATATAAGCTGAATGTTCCACGGAGAGGATTTGTTCCCACAACTATTTGTATCAACCATTAAATAGAATCTTATAAAGTTGCAAAAGATAAGAATTCAGAAAAAAAATGAAAAGATTTTTCTTAGCGACGCTATTTTTATATAAATAATCTTATTAACGCAAATCATGATTTGAGAATTCTGTTTTATAAATGGCAATTGCCTTATTAAAAGAAAACCTCTAAATACATGTCTAATATCTGTTGAGAATTTGACTTTTTTTGTGGTTTGAGCTTTATCAAACGAATCAGTTTTTGTTGTCGTTATTTCTTTTATTTAATCACCTAAAATAATTTTAAGAGACATTCTGATTAGATTTTTCAATTTTTAACATGTGTGTATACCACCGTCTGTCGGTTATAAGGAATCTTTGTTTTTGTTGTTCTTTGGGAGGGGGAATGGGGTGGGTATTCAAATCAAAAGGTTTCCACTTGTCATATTTTTTCGGTCGTTTGATAATTTCGCTTCCAAACTCTACACGGAAAAATGTGAATGCAAAAAAAAATTAAAAGATTCAAACAGAAAATCAAATGAAAGAAGTTTCACTTGCCTCAAAACATTTAAAATTCATTCAGGCATGAAATGTGCAAATTGCAATAAAAAAAGGAGAGACGTAAAATGAATTAAAATGATTGAAAAAATGTAGTCTGTACATTTGTATTCACTTTCTCGACAGCTATCCATCTATGAATCGATCGACGAATGTATTGCACTATGTATAATCAGGGTAAAGAAATATTAGGTTGGTGCAAGGATAATCACAGTCTTCCATCATCAATTTTATCCATACGTTCCTGCTTCTAATGAAAGTGATTGATCAAAAAGAGAAACTTCAAGAATTGGCACATTGTTGCCTACTAGAAACGAGTCCATTTATTTAACGAGCATAAAATTTGTTCTGAGCTGCTGTTTGATTGTTGGAGAACTCACTCATCAAGAAGCAATTCTTGAAAAGTGGTTGTCCGTCAGAATACAAATATTCTGTTCCACCCTGTCTAATAGGATAGGATTTCTTTGCTTAGTTCGTTTGATTTCAATTTATGGACAGTCATTCGGTGGCAAATGTTTTCGAATATGATCGTTGAGGTTCTGAGCAAAGTTTGCTGATGTTTTTGCTCTGATGATATTGCAAGGATTCAAAAGGTTGCTATAGAAAATTCCAGTTGCAGACTACCAAACGGTGAGCGAAACTTTTTTTTATACAGGTTTGGTTTGAGGGGGTGTTTCAGCGTTCCACCCCTTTCCAGTTACTGCAGGAGACGCCATCAATTGCTGTACAGAATCAATTTCTGTCACAAACCACATCACAATTCTGTTTTTATTCAGCTTGTGTGAATCAAATTCGTCAAATTCAATCATTCAAATTATATATATATATATATATATATATATATATATATATATATATATATATATATATATATATATTCAAACAATAGTGGTATAAATAGACTAGGGATTAAAAGTATATGGATATCTTATTTGTAAGTTAATTCAAAATTGAATTATTTGATATGCTTTACACATTTTTGGAGGGATTCCCATCTTCAGTGGAATGTATGTACCTTGCAGTGGCTTGAAAATTTCCGTAGGAAACAAATTCAGCATCAGATATTTTGCTTTAACGGAAAAAAAACAAGAAATAAAGAATGAGAATCCCTAGGGCCGGAATGTATGGATATTTTGTCGGATGTAGTAGCAGCAGTCATAGGTATTTCGTTAACTTTGCTGATCAAAGGAAGAAGGGATTCTGAACCATCGGTTGTCATTGATAATGGTGAGTTGGATAGTGGTTTAGACTTTTTTTAGTACGCATACATGATCGAATATCTGTTTGGAAATGTATGTCCTGTATCTTCAATGGTCGTGTCCGATACTCTGAGAAGTCAGATGTCTTTGAGAAATACTACTGAAATAGACTATATATAGGTTTTTCTTGGTAGGGGTCTTGAGACTGTGACAAGTTTGATATAGATAGAGGGAGATTTGGTGTGTATAAGGTGACATAGGTTTGTGACATTGACTAAATGTTGGTGGAAAATCAAATTTTAAAAGTTTGGTCATTGATGACAGTGAGAGTATTTGAATATTAGGTGGTGTTTGTGCCTGAGAAGTACAATCTGAAGAATGGTCTGGAGATAGTGAGTTGACAGACCTAGAGTACTTTGGAGTGGAAGGATTATGACATTACAAATCGATGCTGTTGGGTTCATTAGGTTTAGTTTTTAGTCTGTTAGGGGGGAGAGGTTTACGTTTGCTGATCCACATATTTTCATGTATTTCTAGAATTTTAATTGCAGATGTAGGCGTATTTATTTTCATTTGGTGTCTGTGCTCGGATGCTGGATTGTAGTTCTATTGGGAGTAAGTGTGGGTGATTGGATGATTTGATCCCGTACCTATAGTTCTCAAGTCAAATATCAAATTACCACGAAGCCTAATCTATGTATATTATTTGTATTTATCGCACTCTTGGAGGTTGATAACATTTGTGATTTTGCAGTATGAAATATGTTAGGTGCAGAAAGTGCTTATGTTTAAGTTGGTTGGAGCATATGATATTTTTTTCGCGTTGGTGGGTTGGAAAAATTCAACGGTTCAAGGGATTATGTTACAATACATTTCGTTGTTTTTTATAGTGTTACTACGGATCATGTATTAAATGTTTTGAGTGTCTGCAGAAAGCAATGGCATTTTGTTAAAAAAATATTTTTTGTATTCCGTTTTCAGTGTAAGTGTATTCCATCTCTTATTAATTATATGTGACGGAGGTTGGGGAGCGTTATAGAAAATGGTCATGAGTGATATACAGTTGGGGATATTTTCGTTGGGGTGAGAGTATTTTTCAAGTATTTGTGGGGGGTCAATTCAGTGTGGAAGTTCTTTTGTATCCAGGGTGGTTTAGGGGCCTCTATTATTATCCATGTATGTGCAGGTGTATAGGAAGGGCTATGAAATTAGTGGATGTCTCGCAGTTAAATTCATTAGAGTCGTGCGCGGGCTCCCTCATATAAAAAATAATTTATACATACGACCTAGTAGACACACTCTTTGTCAATTTCTTGATACATGCAGGTCTTTCCAAATTTGCCTATGAAATATTATTATAAGAGGAGACTGTTATCGTGCAGAAATGTTGTATATGATCATAAATTGCGTTACATTCTATTGACACACTTGAAATGATCTCCTATCATTGAACGCTTAGACAGATTAAATAAAAAAAACAATAGGGTAAATGCAAGAATCGAACTTTAGACCGATAGGGTAGCTTCTTCAGTACTGCGTTGTTGTTTTCGTTGTTGATCTAGCAACCGCCAGTAAATTAAAAGAGTCAAATAACTGCCTCAACTCCAAGTTCCATATAATATATTTGACTGTACGGTATATTCTCGATGGGATTACTATTAAGATGCATAGTCAAAGTCCGTTCCCACATGATATCACTTGTCCAACAACGTGGTCATTATAATTCTCAAACGTTACTTTTACTTAAATACATACATATGTCTGGTATTTTTTTCAAATACTTCAAAACTGTCATGCCAACTAACAAGAGAAATAATTTGTCTCATCGGAGTGAATCAACAATACTCACCCTCGTAGTTGTTTTGAACAATCTTTGGAAAACGTTTAATTAATTATATAATAACTTTGTATATGTGGGCGTGTTGTGGAGCCTTTTTATCCGTCCAGGGTTGCAAACGTTTGGGCACGCTGTCATTTACATAAAAGTGTTTGTTCACGTACCCTCTTCAGGATCACCAATGTACGCTGTTCAAATTTAATCACAAATAAAAATGGAGGCCAAAACTTTGAGACATATAACTTATTCCTTTCAAGTGCTGTTATTAATGAGCGAGGATTTAAAAACCTTTAACTTGCAAATTTATAGCGTTTCGTCGAAGCAAAAGATCAGAGTCGAGTTTTTGGGCTTTCTTGTAGTGCTGAACGGTTCTATCAGGCCAAGAAGTTGATTTACTGCCTATTGTGTCGGTGGTGCCTTTGAGCAAAAGACATGCTGGTCTTAATTTGATTGAATCCAAAATGACTCCAACGAATACCACCCTACCGCAGCATGTGATGGTCCGCCTGAATTGGGAACTAAGTGACATACGCTTAATCTATGATGTTCAACTTTTCAATTTTCGTTTGTAAAAGGCTATAATGATTGCATCTTGAAATCCAGAGGCATACCTTACTCTGAGAAAAAAAGTTCCCAAAGAGTCTTCGTACTGAAACATAATTTTCACGTTTTAGAACTCTGCTGAGATGCCACAAACAGCTGCAGCTTTAACACACTTCATTTCATCGATCAGTTATGGAAATTATACTAGGTATATGTGCCTCATTCAGTTCAAGCTTTGCTGGTGATTGCACGATGCAATCAATTGCATACGCCTTAATCAGGCACAGGAGGCGATGATGATCTTCAAGGTGTCCATACTACAATATTCATACGGCCCTCGTCACACTGACCCATGGGCAGTGAAATGAATAGCAAATCATTTGGGTTCGACAGTCTTCAATTATATATAAGTGAATTATTAATCAAATGATTTCTCATCGTTACACGTTTAATATAACATTCAATTTAGACGACGTATATAGAATAAACAATTAAAGAAAATTGGGCCGTCGTACGAATAAAACCTGCAACCTATATGACCATTCCTTAAATACATTGAGTGACATTGAAAGAGACGAGAATAGACCGAAAATAAATGAGATGAGAATTTGGGTTGAAAGCAATTATTCGGCTTTGGTTTTATCAGTAAGCTGTTTAGCACAATGGTAAGTGCATTGCTACGTTAAAGCAGTTTCTTATCTCCCGTAGATCTATCCTCAACCCTCCAGATAAACAATTATGGTAAAAAAATTCTTGTGATATAATAACTTCTATATCCCACTTATATTCTTCATTTCTCCAGTTTTTGATTAGTTCTAATTTTGCTTTTGCGTATTCCCCCGTGCCATTGATTACATTTGTATTTCTTCCTATTTCTGCTGATTCCTAACCTATATGTTCTCGTTCACTATCTTATTAGAGCATATTTCTTCTCGAGAATCATTTTATTCCTTTTAGTCTAAAATTTAAATTTAATTTTGCATGCCCGTAAAGGTTGAATGGGGCAAAGACGAAAAAGAATGTAATGCCGTAGTTACAATTCAAAGTATTGTTTTGTTTTTTTTTTCTTTTTCCTTTTCCCAGTTTCGGGATCTTGCAATTGATGTGAGAGAATGCAACTCTTTAGATGCAATATTCAAGGCGAGGGAAACGAATAGAGGATGGGGAAGTTGGCTGGAGAGCAGAAGGAGGAATAGGGACTTTTCCTTTCCAGGTGAAAGTAACTACTTCTGGCTTGCTTCTTGGTGTACTCTGCTGACAACAAGTTGTCATCAGCCTTCTTTGGTGAAGGTCATTTGATTAAAATGTACATAACATGCATTGCAAGCCTGAAAAAAAACAGCTAAGTCTTAATTAAGTTATGGAAATCAATAAATGCTGTTTTGAGCGATAAACTCCACTTGAGGAAAATTGTTTTGTCTGAAAAAAAAAAGCTCGGAAGAGTAGATGCTTATAATTTTCCAAAGTGTCCGATTTAATTGATTTGTGTTTGAAACAACGAAGACTGTTCTCAGGCGACAAAAAAAGCTTCGTGTTGCAGCTCACAAAAACGTTTACCATTCCATGAGGACTTGTCGTCGTTTACTATCTTGAGCACATCAATGATTTCCAACATCCATCCCCGAATTTTAAAAAAATGTACACATAAAAATATTCATATTTTCCTCTGTTAATACCTTTATATCCGTCTGAATCAGACTCTTGATGCCTCAGATATTTACTCAATGAATTACTATGGTCATTTCAGGTAGAATTAAATGTACAGTTTCCTGACTTTCAGTGCTTTTTAAGTTCATCAATCACCCCATCCGTATTTTGCTCTAAGGCTATATCTACGTTTTGCCACTGTAACTTGATTTGTTCAGAAGCAAAGCCTCTTTTAGGCAATACAGTGCAACGTCTTATGGTTCAAATACTTTTGAGTTAATCACAGCAACTTCATAAGACTGGTCATCAAGATTAAGTGGTTTGATACTATTATCTTCAGGCATGTATGGTGATTTAGATACGAGGCCCCCACGGACATTATCTCCACTTGCTCAATATCTGATTTTACAATAATAAGCTTCAATGTTGAGGGCCGATACTCTGATCTTTTTTTTCCTTGAATAAGGGACTCAAAGAGTGGGTAAAAAGGCTGATGATCACAAAAAATGACAAATTTTAGTATTATGTAGAAAAAGAACCGTTTTTATTGGAACAAGTATGTCTCTTTGTTGATCATTCACCAGTGAGATTGTGTTTCACTTTATCGATGCAAATGAAAATAAATTGTCTTTTACTATATCTTTTCCGTCATTTTGGTCGAATTGAGTAAGTGTTAGGCATGCACTGACAGCAAAATTTGATGGATCAATATAAAAGTTATGGGATCTATTAAGGTCCGGGTAAACTAGCATCGATGCTTTAGCTGATATGTGTTTTAAATACGCAAAGGTTTGTTGACAACCCTCTGTCCCAGGAATCTAGCGTATTCTATTGTTAATTCTATCAAAGGTTCAACAATAGCAGATATTTTTTCATGCTTTTCTAGGTATGACAAGAGAACTGGTACCTCCTTTTCATCCTTTACTGGCTTGATGCAATCACTATTTATGATTTTTCCTAAATAATGCACCTTTTTTATAAAAAATGAATAGCACCTAGATATTCTTTGCATAAGATGGTGCTGACAAAGCTGGCTAAATACATTCTCAATGCATCATAAATGGTGTCCTTTCGTCGAGGAGAAAATTAAGATGTCCTCAAAGTGAATTAATGGATATCCATCTCTTCTAATAATGCTGAAATTGACTCTTGGGGAATGCTCGGCACATCAGCTTATCCAAAGGGCATGACATTGAAATCGAAGTCCTTTATGACAAGGGAACGCTGTTTCCTCTTTATCATTTTTGTCAAATTCCACCTGACAGTACCCAGATATCAACCCTAATGTAAAGAAATATTTAGCTTCTCTGAAGCAGCCAGTATATCATAGATAATCAGAGGAGGATATACATTGCTCCTTATGAAATCATTCAATGCTTTATAATCCAAGCGAGAATGTTTTGCTCTGTCCTTTTTTTGCTTCTAAAACTATTGGAAATGACGATGGACGACGGGAATTCTCAATAACTGTAGCTTGTAATATTTCATATACTGCTTTACCTAAGTCATCTCACAGTTAAGGGATATGCGTCATTGACCCTTTTTTTATTGGATTATGATTCCAAGTAACTACTGTCATTGGCATTGAACTAGTTCTACTGATATCTTTATCAGCGGTTGAAAATATATCCATGTTTCATTTTCATCAATCTTTTAATAGGAAGTCTAAACTAACTGGTTACCTTTATGCTGTTTAAATGAACACAATTGCTGCCATTTCGATCATTTGTTACTGCTGCTATGTCTGAGGCTAAGGAAAAATTCCCTATTATACATCAACAATACAGTTTTTTCGTCTAGTATGTATTATTAGTGGTGACCAAGGGTATTCTCCAGTGACCATCCGGCCACACTACGGTATTAATAACCGATACTCCAGGGAAATTTCGTAAATATCTATAATTCAGCCGTCCAATACAATATTGCTTACGCTTAAACATTCTGTCTTAATAATATTGTTGTTGTCCGTGGTTTTAACGTTGTAGTGAGGTCATACGCACTGTATTTGCTATGAGATAACTATCTTCAAATGACACATATACATCACTAATGTGCAACTATACAAGGTAGTGATTTAAACGCATACCTATTACTTCAATTAATAACGGCCCAATATTATATTTCTGTTAAAAATTTTCACCACGTAAAATCTGTGATTGGTTGATATTGTTCCGACTCCGAAATCAATTTCGGCGTACCTATCAATTGGTAATAACGACCCGTTAGCGGTGAACACGTCAACTTAACTATCCATAAGTGTTGTTTTCTGCTCCATAGCTTGAAATACTCCTCTAGTGGATGAAGGAAGTCTGACTCAGTATTGACAAATGACACAATAATTTGCATCATTGATTCGAATTGTGATTGTTCTAAGGTTTCCTGCATGATTAACTTTGAGGGTTGGTGCAGCTGTACGTTCGATGAACTTTTCTTTTAGAACAAACGGTTTTTGCAGCCTTGAAAAGCCAAATATTGCATTTGAAGGTAACCTTTCGATCGCCAACAAGTGATGGACGGTCGCTTGAAATTTCTCCGATCGGGTTGTTGGTTATTTATATATATATTTTTCGTTGTTTTTTTTTTTTTTGTTGTTGTTTCATTTTGTTTATTTTCTTTTTCCATATCTGTCTCCCCATATTCGCTTTGTCTATTGGGGAATTATTTTGTTTTTTTTTGTTTTTTTCTCGTTTTATATCGATAACTTCCATTCCTAAATGTCGTCTGTGATGATCCATTTTCTTTGTTTCATCTGAACCCAACCTTTTCGTTTGGGATAAGATGGGGAATTTCACCAGCGCTATCCAACCTGCTTTTTCAAGCGTCGAAGGATTCCGTCTAATAAGCAGTTACTGAGAATTCGTTCCCTTTCTATAACTTGGCAAACCTATGAGGGATTCGCTGCCTTAAGGCAACACTGTCCCTTTTCCCTTAAAAAGACAGGTCGGGCTCGTCTTTACGCTTTCGTGACTACAGGTGCTTTAGCAACTAGGGTTGCGTAGTGACCAAAGTTGCGTCGGCTCTTTTCCCAACGTAAAGCCCTGACCTTGTTTTGCATTTTTCTGTGGTGAGAGAGTAAATGAATAGCACTCTAAAATGCATAAGCTATTTCTTTCTATTTCATGCCTCCTTATTTTAGCTGGAAAAGCCAACCTATTCACAAAAACTGCTATTTATTTGAATTAGTCCACACTTTCACCGTCTGTTACTTCACATTTGATAGCTGACACATAGCTACCATTGGATCTGTGCTTTCCGAATGGCTCCGATCGAGTAACACCTACACTGGAACCAAAATTACAGTTTAGAAACCATAATAAACTAGCAGTCGATATGAAAACAGTTAAACATGATTAACAAAAAATATTGATTCGGTTTTCAATTCAAACAGTACATTGAACTTTTTTTTCATAATCATAACCTTCTCTTTTTTGAATTAATGTGTGCTATATCTAATCTGGATAAAAATTGACCAAAGTGCTATCTCTCTCAAGCAGTGAAAGCTACGTATGACGATGACGGATGATGATAGCAAAAAGTTAATGTTATCGACATCAGCTGGCCCCAAACATTCATTCTATACATCACACTCTAATCGAAGCGCAACTACCAACTTTCAAAGCCGACTCAACATCGTCTCATTGCTGACAGAGGTACGTCACTGGAGAGTGTCCATCTACACATGCCAAGTGAGATCTCCTCTCATGTGGAAATTACATCAAGAACAATCATCTCATATGTAACTCTATTTAAAATCAATTTTAATGCTTAGAATATAATTTCTCACGTTTTTGAAAATCGCAGCATACCTTCAATGCAGATTAAGGCTAGATAAAAGCAATGCATGTACCATATTCCTATCCTAATTAGCATTATTTGTATGGTATATTTCTCTTATGTTAAAACAGAAAACTCTGTTTCGAATGGCCATTTGGAAGCATGTGTGAGAGAGGGAGATATTGTTTCAAGTATGTTTTACTATCTAGTTCACCTACCTTATACATATGTACTGGCCCAAACTCAGAGTAAAGTTATTGGCAGATGACATTCGGTGTCAGGCACTACAAAGAATTATCGAGTGATATAGTAATCATATGATTTCACCTTATAGTAGGCGATAGCAAAATAAGAATCAATGTTAGCCACAGCGTACGTGTTAGAGAACTGTTTTAACAACAAAACCAATGCCTCATAGATCTCACCACAATGTTCGGCAGTCAAAAATCTCACTTACATGACTCATCATATAATAGAGGAAGTTTGTTGTTCGGAATGAATTATGCTTCATCGTTGTAAGATATTTTTGGTACAAACTTTTTACGCTTCTTTTCCTCGTAGAGCCCAAGTATTCCCCATTGCTGAATCCAACAAGAACACTCTATCAAGGTAACCAGCACATATTCTCACCTATTGTATTATGTATAAATGCAATCAGAAGGATGCATATAAGAGACAAAATCTATTTATCTATCCACGTATTAATCAAACTTTGAATTACAGAAATTTGGTGGAAATATGCATTAACCGAACGGATTGAAGCACAATTCCCTTTCCTGATATCCATTTCCCATTTATATTAGGTCAGTGCATAATAATTGTGTTTTTTCTTTTTTTACAATCATCTCCAGAATTGTATATCTCAGCTCAGAATAAATGTCGATAATCGAAATAAAAACCTCCTGGATCTACATTTATCTGCCAAAAAAAGAACAATTCGTTTCAGAAACATGAAATTCTAGAGTCCTAGAATGATATTCTCAGAGGGCATTTTGTGCAGTTGCTTGGTGGCTGGAGACATTCTTTTGCATGAAGTGGTCGAAATGCTTGAAATGACAAAAGTTGGTCAAAAACAAGTCTGGTAAGTAAGCTTGGTAAGATGGAATTTTGTACTTAAGTTTGTCCAATTTCCTCAGGGCCATTCATCCGGTATGCAAGTATTTTTCCTTTTAATTCAGGGCCATCTGCACATCCCAGGTTTCTTTGCTTTCGCATTTTTATACAAATATGAAGCAACTATTGAATGATCATGGTTTAGTTTCTCTGCAATATCGTGGGTTGTTTTCAGTGGGTATGCCTCAAAAATGCCGCTCAATTGGATGTTGTGATCCCCAGGTGATTCGTGTTAACTCTTCTTTTAGAACCACTATTCAGCAGTTGACGGTCCAAACGCCAAATACTTCGTTGCAAGTAGTTTCCCTAAGTTCCCGTCCAATTATGAAAGCCAAAACAAAATTGTTCGATATTGGTTTTGTTCATCTTCAAATCCACAGTCTACAAAAAAAACTGATCAAAGAGTGAAAAAAAATATTCAATTTTAATCAACAGAGCAAAATTCACAGTTCAAAGTGATGTAATCCATGAACAAAGTTTAATAATATTTTATTCTAAACCGAGCATCAGAACTTAGAATAACAAAAATTGCAATTATTTCCTTTTAATGTATTATATGCTCATATCTCTCCGTTACTGATGACCATAATCAAGCTCCATCTCAGTGCATTCTAATCTGTGTAGATATCTACCTTCAAAAATGTTTTCAATAATCATTTACATTCTTTTTACGTTATATCTTTGAAAAAGTCAATTTCTTGGAGTCAAGGAATGGGAAATTCTCTCATAGTTGATTAAATCATTGAATTTATCAAATATTATAACATAATACTTCTACTGGCGTCTTTCTCTGTGAACACCTGTAAATCTATCATTCCAAACTGCATTAAAATATTATCCTTTGGGAAAGGTTATTTACTTCGTTAAAGAAGAGCGCAGAGTAGAGAGTTGGCTAGGTTAATAACAAAAGATATAGAGACATCGAATAATTCTTAGTTGTCAACACCTGCAAAATTTCAACGGATTCAGCTTGTGCAGATCATTTTGCTGAAGGTTAGCAAAACAATAATGAGGTTGTTGGGAAGCAATTCCTTTGATTTTGTTTTCAAAGCAAACTCTCTGTCTATTATGTATTTGAAAAGAATTAGCTCCGACCCTATTACAAGGAAACGTTTATTCATAGCCTTGGCAGTTTGTATCAAACATTTTCTTAAAATCTAATTTCGCATGCACAAAATAGAAGACTTTGCTGCATGGATGTCCGTCTGGTTTATCTCAATCTTGAAATATTTGCCTTTGTGTTTGACACTTGTAATATATGGAGATGTCACTTCGTGCTTCCTGTGATTAGTTGTTTTGCCAAGCAAAATAAACGCCTGCTCTTAATTGAGTTAGGCATTTTTCCAACAAAAACCAAAAAGAATGCACATGCAGGTAATCAAATATTGATAAATATTATTATATAGAGAAAATAATTCATTTACTATCTAAATTGTATAATCATGATTAGCAGTCGTTCGAAAAATAAACTAGCACAGTTCAGTTAGCTGTATCATTGAGCACACACACTCATATATATATATATATATATATATGTATGTGTGTGTGTGTGTGTGTGTATCGTTAAGAATAGAGAGACAAAGAGAGAGAGAGAGAGGAATTGCACGATATTGATTGCTTTATGTGTCCTTTATAATTAACATCTGCACCAGGCAAAAAAAGGGGAGTATTTACTGAAAGGATTAGACTAATGTCATCTAATTTTTTTTTCTGTTCCAATGAATCAGGCTAAACTAACCCCTTTCAGAAAATTAACTAGAATTATTTGACGAAATTTGACCCCACATTCTGACGTTAGATAAGTACGGTAATTATTACTCAAAACTGACACTCACAAGACAGCTGTGTTAAATGAATAGTAATTCATGTGGTGAGTTACTTTTTAACTTTGGGATCTGCATTAACATTTTGAGAATATATCTTCTAATCCGCAAGCTCGCTGACTTCATATTCTCTTATACGTATAGAACATTTTCATGATTTTGAAGAAAAAACTTACCTGCACGTCGATTCTCTTTATGTGTTCCAGAAAATCCTTTGTGCGAAAAAAATATTCTCTTTATGCTAGTAAAATGTGGATTCTTACATCTTGTAAAGGTTATCATTTTTTTAAACGAAATTCCTAAGAGAATATCAACCAGGTTCTTTTTTAATAAGTATGCCTTACGATTATGATCCTGAAAGTTGCTATAAGATACCAAAATGTTTTCAAAATTCCTTTAAAAAAAATGAGTTTTACCACGTTTCGTTACTATACGATCAGATAAACGATTAATCTCAACCAGAACTGTTTTAATAATTCAGTTTGGATTTTTTCCGCCGATTTCTGATTAAAGTATTGGAAAATATCCATTTGGTCAATTCAGTTTATCATTTCCATGATTCGAATTCATATTTTGAGTTGTGCAACTTTTGAAACTATTTTACAAATATTGTTTCAATGTTTTATATATGAAGAATACACAACGGCATAAAGAGTCTATGAACATTGGCGAGATACTATTAATAGGACAGATTTTTTAAAATAGCGCTTCAAAGAACAAGGCATCAGAATTTCGAAAAGGATTCCATAGTCATAAGTATATATTGAACATTTCAATGGACCTTTTCAAAACTGAAGGTACGAACGGAAGTTATGTTGTTTTTCTCCATTGTGATTTTTTCCCCAATGGAACTTTATCATACATCATGACTTTCATCCAAAGACTTTTTTCCCTTTGACTTTTTTCAGTCACCGATTCCTAAACCAAACCATGAGAGTGTGGTTGAATTCACTTAGATACGCCTTATGCATAACATTTGAATGAACCCACATATGCTAACCTATGGACAGGCAGAGAGAGCCGGGATTCGACACTCTGATCCTGGGCAGTGCACACAGATGCTCTGATCAAAGACAAAAAGTACCGATGCATGTGTGAATGGTTGCTGTTGTGCGTTGTGTTTGTGTGCGTGTGTGTGTGTGAGTGTGCGCGCTCACGTACGTGTGCGTGTGTATGCATATTTGTGAGAGTATTAGTACCTGAGTTAGATGCATGTTTGTATAAACCTGATGTTTGTTTGATCACGTGATAATATGCTTTAATATTTGTTGTGAATAACTCTTGGCGCCATTATGCACAAGGCTTGTCAACCCTCATGTGCTGAGGTGGTTTTGCCGACAAAAGCCCAAGTAGCCTGTCTTAGGCGACAGTCATCACAAACTTCATTGCAGGTGTCCAAATCATAAGAGCCTAACTTTGCTTGTACAGGATTAGTAGTAATCGAAGTTGTCACCAGTGGCTGACGCAAAATTCACGCAGCGGATATTCTGGCCGTTGATTTGACGTGCAAGACGCTTTTATCAATGCATGACCTATTCACTTGGACACTGTCCGGCCACGAGATGAAAGACAAAAGGTGACATGGTGATTGTGTTAGATAGGTTTATAAGAGAAAAGTTGCTTCCTTTTGCAGGGCCTAATCATTAGCATTGTTTGTTGAATGTGTATTCAGGTTAAATATATAGGATGGCTTTATATATATATATATATATATATATATATATATATATATATATATATATATATATATATATATATATATATAAGAATACACTCGCTGTAATTCTATTACATGCATACACATTTACCAGTGAGGTGATCTTGAGGCAGAATCTGGCCAATACATATTGAAAGTTATTTCATGAAACAAGTTCAATTTTAGGAAAAATTTATTACATTGATATCAATGAAAATGTAAGTGATGTATTCTCCAGTATCCTCAAAATATAAAAAAAATAAATAGAACTATTACGGTGAACCTTTGGGAGAGTGGGCTCAACTTTTGAAAAAAAAAGGTTTTACAACTAAAGCTTTCTCCCGAAAGTCTATCAGGGGGCTGAACTTCACCAAAAGGTTGGATATCAAACTAACCACTATGCAATGTGCACAGCAGAAAATCATACATAGGATCGTATGGCAAGATTGCCTGACTGTACTTTACGTTAAAGAAGAGAGAGGGATCAGAGATAACATAAAAAACAATTTAAAAAAAAACTGAAATAGCAAACGGTCTGTGTTTCAAGACTGCTACTTGACATCTTGATTCTTATCCTGCAAGATCATATGCTAAATTTGGGCCCCCCCTGCCCCACCAAAAACCAAAACATGGTGTGAGGGATTAGAGGGGTTCAGATAATATCAATATCCTAACACCAATGTTCAGCAGGTCTGCGAAATCTTGGGATACGACCAACTCTTACTGCTGGATGGAAGAGTAGCAGATTTTTGTCTTTACACTATGACCATTTCGACCACAAGGGAAGACGACCTCGACAAGAATGCCTCTTTTGCACTGCACTGAGAGGCTATGAACATTTATCAGTGCAGGTCCTCAGTCTACCTGTTTCTTCAAACGTACACGCACCCACACACACACACATATATATATATATATATATATATATATATATATATATATATATATATATATATATCGTGTTCTGCGTTGGGCAAACGAAATTGCCAACCTCTGGTTCTGAAGCAATGGTTTTAATTTTACCTCGTGGAACTGGATGGCAAAATGGATACTGTATAGCCTCACTGAACAGTTGTAAGTCAACAAAACAGCTGTCCGTGGATCTTTCAATTAGATTTTTTGTATATATTTTTATTCATATACATATGTGTGTGTGTGTGTGTATATATATGTGTATATATATATATATATATATATATAAATATATGAATAAAACTGTTATCTATTGTTTTATTTTTTCTCTGTTTCATTTGGTGGGGATGCTGTACTTTTTAATAGTTTTAGATCGTAGATTAGGAGCGTACGGTGTAAGCATTTTTGTTACCAGTATGTAGTTAATCCATCAGGTCTTGTGGTCTGTTCCCTCTCTGGGAGTATTTGATTCCCCCTTGAGTATGTTTCTCAATTTCAAGGTCCTTTTTATGGCCCTGGTTGTTGATTTCATTTTTTGTTTTTGTTCGGTTTCACCTGACTGAGATGATTCTGTTGATTAGATACTTTTTAAAAATTGGTTGGGGGAATGAGAATTTTTTCTCGTTTATTATCTTTTTTGATCGTTCTATTGGCGAAATTTCAAATTTTCGAATACGGATAAGTAAGATGGGGTTTCCATATCCTGGCATACGTTTGTTTGTTCAAATATTCCCTTCAAAATTATATATTCCAAGCCCTACTCTGAATCATTTGATTTTAAATGTTGGATTTATCAAGCACTTTATGAAATATCACACATTGGTTTATCGTATTGCATTGTATTCCCGGTTTTTCTAATTATATATATATATATATATATATATATATATATATATATATATATATATATATATCATAGCTCCTCATATATCTGCATAAATGTATACATGGAAAAGAACAAAATTGACAAAGTGTATCATTTATATTCGTATCATATGACTTGAATTTTATCCCAGATTGAACTTTCGGCTAAGTGCAACATGTGCATAGCTAGTAATTCAAAATCAGAAAGAGTTAAATTGACTTTTTTGTGATACCGAAAAGCCAGAAAGAATGATTTCAGACGGGAAATTATTCAGAAGTTACAAAAAAGCTGTATTATAAGAATAATTTCCATCTAGATTTTCGCATGATCTCAAATTGAGTACAATTTGTAGATGAATCAAAGAAGTGGTATACGTTGCAATCACTTTGTTCCAATATCATATTCTGTAAAATTCTATAACAACAATACTAATTGTTTTGGCTGAGCAAATCCCAGTTTATAACGGGTTTTTGACATATCTATACATCTACCATGAAATATGATTATTTTTCCAATTATTATATTTTGATATTTCTGAGATTCGGTATCAAACTAACAACGGCATGTACAAAACATCACCGCCAAAATCCAGCGTCGAAACGACAAAGAATAGAAGTGATCCTAAAACGATCCTAATTTTGCTTTAAAGTTGATATAAGTATATCTTTGCTTCCACTTTATAGCCAACATACAACGCCTAACTTTTTGACAAATAATTCACAGGAGGAAAATTGCTTGAACACGATCTCATTCAATAACTTGGAATGTAAGCTAACCTTTACTACTGCCACTAGCAGTTCTATCATTTATTTTACCGATTATTATTGAGTGGTGTTGCAGCCCCAACTAACCTATAATTTCAACTGGCCCATAGCTACTCTCAGTATATCACCAGCTCAATACCCTGTGTGTCAGTCGCCACTCGTGTAAGGTTTCCTTGCGGGTTCGCACTTTATGGTCATCAGGCGTATATGCGTTGGCAAAGACCTGGTGTCCAAGACGAAACTCTATTTGCATCATAAAGCAAACTTCAAGACATGATGGGAATGAAATGCTCTTCGCGTGTTACCGTTTTTTCACACCTTTTGCAATTTTCCTCACTCAACCATTTTCCTTTCTTATCAACATCCTTCTTTCTCTTCCCCTTTCCTATTCCTCATTTTACTGATGTCATGTCCACTGGTCCTTTTTATTGTTTTCTCGATAATGATATTAAAGACCGTCAACCAAAACTTCCTACACTAGGTTTTTATTTTAAATTCTTGAGTAATTCTGCCAGATTGTTCTATGTATGTATGTATGCATGCATGTATGTATGTATGTATGTTTGGATGTATGTATGTATGTATGTATGTATGTATGGAGATATATATGTATGTATGTACGTATGGAGATATTTATGGATGTATATATGTATGGATATATGAATGTTTGTATGTATGCATTGTGTATCAATGGAGCTAGCAGGAAGACGGATTCAACATTTACCCCTTATGTGAAGTTAAAACTTTTTTTAAGTTTTCTGACCCTTTCACCAATTAAAGAAACATGTTTTTAGTGTGCTACAATTTACAATATAAATTTTTGGTTGATTTGTCCCTTAATTTGTATCAGGAAGCGTTCATGCTGTTGATTTGATAATTTAAACTTCAACGATCAACAAAAACGCTGAAGAGATATTTCAAATGATTTATAACTTCTTTGTCAAAATTGTGTATTCATCAACCTTAACGGATCTTGCTGCCAATGGTCGGTCGGCACGTGGCAGTTTCCATTGAGTGACTAACCAGACCTGTTGCTATTACTATCTGTGCTGATAGAGTTTTCACATTTCTGATTCTTCTGTACTTCTACCAGAGATAAAGTGTCGCCATAACAACTCAATTCTCCAGCACACACCTCAGTGATTCAAATTGCCTTAGCAAAGCCATTGTCTAGATGATTTGGGATATTCGTAGTTGTCTTGTTGTGCTATGCAGTCTTACACTAATTGCAAAGTGGTTATCATTAAAGGTTTAGCGTCTGTAAGTTTTCTTAAGTCATTTTTTTTTAAGTATCCTGATCATCATCATGATCATCATCATCACGGACACTGAGTGATAGCAAGTTTCCCCAGGTTATCAGTCCTTCTCTCCGCAGTCTCACAGTCCACAGCAGTGCTGTGGTTTACAGTTTCAAACCGGTTGATCGGTGGTTATTGCTGAAGGCTGAGTAACAGTAAGTTTCTTATGGTCTTTAGCCCTTATCTCATATTTCCCTCAGCTATCACATCAGCGCTGCAGTTTGTACTTCCACCAATATTTGTGGTGCTCGGTGTGTGTGTTTGTTTTTTTTTTCTTTTTTTTTTCTTTTCTTTTCTCTGCCTCTCTCCTCATCTCTCCTCTCTTTTAAGCCACTGCTAACAGCTTGGTATTCATGTAGTTCTCAGCAGTGCTGTGGTTTGTTCTTTATAGTCTTGAGTTTTTCATCCCTTGTTGCAAAACTATAACTGGCACTATCCTGACTTTCCCTCTTCTACACCTTTTGCGACTCCCTTGCCAGGTCCTGGAATTTTTCAGCTTTTTGCTCTCTCTCTATTTTCCTTGGTGGTGTGCTGGCACAGCTTCGTCCATTTTTGTCCATAGTTACTAGGTCTTTTCCTCTTGCTTGGATGAGATGGTCAGTTTGGATGTTAAAGTCTCAGAGTAATTTGTGACTTTCATTCTCCATGGTCGACTCCGGTCTTTATTTTTTCAGCATGATTATATCTCATCCATTTGCTCAGTTCCCAGTGTATAACTGTTGCTAATCCATCGTGTTTTTGTTTTTTTTCCTTTCTGGGCTATTCGATTACATTCACAAGTTATGTGGTTTACGGTCTCATCTGTTCCCCGCATAAGCGGCATTTGCTGCTTCTCAGTGTTCTGTCAATATTTGCTTTGATATAGTTTGCCCTGTTGAATTTGTTTCGGGCTACCGTGATGAGCAATTCCATTTCCCTCTTCAGATATCCTTTTCGTAGCAATGTCCATGATTTGTCGTCTGCCACAACCTGTGTCTGTTTTTTTTCTAAATCCCTCATATAGTTTCTTTTATTTCCATTTTTCTTTCCTTGTTTGATGTGCTGCTCCATTGTTTTTCACTGTTTTGTTCATCATTGCATTACTTCAGGCACTTTTGATAATGTCTCAACTGTCTGCTTGTACATACTTTTTTAGACTGTTTTAGCCTTCTGGATACAGTTTTTTATGCTAATGAGCCCCCTGCCACCTTCTTTTCTCTTCAAATACAGTTTGTCCGTGTCATCTCCGGCTTGTAAGGCCTTATGCATTGCCATGATCTTCCATTTCGCAGATCAATTGACTGGAGTTCTTACTTCATCAATCCATGGAATGGTTCGGTACATCTTACTACTTATACAGCTCATGCATCCATTTCGTTAATTAGGTCCCTCCTGTTTGCTCTAATAATCTGGTTATACTTTTAAGGTATTCTGTTTCTATTTTCTCTTTCATTTCTTCCCGTTTTATCACGTTGCGTTTGAGAACTCCCTGTTCTTTGTATCGGTCTTGTGTGGTCAATGCTATAATCTTTTGGTTACCCGGGAAATTGATTTTTCCTACTGATGCAAACCTTCTTTTTCGCATTACCCTTGCAGCACATTTCTCGATTCCAAACTCCATCCAAATGTCATCATTGTATTCATCCACACCGTTTCGACCTTCTTTTCGTTCTTTGCAAATAGTTTTACGTCATCCACGTGCATAAGATGGTTAAATTTTCACTTTGCTTTGGAGAATAAATAGCTTTTGCTCTCTTTCAGAATTCTGTTGAGTGATATCATAGAAAAAATACCAATAGGGTCTGAGAGTCTCCCTCGAAGATTCCCTTTTTTTCATACTTCCTGTGACTGTTAAGTCTACTATCCAGTTTTTCATATTGTTGGCGATGAATCTCACCACTGATTCACTGAACTTGAACATTCTGGGATATTTGGGTATCCAGCTGTGTGGTATAATGTCGTATACTTTTTTTTAATCTATCTATCCCTTTTGCAATGTTTTTCTTCCTCTTTCTTCTCTCAAGTTCATCTGGTCAATGTAAAGCTAGTCATTCGCTCCCTTGGTTCCTCTCCTGCATCCACTCTGTTCTTTTTTGTAATCGTCGCCATCTTCCCGTATACATACAGATTCTCTCTGCGAATTGTCCAGTCGGAATTTTCTTACATGATTGGCTTAAAATTGCATGCCTGATTCCCTTTTACAGTGTACGTATCGATGAGGATAGTTCTGCCTCTGATCATTCATTTTAGGATCTTACTTTTATTTAAGCAACTCCTTCTTGGTGTATGCAAGTACGATCCCGATATGACACACGATTTCCAACGAACATCGTTGACAAGCAATACAAATCCCATATATATACATTTATATATATGAAAGTTTTAAATCTTGCTGTATTTTGCAGACAGGTGCTTATTTTTACGAGGAATTGTATTTCTCTTGTCTTTTGGGCATTCTTTCTCTTCTCTTGCTTTCATTTTATTAACACCCTCTGTCTCCTTCCTTTAATAATTTACATGTTCTATCTACACATCAGAATTCATCTGTATATCCCCTTCTATTGCGTCTTTTCTCTTACTGATTCAACTGCCTAGTCCTTTCATTCATATAACTTCTTTTCTCCTATTATTATCATTTCTGGACAGAACCCTCTCCACTGCGACGGCCAGCTGAGCCGATAATGTTGTCCATCGAATTTCAGATGTGACTCAGTTGTCGCTTTTCGGGGCGTGACTTCTATGTCCGACCAAGTTAGCCATCTCATAAATACTTTCATATAAAGAAGCTTAAGTTAATGCCCTTAGCGTGCTCACCTGCTGACAACCTGTCGGTAAACGTGTATGACAAGAAAGGTAGCATTAGTGCTGTGATTGTGAATGTCTTCCTCGACCAATCGTCAGCACTTTCCCCACCTGCATGCATGTAAGTTTCATCACATAATGCAATAAACATTAAAAGCCTTTCACAGAAAAGCATTTGGAGAGATATATATGGGTACCACATTTATGAAAATATATGGTGAGAAAAAAAGTATCGTCCTATATATATATCTAATTCAAGTGTGTATATACTCCGATGGTTTCCAAATACAGAATTGTCTTGTCAGTTTGGGAGTATGGATACTGTCATGTACATTATGTGTTTCTTGTTTTTATTTTCTTTTGTTTCGTTTTGTTTTTTGTTTTTTCTTGTTGAGAGCTTGTCTGTCATGAGATCCTGTTTGTTTTTGTTTGATTTTTTTTCTTTTTCCTTTGCTGGAACACTGGAAAATGCACCTGCTAGAAATACACAAATTTCACTGAGGCGAAACGAGTCTACCAACATGTGAATAAGCAAATCCGATGAATTGAGGGCTTAGATAATTTCTATTTATTCGAATCAGGCTGACGTAAGGAGAACGATTCGACGTCTATATAAGTCAGGTTCCTACCGAAGTTTATTAATACGACTGGAGGCATTTCGTTTGTATCCAAACTTTTTCAGAGACAGAAGTGAATAGACATGAAACCACATACAAAAAACTTACTAAATTTATTGCTCTGTTATGTATTCTATGGAAAAAATCGACAGAATAAAAGAAACTCTAATAAACTCTGATTTTCTCAATTATATTGTAAACTAGTCAAGAAATTAGCTCTTACTAAGCTCGATTGAAAAACCATAAGCCTGAACTACAAGAGAAGCAATGAATGAGATGGAAAATAAAACGAGTCAGCAGTAAAACTAGCATGGAACTGTACACTTTCCGAGAAGAATAATGGAGACAAATAAGAGACGGATAAACGATAAGAATGTATGGGGAATTCAAACTTGATTTTAACTGACAACATCTGTCGTGAGAAGTCCCCTGTTAGTGGAACTGATGTCATATATGAGTTCACTTGCTTTGGACTTCTGTATGTTTGAAAATTAATAACAACCAAAACTGATTTTAAAACACACAACAAACTGGAACCGCTGAATTTGATGGCGACAAATGATAACCAACTCTTTTCATACAATTGGAACTGAAGATCTATTTACTCGTACAAAATTCTGAAAAGGTTATTAAATGACTCTATCTGTGATTTTAATAGCATACATACATACATACATACACACACACACACACACACACACACATATATATATATATATATATATATATATATATATATATATATATATGTCCTCTGTGTGTGTGTGTGTGTGTGCGTGTGTGTGTGTACCATTTAAAGGTTATAAGTTTGCTGTGGAACATAATCCACAATCAGGAGCCCTGCTTTGTGAGCAAAAAATGGAATCCCATCAGATATGGTCATCCTGCTATGTTAGTTAGGTCTGTGATGAAGTATCTGGTGCTAGCGGCAGCAGTAGGTCTTAGAGAGGACACAGGGTGTAAGGGTAGGAGGGAAATATTTTTGTGTCAGATCAGGCATGATGGGGTTAAGGAACTTCACAGTTAATTGAACATATGTTCGAACTGATTTGTACAAGTGGGATGCCCTACCAAGATAATGGTTGTTATGGAGTGTCTCTGAAGTTCCTAATATTAGATTAGGAGGGGTACATGTGGATGTTGGGTTATTGTTAAGGGGAGGATTATTATTTAGAGATCTGTGTGGATATATATATATATATATATATATATATATATATATATATATATATATATATATATATATATATATATATATGTATAGAGAGAGAGAGAGAGAAAAGGAAGAGCTAGATAGATAAATGGATATATTAAGTGCACCATTAAACTTTGAACTGAGGTTTGACATGGTCACAATTCACAGGAATAATGACCTGAACAAAACTGTTTTTTAAAAAAAGTCTTGTTAAATACTTATATCAGAAAATCAAATAAATTGATTATTTCATTAAACTTCAAACCTGTTGCAGATTTCATTGTTTTACAGGGATCCTTTTAATGGGGAATTTTGAAAAAAAAATGTTACTGGTAACCTGTTCTTGACACCATTGTTAAAGTAAATTACTTGAAAAATCAGATCTGGTATGAATCGGAACAAATAAAAAAAATCACCTAGCACTCCATTCAAAGGATTTAACATTGCAGTTTTGAGTTTATGCAGTTGGTCAAATTGCCTCCACCACCATCAAAAGCCTCCTTAGCCAACCATCTCTATTTTAATAGTTTTGAGGATTATTATTTAGAGATCTGTGTGGATATATATTTATATATATATATATATTTGCTGGCCAGACCAAAACTTTGCTCTAAGAAAAGATGTTGCATGATTCTTCAACCATAAATTGGGGCATTATACTGATGAAACATCAACTGTTGGCTTCCGGTAAAAACGTCTACAGCAGCAAAATTCGCATTTCGTAAGATTTCCACGTATCATGCTTCGTTTGGTTGCCTGTCAACCAACTGAAACGCCATCTTTCAACTATATCCTACAGCCCCGAGAGCATAAGTCCATCATCTCTTCAAGCAGGATTCAAAGAGGTGTTCTTCAGTAATCATGGATTATGTCAGTTATACAGGAGGAAACCTCGGTCCTCAGCGTTGAATATCTGTTCGTCAATCTTCCTGTTTTTATGATCGTTTGCAAATTCCTGTCTGCATTGTTTCTGGAGCATCCCCAGAGCTGAACTCTGTAAAATATTGTTTTGATAAATCCTGACCTTTCAATCAACAGTTTGATGGTCTCGTTGAGGGTTTTGGCTTTGGATTATTTTTGTCTTCGGGCAAAATAAGAACTGAGTGTGATACCGCTCTTGACTCCATGAATTTGTCAAACCAAGCAATTGCACACCGTGATAGTACCTTTTCAAAAATGTTAAGATTTGGTCACTTCTAATCTCCCTCTCTCTCCGTCTCTCTCTCTCTCTCTCTGTCTCTCTCTCTCCGTCTCTTTCTCTCTCTCTCTATCTGTCTTTCTCTCTCTCTCTCTCTCTCTCTCTCTCAGTAGGGTCTTGAGATTCATGTCTGGGAATAATGATAAAGATCCAGCATTTTGGGTCATTTTAAGTGGAAAAAAAATGCAATTTAATTTTTCTTATTTGAAGGGGTCTTATTTGGAAAATTATTGTCGTTAACCTTTTTGTGGGGAAAAAAAAGGAAGTCCTCGAATTTCATTGAGAAACAAGTGTTGGATGTTGGATGAAAGAAAAAAAAATTCGCAGCTACCAAATTTAGAATTATTTGATTAAACATGAATGAGTTTCAAGTCGTTGTTTTCATTTGATCCGCTTCGAAGTTTTCCAAATTTTACACACTTTCATTCAATTTACTCGCTCAATTTACTTTATAAGTTTGCTTAGGAGAGACTATCTATCAATCTGTATATATATATATATATATATATATATATATATATATATATATATATATATATATATATATATATATATATATATATATATATATATATGTATATATATATATATATATATATATCTTTATGTGTACATATTAAAAAAACACTGATGAAACAAGTGATACATGCTATCAAATTGAATGATTATCGAGTAATATGCGTTTAAAACAAATCCAAGAACGAACCAATGTATGAACAGATGGATGAGAAAAATGTTAATAATTGTGCACGATTATATTGAGCATTCTAAAAACCTATTCTTATCTTTATATACAATTTGTGTGTATATTCATGTACCTGTTCAGAAATACGTTAACGTATTAGTTTTTTTCCTTTCAATTGCAGATTAACCTACTTTCCAAATAAATAGTATGATATGAGCTTTATTAATCGTCAAAAGTATTGGCATAGACAATTGGAGAATAACATTGGGAATTCTTAACGCTCATACGTTCTGAGCATCTCTAAATAGTTTGATTAATTTAAGATATTGTTTTCCATAAATCATTTGGAATGTTCATAAACTACTGTGGATTTTGCTATGATGCAACAATTAAAATGTTTGAGTGGACAAAAAATGCTATAGATAGATGTATTGTAAGAATTTTTCTGGATCTGCATAATGACACGTGGATTCGTACTCTGATTTCTATTTTGGTAGGTAACGTCTGTTCGCTCACATATCTTTAAAAACGTGCCTGGCCTCTTTTGCCACTGAATCAAGTGGCGAGGAAAAAAGTATCTCGTAATGTTGCACGTATATCTAGCATTTTCAAGATGTCTAAAGGTAGCATCTCTATAGTTGAATATTTCTGTAACACTCCAAATGTACAAGTGTATCAGATATAGATATGGATCAATAGAAATGTGGATTGAAATAAAACTTTACATGCAAAGAAGAGCAATTTTGCTTGAGATAGAAAATACGTTTTTATCAAGCATTTTTTTTTCTTAGAACAAGTATATCTGTCGACTGATTTGAGAGATGCTTTGAAAAATCTTATAAGAGTATGGATATGGAAGAAAGTTTAAAGAACTTTGAAGAAATTAAGGAATGAATGAGAGGTAGCTACAAACCTTACTTGAGTTAGTATTTTTTTACAAAGTCCACAAGCATGGAACTATTCATTCTAGAGATCATTTAGTTTTGTTATGCTGGCAGTTATACATTATGTCATCTGATGATTTACGCTATATTTGTTCGATAATCTTTTTTTCAGATCATAAATCGAACATATTTTTGATAAAAAATAATTTTCTATGAATCATCTTGATATGAAATTATGCAGAAGATTTCAACTTTACTAATTTTGAATAAGTTCACCGGAACTCACAAAGTTCAGATTATATATACGAACAATATGAACACACAAACGCATATATATATATATATATATTTGTGTGTGTGTGTGTATTCCTAATTCGTATCATGTGTATATACAATATATGTATATACACACAATATATATATATACACATATGTATACATATAAACATACATGTATAAACACATATATATATATATATATATATATATATATATATATATGCGTGTGTATGTACGTATGTATGTACGTATGTATGTATGTATGCATGTATGTATGTACATATTGTAGGTACACATGATACAAATCAGGAATACAATATAATATATTACGATATCCGATGTATGATTGTTTTTTTTCCTCATGTGATTGATACATTCAACGTTAAATGGTCGATATAGAATAGAACTTATATTTTTATGAAAAGATAGATGGTTAGGATCGAAGAAAAATCTCGTAATCTAAAAAAATTGACACCCACCTCAAACGTCCTAAATAGAAATCTAAAATAAACTTATTACTTTTCGATAAGAAGCTCAAACAGGGCAAAAACATAGACGTGTTTGTGCAAAAAATTACTAATTCTTACTATAAGTACTCGAAGTAAACAATTTCAACTGATAAATCATTATGCTAATATCTATAGTTACGTAGCGATCCCCAGGCCTTGCTGACTATTCCACGAATGTTTTTCAGTAATTCCACCCGGAAACAAAGGGCATTATTTTCAATCGAATACGAGTTTTTTGGGGGGATTCTTTTCCCTGAACTATATTTTGTAAAGGCTTAGATAGCATATTCTATATCTACCAAGGTAGGTAGATAAGAAAAAACTTGTTTTTACACGAACATACACACACATGCAAGCACACTGAGTCAGAAGTTCATACCCTTGAGAAGATTTGAAGAGGGCAGGATTTCTCCTACTTGCCGACCCTGTCCCCAGGTTGCAGTTGGGAAAAATTTGAACAATAGCAAAATAGCACTCACAGTCACACACACTCACACATGCACACGTATAAAAACGCACATACAGACACACACATATATATGTACGTATATATTTTGTGTTTATGTGTATTTGTATGTGTCTGCGTGCGTTTATGCTTGTGTACACAATTCTAAAAAAGTTTTCATAAACCAATTTTCGTTTCCAGAAATCTGACGAAATCCGATGCCAGTGAAAGTTGTTCAACCCTTAAATAAAATTTAAAAAAAACGAGATATACTGAATTGCCTCATGAAATTTCACTTTCAATGCTCTAATTTTTTCCGAAACTCTGACACTCTGACACTCACATACGCACATGGACACATGCACACGTGTATATATATATATATATATATGTATATATATATATATATATATATAAATATATATATATATATATATATTTTATATATATATATATATATATATATATATATATATATATATATATATTTTATATATATATATATATATATATATATATATATATATATATATATATATATATATATATATATATAAAGGAGAGAGGAAAAGTGGGAGAGCACTAGTATCCCACACGGTGGTCCAATGATATACAACCATAATTACAAAATATTATTCTTTACTGAATATCCCAGTTATTGTATTTAAAATAATCTCCAAACAGTACAGCTTTTTCTCACTACTCATTTTTCTCTTTTTTCGTCTCATTTCCTCTCACTACTTAATACACATACATACACCAATATATATATATATATATATATATATATATATATATATATATGCGCGCGTGTGTGTGTGTGTGTGTGTATGCGTGCAAGAAACACAACCGATCCGTAAACTTAAACATCCTCTGAAACTATCAATCCACTGACATCTTCAGTTTTCAGATATGCAGCGCTCATTTTAAAGATATTAGTCTAACGTGTCGTAAAAATTATCAGTTAAAAATCAACAACACAACAACAAAACGGCTACGGAAACTTTTCACATGTTGATTGAAATTAATGACAAAAAATTAATCCATCCTTTGGAACTCAGGGGATGATAGACGTTCCCGGGGCCGATGCACGTAAACAACTGAAAAAAATGTCTGCCAAAACCGAACAAATCATGTTTTGCAATCATTTGGATGATTGGTCGTCAATCACTTCAAAAGTTTTCTTTGAACATTCATGAATATCGACTCGCATGAACATGTCTTACAAGATGCACCCAGATTGAATCTTTCCAGGTGTTTATGCTTACCCAGTGATAAATTATAAATACCATCAGTTTCACTCGTCCACACTTTGGTTTGAATTAATTCAGCCCAGTCTCGTCGTTCAAAAACAACAACTTGGCATCAGCAACAATATTTTTTTAAAGTTTATTTTATAACTTGGATAATTAGTAAAATGTAAAACTCGTATTTTTCAACTCAGAGATTATATTTCTCTCAAAAAGAGAGAAGAACATAAAATATGTATCAAAGTAATGGTTAAAGGGAGGGGTTGACTAACACCGCTGCAGAGATATGTTAGGATATTTTCGTGTTTTAAATCAGTTACGGGAGAAACACAAGCTGATCAGAGCTGATATTCAACAAATAGTACAATAATATCAAATTCAGGTTAACATATATTTCACAGGAGATTACATGAATCACATAAACATACTCTAGGAAATAAGTGGCTTAAATGATATTATTTTTGTAAAAAATGACTTTTTTAGTGTTTCAAACTGTAAACATTTCTGATATATATATATATATATGATGGATTAAAGGATTTGGACTTTGAACACTTTTTTGTTTCTGCTCTGTTAGGAGTTTTCAGGCAAATGATCCCCAAATCACTGAAACTATGCTAATATATAATTTTTAAATGGGATAAAACTCAACCCCTGAGTAAAAAGCAACGTAAAGTATTATTCCTCAAGTTAATAGAAAAACACTTTTCCCGAGCAATCTAGAATGTGAAATATTTAACAAGAGCTAACTAAAAAATTGTTATAGTTGTACGGATAATATTCATAAACTCATAACAAAGCACAAGTATAGAATAATGAAAAATAATTCTTGTGGGGTAATGTAATTCAAGTATATCGGAATCATACTAACAGCAACTGAAGCCCTTTGCAAAACAAATGTCTCAGAACGAATATTGTATATCAAGCAGAAATATCAAACGAAAAAGAAATTTTTCAGATGAAATAATGTATAGGAATATATCAACAACTTTCAAATTATGATTAGCTAACCATGTGTTATCTTTCATGGACAAAAATACAAAAAGCTGTATTTTACTTTCAATACGTCACTGGAAACTCACAGAGTGCTCTTTAACAACAGTAAGTTTTTAAAAAATAAAATAAGCACACATATGCCTGAACATTGGAACCCAAGTGTTACCAATGCCTGAATAAGATATTTGAAATCCTCACTTTAACGAATCGAACAGATAAATGGAGTCGTGCTGACATTGCTCAGGAAAAAAAAACATCATAATTCACCACCCTACGTACGGATATACAGGCATTATTATTACCAATTGTAGTAACATAATTGATATCAGCATTAACGTTATTGTTTCATGCCTCCAAACGCTATAAAAACAATGCAAACACCTCATAATTATCCAAGATATGTAGAGATGTACCAAGCTTAGAAAAAAAAATTAACCTAACTACTTAGGCCATGTTAAAGTGAACCCGCTAAGGACCCGGGACTAACAAGTAAATAAGGGGGAAAAAAGTTGTCCATGAAGAAAAAAAAAGACACTCAATAATAATGTCATAAAAAGTATCTAAAATAAATTTAATCATTCACCTGAAGTAGCCTAAACAAGGCAGAAACGTAAACGTGTTTTCGTATCGAATCATATCCGAAGCCCTACTCAGACTTATTTCAATCTTAATACTGAATGTATAAAGGATTTATTGATATAAACCCTTCACACATTCGATATTGTAATTTATTATATTACATCTTATTCCTGATTCTTACCATAAATATCTAGTACTAATCAGGAATAGATATCACCATCATCTTTCACGACTGAGAAAGTTTGATATACTAAATGTTTATCTTTATTGATTCGATTTGTAAAGCACTTTGGCCAATTTTGAATGGAATCATTCTGATAATGAAAAGAATGTTACAGGGAGAAGGATGAAAGCAACTGTCGTCGACACATCCAACAGACATAATTTTCGATATTTTTTTTTTCAAAATTTCACAAAATAAAATTTTCGGATATAGCTATGGACCAATCAATGCAGCAATTTTCGAGGAAAATGATTGATTATTGTTCTTGTTGAATAGGCAGAAGAACTAATGGTCCTGAGCAGTGAAACTGCTCTTGAATGACAGTAATGTGCGTATCATAATTCAACATTCATGGAGAGGGTAGATTAGCAAATACATAAAAAATAACGGGAAAGGTACTGAAATAAAAAAAATGAATATCGAAGTATTCTGTTTGGATATAAAAGGAAAGTACTGGGACATTAAAAACTGTAATGAAATAATAAACAGCCTTAGAATATTGATGATAGAAGAAAAATGACGAAATATATGTAATACCCGGATGAATTTGTAATAGAGTGAACGGGAACAAGGGAGAAAACAGAATAACTGAATTATTGAGAAAGCGATAATTAATGACCATGAGAGTCTATAGAGGAAATGAAAAATACTGTAGCTGGAAGCAAGGGAAACAACTCAAATAATGAAAAATAGTTTTGCCGATGATAAATAAATGAGTTTAAAGAATGAAGGCGTAATTAAGAGAGGCAGACACAGCCTAATCATGTTATGGAAGGGGGATGTGGAGATTTAGAATAGAAAAGGGATGAAGGAATTTTTTCAAAATCTCTTATACGGATATTGTTCAAATTAACAAAATATTTATAAAGTTAGAATGTAATCAGAATCACACACTCACAGATATATGTAGATTAAAGTGGTCTTTATTTTGCAAACTTAAAAAATGAAAGAATTTCATATCAGTCCTAATGAGACGCTAACAAATATTTAAGGTATATTAAAATTGCAACATAGGTGGTCAGAGGGAAATATGCAAATAGGTTGAGGGATGGAATGTCAAGACGATATGGAAAGACTGCTACCCATTACGAAAGAAAACAAACTAAAGATCAGTAATATTGTATATGTCTTATTAGACGGTTGACTAAAAAATTGGTAAAAAAAGAGTGCAGTCAACCTTCACAGTGTATTGATATCCTTGCAAACGTCCTATATAGAGGTTGATGCATATGATTGTGTTCCTGAATTTCAATGGACATCATTTAAAATTCCCTAATTCCCAACTTTTTAGTCATCATTATTCCTTTTATGCTAAGTAAACGTTAAGATTCTCTCTGATACCCTGTTCTGTGAGTGTTAGAAACATCAATGATTGAGGTGCCTTTTTGAAGGAAAAATTTGTTCCGTACTGATCAAACATTGACTCTTAAGCATGATAATGAGTCGGGCATGTTGCTCGACTTAGTATGAAACATTTGTCGGATCTCCTATTCGGTCCATCATCATCATTAAAGTCATCAACCCATTTACGTTGCACATAGAACTTCCCAGAGATTCACCTCACTACTCGACTGTAGTCATTACAGTGCCAATATGTCCAAATTTATTTCAAATGTCTTACCATTTTTTTTTTGTATTATCTTTTGTATTTCATATATTATATACTCGGGCCTTTCGTTATGAGTTTAGATTCTGATATCCCTACAACTTGGTCATTGAATGGATCTAATTGATTTTACTTTAGCACTGACCCCCATTTTCTTGGTTCTTTCTTTTCAATTATATACTGCACTGTCTTCTTATTTATCTGTAGTTTATTGAATAAGATCCTCCCTGGTGAACGCTGTATTATTCTTAGTTTGAGAGCCAATACTTCGGTTAGGTTCCATAGCTCAATCGGAGAATAGAAAATATTCACTATCGTGTCTATGGAGAATTGAAAATAAATACAGAACTTCCTGTCTAAAGAATAGTGAATAATGACGCTTTCGTGAAACTGACGCGATAAAAATACAGAAATAATTCTGAAATGGTGAAGGAATATTCAAAATGGTACAAATGGAGTGACTGTTACTTCAGTTCATAATAACATAGGAGGTATATACAAAGAGGAAAAAATGACCAACTTTATGACGAAAATATATTCAAAAAATCCTCAGATACGATCGCTAAAGGCAGCATGCCAGTCAAAACATCTTGACTTTCAATTCCCGCTGTTATCTCACTCTCAATACAACCAGAAGGCACTTTAAATTTGCTTCCTATTGTACTCTAGGCTGACTTCTCAGGAAAATGTCTCGACCCCAAATTCAATCAGTTTCTTATCTTATTAAATTAATCTGATAAGTTTATATCCTGGCATTTCATTTTATATCTTTATTCTGTGCTTTATTTTTCTACGGAACCCCTGAGAACAGGTGCAGCTGATGCATCATAACAGAGCCAAGATAGCAAGGGACAGTGTTTCTTGGATTGATCTATTGTTGCAAATGAGAGCTGATTGGCTAGGGACGAAGGGGTTTTCTTTGTACATTTATGTATTCGGTGATGGTGAGTGGCAAAAACAGCTTTGCACTTCCTTAAAACATCCCTCTCCTTCTTTATGTAATAACTTTCCCATTTATACCCTCATTTTTTTTTGTATTTCAACATAACTACTGTGTTTTATCTGAATGGACATCCTACGATCGTTTGCAGTTATCAAGCTACTCTCTTTCAACCTGCCAATAATAGTTTTTTTTCTCCTTTTTTCTCAATTCTTGCATATATTTCCTGCTCTGTTGTAATTCCATCCTGTCATTCAACTGTGTTTGCCTCCCTCCTCTGCACCATAAGTTTATTCTCAAATCCAC
Organism: Thysanoteuthis rhombus; assembly: GCA_963457665.1. NCBI lineage: Eukaryota > Metazoa > Mollusca > Cephalopoda > Oegopsida > Thysanoteuthidae > Thysanoteuthis > Thysanoteuthis major. The sequence goes on from OY735211.1 coordinate 17,293,992, forward strand.
CTCCATGCAAATGTTCGTCACCGTATTTTCCCAAGCTTTTCTTGCTCTAGAGTATAAAAAACGACTCTTTCTATCAATTGATATATATAGTTCATAGATGCGAATTTATGTACACGAACTCTAACATCAAATCATCATTTTTTAAAGATAACATAAGATATTTTTTGTATTACCTATTTCCTGGTATTACGGCAATATTTTGCATTACAGATTTTAAACTATTCAAGATTTCAAAGAATATATTTACAATTCGGAGTCAAATATTTACACTAGAACTTGACATGAAATATTATCCGTATAATATTTGATTCACAGGGGAAGGATGTGTTAAATGCATAGATAAGGAGATAGATTTTATTGACAAATAAATATTTGTCGTATGAATAAATGTTTCTTCAAGCTGCATAACTTATCCTCAAATGGTTTTCTCGATCATCGGTCTAAAATCTTTTTTTTTTTTTCAACTGCAATTTTATTATTTTGAACGTATTTCTTTTTAAGGGGAGTTGTTTCACGGTTCACCATTTTTTTGTATGTATTCATAAAATGTTACTCTAGTATTTCTGTTTTGGAATAACTCAACAAAAATACGAATCTCATTAAGAAAAATATCAATCAGAGTCAAAACATCGCTACTCTTAGTCAAGCAGGAAAGTTTTATCTGCATATTCAGAAATTTAATGTTTGATGATTACTATATTCCATTGTCTGAGAGAACTGGCCACATATCCACGATTCTGCAGCATTGAAAATCTTTTCTAGAAGACTTAAAGTTACAAGATGACGACCTGATAAAAGAATGACTATTCTCGAATATCATGATAAGACTTCAACAAGAACTTTACACAATTTTCAAAAGGCTGAAAAAAACTGGGCTTCCGTCTAGACGATGTGTAAAAGAAAATTGCTCTTCCCAATGAATGCATCTGATTCAAATTCGTCTCTTTATGGCTATTATGATACAAAGAGGTTTAAGTTGAGCTAACTACAGAATCTCCTGAAACCAGTCTTCATAAGTTGGGGGGTGGAATTTGATGCAGTTTCCTGTCTACCACGGTAAAATTTAAAGTAAGTGAAACCATGTAATGGGAGTATTTTCTACATCAACTTTTGTCCGTGATTTTTTAGACTGATCAGTTGCTACATCTAAATCTAAATAGGACCATATATGAGTATTCTAAGTCCTGATTGGTTTGGGAAAATCAAAAGCAGGCTGATTTGAACAGATCAAAACAGTGAACAAATATCAGACAGCTAATTAAACCAAGAGAAACAAAGGAGAAGCTATTGCATACTAAAACACACTCTTAAAATAAGCAATGCATGCCCTACTGACGAACTTTGTCAAGTATTTTAACTATAATTGTCTGAGTAAAAGCGTAATTAGAAGAAAAAATTATTGAAAAAAATGCTGGATTTATTTCTTTTGCATATGAGTGTATAGTTGGTGATGGAATGAGCGTTCTATAACGACACGGCATCTGCATTGTAGCGATCATTGGGAAGCTACTCTTGAAGACATTGAAGTGATTTAATGCACCCAGAGTGCAAATTGAATCTATCATGTATAGCTCTCTATTTTTTTCTTTTGGAGTTTGAGTGGGTTGAGGGGTTTTCCTGTGGTGACCTTGTCGTAATAATCCACCCGAAGAAGATTGCATTCTGCCGTTGAGGAAATACGATGTTCATGATGGTTTATTCATTTATCTCTTGGGATGAACCCTCTTCTTAGCAGTTAACATTACAGTTTTGAAAAAAAGCAGGGAATTATATTCTCGCAGTTATTTCGGTCCATTTAATTGTAATGTAAATAATTGGTACTATTTATAGCATTATTGAATCAAGTCAGTTCTATGTTTGTATCTAGTGATGTCATATATCTGTTGTAAATATATAATTTATTTTAAATGGATTACTTTGAATCGCATGAAGATCGATAATTTTCTAACCATATTGAAATAGACTCATATGTATACGAAATTATAACTATTGAATATCATTGTGTGTAAGCTTTTCTTCTCCGTCAAAATTTATTACGAAAAAAAAAAAGTGGTGATACCAATAAGTAAATTTGATTGTTCTGAGAAGTTACATTGAAAAAAATATGATTTTCTCACCAAAAGGTGAATTGTCAGTGACTAGAATCATGATATTTTCAGCATAATTTTCAAATTGAGACTTACAGTGGCAAATGTATAAATTGTTTATATGGTTTGTACGGGAGCTATCTTTTGAAAAACAGGACTGAACATGTCTGTCAAAGTAAAAGCATGGCTACAGTAGCCCAGAAACCCCCGAATACATACTTGAGAATACTAAAAAATATATATTCGTTCTTATATGTATGCCTGTATTGATGTATGGATGGGTGAACAAGTTTACTAAAAAATACAAATATGTCATCCACAGACAGCTATTTCGTGGCAGCACAACTCGATATCCCTTCAATTGCCGCTTGGTAGGGTCGAAGCCCTCTCTCTCTTTAGGAAGAAGTTGTATGTTCTCAGGAAATCCGTCTTTCCATTCACACACACACACACACACATATATGTGTGTGTGTATATATATATATATATATATATATATATACACACACAAACACATATATGTATATATATATATATATATATATATATATATATATATATATATATATATATATATATATATATGTATATATTGAGATTTTCAATGGATTCTATGATATCCCTGACTCCTGTCTTCTTCTAGATGTACTGTGCTATCTTGTAGTCTTTCCATATGAGGCCCAACATAACTGCTTCATGCGCATGTTGCATGGTTCTCAATTTGCAGAAAATAACCAATGCTTTTAAATGATGATGAATTAGTATATATATGAACCTCTACTTGATGTGGCTTGAAAGTTATTGATCGTCATCCAATATATTCATATATATATATATATATATATATATATATATATATATATATATATGATTTAATCGACATATTTACTCATGCATATATTCCCCATCAACCAGGTTGCTCTATTCTTATGTAGGAGGAGCTTTGCAAGAATGAATGAAACGAATGAGTTACCTCACTTAAAGAGTGCTCAACCCTAAGAAAGGGAGTGTTATACATACATACATATATATATATATATATATATATATATATATATATATATATATACATACATACATACATTCATGTGTGTTTGTGTTTGAGTGTTTATGTTCCTGCCCCGTTTGGGTTTCATCAGGTGAATAATTCGCATTGTTTCACATCCCATGTATAGGACGTCATGAAGTATGTGTATATTTCTGGGTTGAAGGATTTTTGTCCCATCCTATGTATATATCTATCATTTTTCTTTTTCTCTTTAGCCTGCTCAGTTGTTGTTACTGTTATTAAGTGAATCTTTTTCACATAGAGGAGAGACTCCACTGTCTGAAGGTTATGAATTATAAATTAGCAGGAGGTACTGTAGGCATTTTTCTTATCAGTATGTTGTTGAAACATCATCTCAGTGTGACGTTTCATCTCTGACAGTATTTTATTCTTACTTAAATCTGTTTCCCAGTGTTTGGGGTTCACTTTTACGTGACCTTCTGTGTTAATTTAATTATTCTAGGTTTTGTATGTTTTACTACATCTAAGATATGAGAAAGGTTATCATGTTGTTCTTAAAGTGTCTGGAGGTATAAAATAATGATTAAGTTGATGTTATTTGTAATGCTGCAACTATTACTATTAATAATAACGAGGGAAATAAGATATCTATGGTGGTTATCTTTTGTATTGGCATCAGTTAGTCTCTCCGACTGTAGCGTACTGTATTTGCATTACCTTCACTGAACAATGATATATGGTTGGTTAATCTTAGTTTGAAG
>OY735211.1:17300348-17310348 GCA_963457665.1 Thysanoteuthis rhombus
TGCACCGAAATATCTTGCTTGCAGTTTATATTATAGGCTGCTGAGGTCAACCTCCCCATGTGTTACCAAAGTCCTCCGAATAAAAAAATGGAACATATATTTGCATATAAACATCGATTCTTTCTAGACGCCTGGCGCTCTACAGATAAGCACGTAAAAACAAAACAAATAACATTTGATTTGCTAAGAGCCTTATCTTGAGTACTGAGCTGCAAATGTCTATAAAGTCCTCTTAAACAAAGACCTTTAATCGCCACAGTATTAAGTTCAGAATATACAAATATTAACGCTTCTTCACTTTGCAGATAGGTATGTTTATGTGTTCATTATCATTTGTGAATAAGCGTCAATTCATGGGACTGTCCGTTGCTGTCCTGTAAATCTGAAAATAAAACAAAAACCACTATTTTCAGGGAAGAACACGTTTAATGTTGGATTAAGACTAAAAATGTGTGGTAAAAGCGACGGTGCACCCTTCAGATCCCCTACAAACGTATCATTGCAGTTTGAAAGTTTGTTTTATTGCTTGTTTTCCTATTGATTTTATTAATATGACCTTTTCAGAGAAATGTATTGCACTGAACCGATTTTTTACGAGCAAAATAGTTACATTAATGTTGCCTTATCGTCAATAAAGTTGTTTTTTTTTTAATTTTTGTAGTTTCTATAGTGCAGCATTGATATTTTCTCTTGGATATTTTACCACGCTTACAAATCACGGAGTTGATTTTTAGTAGAACATTAGCTATTTGAAACCGTCAACGAAAACAGTGGCCAAAATGTCAAAATAAGTTTCTTCGGTTTTCAAGTTGGTCTAGCTATGTATTTACGTATTTATCACGTGCACAGGTCGAGAGGCTGTTTTTTTTTTCGATAATCTTTCATCTGTTTTGTGTTTTTTTCACACACCCTAAATAAAACTCCAGAAGGTTATTGAATTTATTAAGTAGTTCTACGCCGAATCGAACTCTCCGTTTGTTTCAAACAAAAATCATGTTTGTTTGTCGTTTTTTTCCCTCGTTTTCTTTTTTTTTTTCAACTTAATTTATTACCCGACAAGTGGCAAGGGAAGTTCTCCGTCCATTGTTGCCCCTTTCTTTCAAAATTTTAGTTGATCAACCCCAACAGAGCATGATGTTAACAGACGTCGGACACGTGACGGTTTCTATTGAATAACCATCCATACCTTCTTTTTTTAATAGTTTTCAAATCCTTTACATGATATAATGTCAATTAATATATTCTTTTCACAAGAAATTCTAATAATCCAGATCTGTCCCCTTAAAGTAAACCTGACATTGGCTCACTATGACCGTTGAGTAAGCACCCTGGACCAGAAGTACCCCACAGCGACAGGTTATGTTAGTCAATCAATAGAAACTGTCACGTGAAAAACGTCTTTTGATAGGACGCTGTGTTTGGGGCAATCAATTAAAAGTTTGAAAAAGGCATGATATAAGGATAAATCATTTCATACGTCTTTTGCTTGATGATGATCAATAAGACGAGTCTAAAATTCAACGAAGCAAGCGTGCATGCCACTCGACACACACAAGACCGATTTAGCACAAACTTACCATGAAATTGATCCCCCTGTCTGAAGAAGTAAAAGGGCCTGTTAAAAAACAGAAAAAATCAGATTTTTTAGTACATGATAAGGACTAGATGTTAAAATGTTCAGCCCTCTAGCTCAAATGAGTCGCCTGTACGTTGAAAACTAAAACATGTGTAAACAGTTTTGGTAACGTTTTTTAGTTAACAGTTATTTGTAAGGGACACACGTTCAATATCCTAACCCAGGTGCATTCCATTACTTCCAATCAATACTGATAATTTGAAGATAGCAAATTGACAATTTTGAAGTTTCGATGAAAAAGTAATCCCATCAAATTGAAAGAAATACAAGTTTGAGAATCATCATCATACTTGAAAATGTTTTGTTTTGAAGTATAATAAAATCAATGAAAACTACATCAAGTGATATATGTGTGAAATGCAAGATGGCCGAATATTTCCCAACAACAACTCCTGAAAACACCTGGTCTAAAGATGACTTGATGATCTATTCGTCACACGTAAGGTTTCTGCTGCCTGTGGCTGTATATTCAATGCCAAGAATTCTCTTGAAACTTTGAAAAGTTTCTCCTTCTGTATAAATGCTGTCTTTCACATTGCTGTGGATTCAATAGTCTTAAATATAATTCAGTTCTTTTATTCTACTCTAGTAAGAAGAGTTGTAGGAATATTTCAAGTAGCTCGAAATTCGTGCATTCCTAAGGCAGGATTTTAATCCACAATCATCCTTTTCTCTACTCTCTCAGAAATCTCATTCGATGATTCTTCAAAATAGCTACGTTCTTATGACCCCATCGTGTATCTCGGAAGCAAAACAAGATATGCGATGAAAAAATGAGGAAGTACATGATAGAAGATGTAACATAGTACAAATAAAGAGAAATACGAGGAATAAGAAAAGATGAATCCATTTTTCAGGGAGGAAGTAGCTAAAGCCACATAGGTGACACTATGTCTTGGAATGAAGATTCACCGCTTAGGCATATGAAAAAGAAGAACAGGTAACTCATTATCATTTTGGAAACTGTTTCCAAAAGAATGTTGCCAGTTTTGGTGCTTCTTGCGCTAACTTGGGTGCGTTTCTTGCTTTGACAGCGCAAAAAAGTGCCAAATTGGCAACATTTTTGAAGAAACATTTTTGCAATCATCCAATAGGTTTTTCGCAATTTTAACGTGTTTTGGTGTTTTTTGGCATTTTTGTCGTTATTTGACTGTTCAACAATTTTTCAACTTTTTTCTTTTTGGCTGTCAGTAACACGATTTTTTTTTTGAATGACAACAGTTTTGGACTGACGGGTATCATTGCAAAACATGCTTCGGTTAAAGTCATTATTGTCTTGCAAGTGGTTTACAAGCGTCCTGAAATGATAATCGTGTCTGTGATTTTGTAACATTACTTTCTGAACTTGATTAGTTCATCTCGCCATCTCATTTTCCAAAGGTCACGATTTTGCATGTGATCTCAAGATATCCACGTTGTCAGAAGCAATGTCGAGCAATTTCTGACATTGATGCTGCATAACCAGCCCATTGCAACTTGATCTAAGGTTTCTACGTTATTTTTCTCTGATATACTGTCTTTTGATCGCTCAATGTGATGTTGAGCATGTTTTTTTCATGTGCACGTTGCATTGTTCCAGGGTTTCAGCTATATGAAGGATTATCTGGAGGATGCCATGGATGTATATCCTTATTTGTTTGATTGAAATGATTCTTTTGTTATTAAAGGTTGTTTTTGCACTACCGAACACTTGCCATCTTGGAGAGGTTGTTCATTTTATCCTTCATGTACGATGACAAATCTTTGTTTTAGGTGGATGATGTGGTTTATGCCCTCCAGCTGTTGGTTTGATAATTGCTCATTGTTGGTTCATCATCAATAAGTTGGCTCTATATGTTCATTTGAAAAAATCAACTTTTTCGTCTGGATCATCAAGCATTATTGTAATATCCCTTTTTCCAGCTCAATCCTGAATAAGGAGCTGCTGTGAGGATATGAATATTTAAATAATCTGGTGAGTCAATGACCCTGGGATCTTCCAATGAGTCAAAGGTCTTCTTAAAGTCCATAAAAACAACAAAGAGGGGCAATTTATATATTGCTGCTTTCACTTCTAGTAAATTCACTGGATCAGCTATAGTCAATGGTCAATAGGCTTCTTCTAAGGCCAGGTTGTCCTTGTTGGGTTTAAAGCTACGTTTAAATGATTTTATTTGAAATATCTTTAGTGAGTGGTTTCTTGATGTATTTGAGTTGGTTTATTGGCCAGTATTTGTTGAAGTCATTATGACTGGAGACCCCCAATCTTCTAAGACTTATTTTGAGACATAAATTAAAGATAATCGCTAGTTTCCTATTGATAACTTTACAAGTTCAGTCGATTTTTATCTTATCTAGTCCAAGATACTCTCTCTTTTTTTGTTTGTTTGGTGGTTTGTTTAACCTCCAATGGCGTTGGTACTCGTATTCGAAACATAGAAAGAAATTGGTTGACTGTGAAATGCGAGTGTTGACCTATAATGCATTTAGATTTATACGTATATATATATATATATATATATATATGTGTGTGTGTGTGTGTGTGTAGGTGTATATATATATATATATATATATATATATACATATATATATACATATATATATATATGTATATATATATATATATATATATATATATATATATATGTATATATATATATATATATATATATATATATATATATATATATATATATATGTATATATATATATATATATATATATAAGTTGCAAAATCGGAATTGGTAATATTTTTAAAAGTATCCTGTGGAATATCAATCAGAAAATTCAAGCCAAAAAACAAACAGCTTCTATTTGCTCATGGGCTTCTTTGATTCAACACAATTTTTGTCTGTACATACTTTATATCTTTGATGGCTTATTTCTTTTTGAACAAGTAGGGCTATATCAGTACGATGGACCAATATTTATAAGAGCTACTAATGACCCCCCCCCCCAAAACCATCTAAATTAGCAAGGGATAGCATCAACATTCAGATAGTTTACACATCAAATTTGTATGAATAAAATATCCAATCACAAACACTTGGTTGAATAAGTCACCTGTACAATCTTTAAAAATTTAATTCAAAATTATTATATTTAACGAGGTCAAAAATATCTATGACAATGCATTGAAAATAGTGGTTTTTATACCTCTATAAATTCGACGAATGACGATGACAATGGGACAAAATAAAGATAGAAATCTTGCCGTTTAATCAACCTTTTTGGAAATTTGCTTAATGTAATATTTTCAAGTTATCTTATGATTTAATTGATTAAGATTACCCGACGGATAATTCTTCACATAATATATCTTTCTAACAAAAACATGGTATTAGTCAGTTACAGCTGAATAAATAACATTGAAAAATTATTTAGTAATCGCAATGAAAAAAATGAAAAAAATGCAACACAAATCAATAAGCAATGGCGAAATGCAGAAACAACGATAAATGCTCTTTAAAAAACGAATGTTGAATAAAAAAACTTAAAAGTCTAGCAACTGTGTCGTGTAAAGAAGATCCAAAAGTAAACAAAGATCTATATTGGGGCATCTATGGCAGATTGGGAATCCTGATTTTATTATCAGGAGAATTCATTCCCACAATTAAAACTTATGTATAGAACTGCCTCATCAAAATATGTTTGGTCTTTGAATGATGAAAGATTGAATTGAATATGAAGCCAGCAAGCAACTTTGATGAAGAACCTGTTTAAAATAAATAATCAGGATTTAAGAAATAAATCAAATTTATTGAATCAAGACAGGGGACGTTTTAGCTAATTGTTTCCACTAAAAAAAGTTCATACTAAGCTCAAATCAGGAAATATTAATCAAATCAAGTATCAGTAATATATTTCTACTATGATCGTTTATGTATTTTGAGTTTTACGCGGTTTGTAAATTCATGATTACAAACATTACGAATAATGTAATTTTAGTTTTTAAATCAAAGAATAAATCATTAACTAAATCACCCCAAGAGAATGCTCAAATAAAACTCAATGTTGAAAATAACTATCGAAGTAATAATGAATAATGGATAGATTTCCTAAAAACAAATCAACAAACTGTTGTGTGAGAACTTCTACGCCAAAAAGGTCAACATCCTTTACCACAAATATAAATGTAGATGATATTAGTCAATTCAATGAATTATATAATGATTAAAACGTGTGTATTCGATAATGTTATGTATAATGTAATAAGAAGGGTATATGAATTAAGTATATTATTTATAACCATCTTTTCTATGTGAAAAATAATAACATTTCAAAGATGAAATTAAAATAACCACATTCAGCAACATATTCAGGAGTTCTAGTTGGTTTTTATGTAGAAAAAGCGAGTTAAAAATTTTTATAGTTAAAAAAGACCTGCCACAATCTTTGATATTATATTTTGACTATTCAGCAATGACCAACACGAATAGACGGATCGGGATCGAAAGTAGAAGAGAGTAATCGTTAAGCCAACGCAAAAAAAGAACAAAAAATAATTGGTGATTTTATAAAGAGAGTCGTACATACCATTATTATTTACCACGATCGAGATAGTACAGACATCGGTTTCAAAAATATTATACCATCGTTTCGCACGGTTTCAGTCAATTCCAGCTAATTTAAACAGTTGTTAGTGACAATGCAGCACCTCAGCGTGAAATCTGACATCATCATCATCAGTCTTTTAACGTCCTTTGTTGGATATAGACCTTCCCTAGAATTTGTCACACTTCTCTATCATGGGCGTTGAAGAGCCAGTACTTCCTGCACTTGTCTAACTCGTCTCGCCATCTAATATTCTGCCGGCCTCGGTTGCGCATGTGATCTCGGGGGATCCATGTTGTGAGTCGTGATATCCATCGGTTGTCTGCCATTCTTGCAACATGGACAGCCAACCACCATTTGAGATTTCTAATGGATTCTATGATGTCCCTGACTCTTGTCTTTTCTCAGATGTACTGTGCTGTCTTGGGGTCTCTCCAAGTGAGGCCCAGCATAATTCTTTCATGTGCACGTTGCATGGTTCTCAATTTACTGGTTTGTCTCTTTGTTAGGTTCCATGTTTCAGCTCCATAAGTGAGTATTTCGAGGATGCATTGGTCATACACCTTTTTCTTTAGGATTACTGGGAACTTCTCATTTTTTAAGGTTGAGTTAGCTCAGTCAAGGGCTTACCATCCTAGTGTGATTCTTTGCTTGATTTTTTCTTCTTTTGAGGGTTTTCATGGAGATTCGTTTTCTAAGTACATGTGGTGGTCTACTTCCTCTAGTCCTGTGTCTTCAATTTTGATCTTAGTGTTTTTATCACCGATGTGGTTGTTGCACATGATCTTCGTCTTACTGAAGTTCATGTGTAGGCTGACTTTCTTGTTCTCTTCATTTAGGTCATCTGTCATTAGTTGGAGGTCGTGTAAGTTTTCTGCGAAAAGGGCAATCTGAGTTTGCTCAGATATTCGCCGTCAATTTTAATTCCTTTATTCTCCCAGTCTAGACTTCTGAAGATCATCTCGAAGCAGGCTGTGAAGAGTTTAGGTGAGCTGGTATTACCTTGTCTTACACTTTTCTGGAGCTGAAAGGGATCCGAGTCTTTATGTAACCTGATAAAGGAGCTGCTGTGATTGTATATATGTTTCAACACATCAACATATACTGGTTCGACACCTTGTCGAGTGATGGCCTCCATGACCTTAGGGATTTCCACTGAGTCGAACGCTTTTTTGAAGTTGATAAATGCTACGGCGAGTGGTAGTTTATATTCAGCTGCTTTTTCTTTCGGCTGATTTATCGAATACAGGTGCTCAATGGTCGAGTAGCTTCTTCTAAAGCCAGCTTGTTCACGTTTCTGGTTTTCATCGAGTGTTTTTGTGATTCGGTTGGTGATGATTTTTGTGAAAAGTTTATATAGTTTAGTACGCTTATAGGCCTATAGTTGTTGTGGTCTTTCGGGTTTTCTCTTTCTATATAAAAGAATTATGATAGCAGTCTCCCAATCCTCTGGGACTTTACTGTGTTTTGGACACGAGTTGAACAAGACGGTCAGTTTCCTAGAGATGATTTTACCTGCTTATCGGAGTAGGTTGATGGTGAAAATCTAACATAGGTAAGTATTTTTACGACAAAATTATCCAAAAATGTTATTCCAACATCGGGGTCGCTATATGATATTTCGGGACGTGTCAAACAATTTTCTAAGAAGTTTGCCCTACTATTTCATCAAAGGATGCATTCATTTTTTATTGGTGTACATCTTTGATTTGCCGAATTACAGGCTATTTTGGGTTTATTATTTTTTGTAATAACGGCAGGTTCACATGAAAAATACCTGAAGGTTCCATATGCGGATTGATAAGCTTATATACCCTCAGGTTTTGGGCCAGGCGATCTTGGATCTTCTCATTCAGTTCAAGGCAGATCGATGTTGCTGACTGTTTAACTTTTCTTTTCAGACTCGACAAGATGAAAGATTGTCAAGTACCCAACACCCCAGAAAGTTACCAAATCTTTTTTCATGTGTGGCTGGCCTTTACGTTTGATAATCTCTCATCGATAAGGAATATAAATACTGGTATAAATACTTCATTGACATCAATCTATAGATAAAATACCAGACCGTCTGTACGGCTGTGGTATTTATTTAATGTTTTGTTGATATAATTGGCAATTTGAGCAGCAGGTTGAACATCATTGGTTTGAATTTGAAATCATAATTAAAAATCAATCCAAGATGTTGGGAAGAAATTATTATTTTTGAGGGATCATGGATATCTAAAATGACGCAATATATATATATATATATATATATATATATATATATATATATATATATATATATATATGCTTTTGTTTCATGGTTGGCCATTGCTTTTTGTATGTTATCTTTTATTTAATAGAGATATGTGTCTATTCTGGTTATTAATTACAAAGGAAAGGGGTATGGTATGGTTATTTCTATAATCAGTATTAGGTTCATCGATCAGTTTTGGGGGCTTATGTGCCTATTATCTCAGTATTTCATCCCACAACAAAACTGTTCCAAAACGTTTGAGTCACATTTTGTATTACCTTAGTTTTTGATCTCATTTTATTGGGTGTGTTCTGTTTCACTATGTCTAAGATGATTATATTGATTAGATGTTTTTTTTTATTAAGTGGCTATGTGAATAAGATATGGTGATTATTTTCGTACAATTATACGTGGGTTTTTGAGTTATGTTTGTAAATAGACATTCTGAGCTTTGCCGGCATTTGACATTATTGTAGTTTTCAATAAAAATAACTTATTTTTATTTTTACTTCTATTGGAACAAATGGTGATTCCAATGTTTTCAGTGGAGCATAGCTGGTGTTTGGTTTCAATATTTTGGCATATGTTCGTTTGTTTTAATGTTTTCAATTTTACTACAGGTTTGAGATTGTTCTCAACCGGTTTCCAAGAACATGTTGACAGTGATGCACTATTTTTATATTTTTAGTTTATATGACGTGATATATGGTTGGTTAATATTAGTTTATAGGGTATTTTCGGTATTCCTAGATTATACTTCACTACTAAGGGTCTCTTGGGTTGATATTCAAGCTTGGTATGATATTCACTTTGTGACATTTGTTTTGCACAGGACATCTGTTTTTGCTTGTATGATTGAAATCTGTTTTATATATGCTCTCTATGCTCGTATCATTCCTAATTGTTCTATTGCTACGTTTTGTTATGAGTTATTTGAAATTTTATGTACACCTGTAGCTAATTATAAGTTTGTTCTCGATAAGTATTTTACTCCATGGGTTGCTTAGGGGAAGTGCTTTTACTTGGATTGATGTTTTTTTCTGTGTTAGTCTCAACTTGTAGGCGGGTTGGTAGAGCATACCAAATAATTTTTCACCTCAAGTTTTTTTTTGTATGTTGCTTATTTCTTTATTAGAAAAACTTTTTTGTGGCTTCTGTATGGTTATTTCTAACATTCTTGAAGATCATTTCATTTGAGGGATTGAATATTAGTCTAGCCTATATCGTTAAAGGGATTTTTTGATATTGTGTTTGGTTGATTGCAACTCATATTGATATACATCTAATCATAATTGTTTTTCTATTTGTATTATTACTTGGATCAGAATTTACGTGGGGAATGTAGAATCTCAATGTTGGCCTATATTCGACTTTAAAGTTCTGTTTTCCCTCGTTTCTTTCACGATGTATATTTTTTCATTTTTCACATTTTAACGCATCCTATTTTTTGCAATTCGTTGGCCATCATCCCTATACAGTCCAATATCTAAAAGTATTAGTTTGTTGATGATGTTTTATGAGATAAAAAAAAATATTTTTGTTCAGAACTTCGAAACTGATAACGTTGTTTTTTTTTTTTAGTTCATTGATTT
>OY735211.1:17312848-17320348 GCA_963457665.1 Thysanoteuthis rhombus
GTTCAAATTAGTATCTGAGTGGGCCACGTTGGTGCCTGAAATAGTTATATAAACTTCATTCAAATAGTCTCCTAGTTTGGTTGGAGTTCTGAAGAACGGGTGACCAACAATAAATTGCAAATTGTTTCGCTGATTATTTCAAGTTTTCACTCAAAACAATTTATTTTTTGTCATTGTCTCTCCAATTTGAACTAATTTCTTGGTGCTTCCAGTAAAGGAGCATTATGTAATCATTGCAGTGTTCTATGATAAGGATGATATTTTATGAGTATGCTCTCCCGTTTCCTTTTACATGCTCGTTCTATCTAAATTACCAAAAAAACTTGGTCTGTGTCTGGTCAGATTAAAAAATAGGGAGCCAGAAACATTTTTTCTGGATGACATTTGTTATCTTCAAACAAGCATCTATATGTTCCTTCCTTAATAGTCGTGCCTTTCAAAGACGGTACACTTTCGTGAGAACCCCATTGAGAGTTTAATCAACTAAGAAGTGTAGACTCCTGTTCCTGACAAAGAGGCATCTATTGTACAATTTTCTCTCATTATCAACCATTCACCCCAATCTGGAGATAAACTCTTCCTGTCGTGTCAAATTTAGTCCTCCAATGAACCATTATCCCGCTATTAAAATTATGTATAAATGCTTAGATACCGTTGTAACTCCAACTGGAACTAATTATCTAGTTCTGTACGTCAGATATGTGTCCATGACTTTTAATCATGATCTCGGAGTCAGGAGAGCTGCTGAGCTGAGGAGTCCAGCATGAAAATTGCGTAGCAGATGTCATGCTAGTCTTGTCAGGTGTTGTTTTGCTGCTCTGAAACATCTCGTGGATGATGTAACTTCTATCATATAAAACGTTCTTTTTTTTTCAATAATTCTCACGTGAAGATAACTAAAACTCCTGCTGAAATGTGATATCTACGTAGTTATCTCCCTTTGTATATCGACTTTTTGCCCAATACACCTATTTTATATTACCCAGAAAAATACCTCTTGCTGAATAGCATTTGTTTAACTCCTTATAGATCCAGTACAGATAAACAGAATCAGAATGTTAGTATCTGATTGACTGACTTATGGGAATCTTATCATTAATACATGTGTCAGTGCGAGCAGAGGCCTCAAATTATTTACTCTTTTACTCTTATGATTGTTTAGTACGCATGACCAATTTACGATAAGGTATTTTCTTGAAGGTGCCTGGCAATCAGGCAAACGAACATGAATATGGACATATGTAGATAAAAAGCTAGTTTAAATATATATATATATTAAACCAATAGTGTCGTAAGTAAATGATCTTCACTTGATAAAAGGCACTTCAAAAGTCATCCTGACCTATCAATAACTGTTTGGTTTTCATCGTTTACTGCTTGCTACTGGTCAATATCCCCATGACTGATTATAAGTTTGCTATCGTGTGCAAATTACAGCATAGTGATATTTTTAATCATGTACAGGTCTAACCCTAGAATATAACCAGATTACATAACCCAGACTTATAGACAAGAACATGCCATATTGTGAGCGAATACTTTATAGTTGCTTAGGTAAACCCCTAACAGATTTGATGAACAAAAATTAAATCGAGTGTAAATAAAAGTATATTTCGTTGTTTATCACATCCGTCTTGTTCGAAAATCTATCTTGGTGGCAATGTAAGATTGAAAGAAAGGATTGGGGTGTCCATACAAAAGTTGAAACATATAATCAATTTTCAACCGGTTATCTTGTTACATCTATCATGAGTGGATTATATAAATGACACTGCACTCAAAACGATTGTAGACATTGTCATTTATTATGTTTTATTCAATTTTTCAGGTGTCTTCACAAATGGGGTTCTCTACTTAAGATCAACTCCACTACATAAACAACTATGCCATACTGCTTTACTGAAGAACAAGTCTGGTGCTGTATTTTTTAGAAGAAATCCAAACCTTATTTATGTTAAGAAAATAGGAGCAAGTGTTTTACAAATATTTTGATGGATATATCAATGAGAATTCATCTTTATCCGTAAGTTATCAGTAAAAATTCATTCGATGATGGTTTTTTAAGTATAATGTAGCATTTGATAGTTTTTAATGCTGGGCTGAACAATACTTACATGACATTTTATGATCAGAAAACCTGCAGGCATATACACACATATAATTACAAATACATACTTTTCCACATTTACATACGCATGTGCATATGAGCACATAGAGAAACACACTCACTTATATATATGTATGTATGCATATCTATCTATCTATCTATCTATCTATCTATCTATCTATCTATATATATATATATATATATATATATATATATATATATATATATATATATATATATATATATATATATATGTATGTATATATATATATATATATATATAAGTACTTTCTCGATACTTCATGAAGGAGATATTGATGTCTCACCAATTTAAAACCGTGATGCTAAGTGAAGAAACTCTCCACAGTGGATTTCCTGAATTCGGAGAAGAAATGTTAGTATAAGGGAAGAAATTCTGAATAGAAACAATGATAGAGTAAAATAATAAAATGGATTCTACAGTGAAGAAGAAACAAGTTGTGTCGACATACTTGGGGCACTAGCAATGGTTTGTTATATCCGTCGTATACGAAAAAGGAACACCTAATGCGTCAGTTTACATAAATAAGGATACGAAAACCTTTTTTTGTATGTCATGTGCCTTTATTCTGTCTGCAACACTTCAAATTGTCCAAGTTTCAAAGTGAGCAACAAAAATATTCGACTGTGATTGTATTGAAGATAATTTTCTTTTTATCAATATTAAACGGAAGTCAGAATACATCTAATAAGATACAGTGCAATGAGGCCGAGTTGAAGAATAAATGGTTGGGAAGATTTTTTCTGTTAGTTTTTTTAATACATTTTAAAACAACCTCAACTTTCATTAAAACTCTATTTTTCTTCATTATTCTTCAGACGCAGTCGAAGAAGTAATTACTGATTATCTATCTATCTACCAATCCATCTATCTATCTATCTATCTATCTATCTATATATCTATCTATCCATCAATCCATCTATGTAATTTTTCCCCTTCTTCCCTTTCTCTCTCTCTCTCTTGCTCTTTGTATGTATATATATATATATATATATATATATATATATATATATATATATATATATATATATATATATATATATATACATGTATATATATACATATATATATACATATATATATATATATATATATGTGTGTGTGTGTATATATACATATATATATATATATATATATATATATATATTTATATATATATATACAATCAATGGGACGAAGCTGAATATCAAACTCTAATCTTAAGGGAATGTTCAATCCACACTGTTGCAGGGTCATGTTCTTATATATTTTTTTGCCCAAAACAGTTCTTCCTTTATTATTCTAAAGACGCATTCGAACAAATCGAGTTACACTGGAAATGCATTCAAAATATTTGCAAAACCATAGCAAAATTATTTGTATTCAGGTAGTTTTAAATATTACAGACTTTGGGAAGTGCAGCCAGTTTGGAGTTATAAATAACAAGTCTGCAGAAACGTTTGAATTGGGCACTATACTTTGAAATACAAACCGTGTGTTTGTTTAATTCACAAAGAAAAGGAGAGGTAAATGCTCAAAATTACCTTCCACATCAAAAAAATGTTTTTTTTCACAATCAAACAAGAGATAAGTGAAAGCCCAGTTGGGAAGCTGCTGATTGGGATGAGTCCCTAAACCAAAGGAATTGAATTGCAAAGAAACGTGAAATACAGGTTTATCGGACTATTATTGGGCAGAATAAACAAGATTCCAAAACACACATTGCCTATTTCATATTGGGAACTGAAAGAAAAAAACACATTCCCAATGCCTCGTTTCAAATCGTTTTTTTTTTTGTATGAAACCTGTTAAACACACCAATATATATATATAAATATATATATATATATATATATATATATATATATATATGTGTGTGTGTGTGTGTGTGTGTGTGTGTGTATGTGTGTGTGTGTGTGTGTAGACTTGTGAACTGACCTTGGTACCCTTGTAAAGCCTTTTTTTAATAGATTTTTCATCATTTCCTCGGGAAGAAACTTTTTTGAACCTCTTTGATGTGACAGATTTCTTTAAGATCTTCCAAAATCTTAATGATCCAGTGAAAATAACATTATATTATCAAAAAACAAGTTGTTCTTAGATCTTTTTCCACTTTACCTTAATTTTTTCTTTTGGGCAACACCATTGATGTCATAAGTACCTTTTGTTCGAACCATATCTGTATCACTCGATAGAATTGTTTTAAATGATTTGTGAAATTTATCATTGACTGTGTTGACGAGTCTAAATCATTTTTGTGATTTGGAATCGAAATCGGAAACCTCAAATCCCACTAAAATCCTTCAAATGGCTGACAAATTGAAAAAAATTCATTTTGAGGGACCTAACGAAAAAATCCCAATGCCTGATGCTATATCTTTTTTTTTTTTTTTTTTGAAACATTTTGACTGGAAATTTCCTCCGTTGGGCGATGCTGTAAAGATAATACATTTTGACTGATTTGGAAACCGACTGAAAAGATATACAACACTGACCACCTGGGAGAAAGTTTGGAATTTTTTTTCTCCGATTTGCTATTAAATGTCGAACTTGAGATAATGCCGTGTACTGAGATTCAATTTGGCGAGGAAAACAAAACAACTTTCCATTTTCCGACTTAAAATTTGAAGTTAAAGACTATAACTTTCAGATGAAACCACTGAAAGAATTCGACTGAACATTTTGCGTCCGTTAAAAAATAAGCAATTTTATAACTTGACCTCTCAGAAATCGCAACAACCAAAATTTCAACAGCTTTTGTTCCTCCAGTATGTTCATGGTGCAGAGAAAGAGTCAAGAATAATTGCTTGAAAGGAAAATTCTGATACTCAGAATGGCTGCCATCCAGTCAAATGAACATATTCAATCTCAAGAACTGGCACGGTATCATATTTGAAATAGGGCATATGGAAATGATTCTCTTGAAAGCTATAATTAATTGACAGAGGGTAAGTGTGATGTGCTGTTTTCTACAAATCATAAACCAATCGAAAACTAATCCATAGTCCGGTCTCGATGTGGGATTAACTATGCAGGTTGACCGTTTTAGAGTACAATTTGACATGCTACAAAAAGATAATTCAAGAGTGCTGATTCCAAATCAGCCGTCTGACATTCACAAATATTGTTGTTGTTACAGGAGAGAACATTCGAAATCCAAGCCAAAATAGCATTTGCTACATTATGCACCAGTGATTCTGAATGTGACGGCATTACACGACGTTCAAACAATATATCTCCATTTAACTGTCTTTGCACTTTAGGTGGACCCACGGTTAAACATCGGACAAGTTAGTTTTTGAAACATCCTGAGTTTGCACTCAGATCAATGTCATCCCACAAATAAGGTAAAAATTCAAATAGATGAACATGACATTATCATTGCAAAGAATGTATCCTGGAGTTTTGTTCCTGTTTTTCATTGAACTTATGGCTAAAAATGCTCAACGATGCATCTGACATTTTACAAGTATTTGCACTTCATCGTATACGGTCTTTGAATATATATATATATATATATATATATATATATATATATATATATATATATATATATATATATATATATATATATATATATATATATATGTATATATATATATATATATATATATATATATATATGTATGTATGTATATATACTAGAAAGCTTTTCAAAGCAAAAAAAAACATTAAAAAAGTGTTCCAATAGATTTTTGTGTCACTTCAGTCACCAATTTCCCAATATCTGTCAATGCAAATTATGTAATATTCCTTTGTATTTTTCCTGTTTCTCATATATATATATATATATATATATATATATATATATATATATATATATATATATATATATATATATATATATATATATATATATATATAATTTATATTGGCAGAGGAAGAGAGAAGGAGAGAGAGAGGGGGAAACAGAAGAAGTGAGAACTATAAAGGTAATTCTATCGGTATTCTGACAGCCTTTGAATTGTTGATTTATTCCCATATATATATATATATGTGTATGTATGTATTTATGTATGTATTTATATATATATATATATATATATATATATATATATATATATATATATATATATGTATATATATGTATATATATATATATATATATATATATATTTGTGAGCTAGGCATTTGGCATTTTACAAGGAAATGTACGTGTATGTGTATTTTGGCATCCACAGTCTAGGGGACAATGCATTGGCCTCCACCTTCTGCCGAATGAAGGCAGCCTTTTCAAGAACTGATTTCAAGAAAGTTTAATCTTGATAGTGCCCTTCATTCAGCTTTTTGAAATATGGTCACTGAATATCAAATTTGTTACAGTGTCCGGTTCATGAAATAGAGAAGATTCTTTAAGTTGATTCTTGCCATTTTGAGTTCAAAGATTTTTCCTTCACATAATTTGTCTAGACTTTTCTGTCATCATCCTAGAAATATTGATATAACACCCGTCGAAGTTCAGTTGTTGACACCTATTTTTGCGTAGAATGCCTGGACTAATGTTGGAACATGGCAGTTACTTCTGCCACCAGACAGACCAAAGGATAATTCTCTATTTAAGCAAAAATGGGAATCCTCATTACCCAAATCCATCCACTATCGGTGCAGTTGTCATAGTAGTAGTAGTAGTAGTAGTAGTAGTAGTAGTAGTAGTAGTAGTAGTAGTATTGGTAGTAGTAGTAGTAGTAGTATCTGAAAAATAGTTCAAGTATCAGTTTACCCTCCTAGTCAAAAAATGATAAGATTCTGAAATTCTTCGAAAATTGTTTTACTCTGCAATCTCTTGTTTATGGCAAACAGAATGAGCATAGATTGTCACTTATTTGCATCTGAGGAAATAACTGAAGAATACTGCTCCCTGATCAGCAATTTGCGGTTATTTCCTTTGATAAATTTCACAGAGGGGGAATATAAACTCTATATGGACGGATACTTATCATTCGTTTTCACTTTTCAGCTCATCTTGCTTTTGAAAACAAAATGTCCCCATCAAACTGTCTCGTAATCCAAAATGGCAAAGCAAAAAGGTAATTCAGATAGACTTGTATAGGGCCAGTTTTAATCAATCACAGTTGGGATCATCGAAGTTACAAAAGATTAGCGTATAGGAGAGAAAAAGATGGGGCATGCTGCTTCTATAACGGCATTTACTAGATGTAATAGCGGAATAGTTAGGAACATTTGCAATAGTAATTAGTAAAGCACCCGTGATACTTATGTGAAATATTTCTACTATTCCGAGCATGTTTATGACGGTACATGTTTCAGTCGCTATCTGGATACCCTTCGACGCTTTTTGTAAGCTGAAATAGGCTAAAGTGAAGAAACTATTATACTATATGGGAAAGATGTTTCAGCGAAGAAGCATGAAACA